>CM026387.1:55490858-55691902 GCA_014843695.1 Archivesica marissinica
CCCCCAGGTATAACAAATAACCAGAGGCTGTACATTATTATTCTGCCCCCAGGTATAACAAATAGCCATCATTATGGTTTGTGCAGATTACTTCCCTTTTATGTTCTATTTTCACTATAAAGTGTATGAAATCTATAGTTCCTCTAGAGTCTAACATAGATTGCAATATAACATAAAACAATTAGGATTAATTTCCAGTACTGTTTGATACTTTATACATAATATTCTCTATCTGATAAGCCCACATCATGATTTCATTAAGTGAAATCATGAACAGTGATTATTCTTTGTGCTACTGACCTGTTTTTGTCAATCATTTACACTGTAAAATATTTCTACCTGCAATTTTATTAAAACAACTACAGATGCTGCTAAGCAGCCAACCTGTACATAACAGACAGACAGACAGACAGACAGACAGACAGACAGACAGACAGACAGACAGACAGACAGACAGACAGACAGACAGACAGACAGACAGACAGACAGACAGACAGACAGACAGACAGACAGACAACGACAGACAGACAGACAGACAGACAGACAGACAGACAGACAGACAGACAGACAGACAGACAGACAGACCGACAGACAGACAGACAGACAGACAGACAGACAGACAGACAGACAGACAGACAGACAGACAGACAGACAGACAGACAGACAGACAGACAGACAGACAGACAGACAGACAGACAGACAGACAGACAGACAGACAGACAGACAGACAGACAGACAGACAGACAGACAGACAGACAGACAGACAGACAGACAGACAGACAGACAGACAGACAGACAGACAGACAGACAGACAGACAGACAGACAGACAGACAGACAGACAGACAGACAGACAGACAGACAGTATTTTCCCAAGCTGAATTTGTCTAGCAGATGGAGGATCTTTAAACACAAATTATATGTGTCCATTATTGTTAAAAATAAGTTCTCACTAACTTACTGTAGTTTCTGAAGACATCTTGGAAAAATCCCATACAATTTTGGAAATGAAAAATGCAACATTAAGCTACAACGTCCAGACTGAAATCAGGAAATCTTTAACGACATGTATCTATAACGACATGTATCTATAACGACATGTATCTATAACGTAACGTCGGCCTGTACACACAAGTTACCATAGTTTCATTAACTGAGATATATAAAAAACGGCTAATTTAATCATTTAATTTTAATGCTCGCCTCCAATTTTTCTAACATTTTCCTACTAAATGAATACAGCCAGCAACTTCAATCAAATAATTCTTACATATAATGTAGGTACAATGTTCAACATGTAAGGCAAAATGATTGTACAACAAATTCGCTCGCTCAACTTTAGTTTATGGTCCTCCATTTAAAAAGTAAATTCAAAGTATAGTATATGCCAATTCACCTGTCTTTGCTACCTATTATTTGGATACAGTTATAGATAGTAGACTTCATTGATACACGATTATGAATTGTTACAATATACATTCATGTAAATGTACCATTACCCATGTAAATGTACCATTACCCATGTAAATGTACCATTACCCATGTAAATGTACCATTACCCATGTAAATGTACCATTACCCGCCAGTTACTTGCTTTCAACAAATTGGCCATGGCCTTATGAACATTTGTACCACTCTCCATCTGGGCAAACTACATTTAGAATTGAGGTGGTTATCAATGAGACCCCCATACGAGAGACATTGGTGAGTTACTGCCCCTGAATACTCTTTTAATGAGGATAGCCATGTCATCTTAATTACCTTCCTCTGTATTTAAACCTTTCCTTCATAGAGATTTAGGTTAATATACTATTATATCTCCATACAAACGGCAGCCATTTAGCAATCATGCAGTGGATAAGTAGTCGCCATATCTATCCCACCTACATAGATATTACTGGGACTACATGAGATTCTGGCCTTTATTATGTACATTGGTTTGGCTACTACATTGTCAATGTATGTCGTTTTGGTAATGGCGTAAAGAGGTGCTTCTATAAGGGAAAGGGTTAACATTGTTTCCTTTGCACACCATGCTCTCAATTTTCATCCGTTTTCTCATCTTGTAATTATTTAATAATTAAATCTCGACACATGTCCTACAGTATATCCAAATATCCTACAGTATATCCAAATATCCTACAGCATATCCAAATATCCTACAGTATATCCAAATATCCTACAGTATATCCAAATATCCTACAGTATATCCAAATATCCTACAGTATATCCAAATATCCTACAGTATATCCAAATATCCTACAGTATATTCAAACATCCTACAGTATATCCAAATATCCTACAGTATATCCAAATATCCTACAGTATATCCAAATATCCTACAGTATATCCAAATATCCTACAGTATATCCAAACATCCTACAGTATATCCAAATATCCTACAGTATATCCAAATATCCTACAGTATATCCAAATATCCTACAATATATCCAAATATCCTACAGTATATCCAAATATCCTACAGTATATCCAAACATCCTACAGTATATCCAAATATCCTACAGTATATCCAAACATCCTACAGTATATCCAAATATCCTACAATATATCCAAATATCCTACAATATATCCAAACATCCTACAGTATATCCAAATATCCTACAGTATATCCAAACATCCTACAGTATATCCAAATATCCTACAGTATATCCAAATATCCTACAGTATATCCAAATATCCTACAATATATCCAAATATCCTACAGTATATCCAAATATCCTACAGTATATCCAAACATCCTACAGTATATCCAAATATCCTACAGTATATCCAAACATCCTACAGTATATCCAAATATCCTACAATATATCCAAATATCCTACAATATATCCAAACATCCTACAGTATATCCAAATATCCTACAGTATATCCAAACATCCTACAGTATATCCAAATATCCTACAGTATATCCAAATATCCTACAGTATATCCAAACATCCTACAGTATATCCAAATATCCTACAGTATATCCAAACATCCTACAGTATATCCAAATATCCTACAGTATATCCAAACATCCTACAGTATATCCAAATATCCTACAGTATATCCAAATATCCTACAGTATATCCAAATATCCTACAGTATATCCAAACATCCTACAGTATATCCAAACATCCTACAATATATCCAAATATCCTACAGCATATCCAAATATCCTACAGCATATCCAAATATCCTACAGTATATCCAAATATCCTACAGTATATCCAAATATCCTACAGTATATCCAAATATCCTACAGTATATCCAAATATCCTACAGTATATCCAAATATCTTACACTATATCCAAATATCCTACAGTATATCCAAACATCCTACTGTATATACAAATATCCTACAGTATATCCAAATATCCTACAGTATATCCAAATATCCTACAGTATATCCAAACATCCTACAGTATATCCAAATATCCTAGAGTATATCCTACAGTATATCCAAATATCCTAGAGTATATCCAAACATCCTACAGTATATCCAAATATCCTACAGTATATCCAAATATCCTACAGTATATCCAAATATCCTACAGCATATCCAAATATCCTACAGCATATCCAAATATCCTACAGTATATCCAAATATCCTACAGTATATCCAAATATCCTACAGTATATCCAAATATCCTACAGTATATCCAAATATCCTACACTATATCCAAATATCCTACAGTATATCCAAACATCCTACAATATATCCAAATATCCTACAGTATATCCAAATATCCTACAGTATATCCAAACATCCTACAGTATATCCAAATATCCTACAGTATATCCAAATATCCTACAGTATATCCAAACATCCTACAATATATCCAAATATCCTACAGCATATCCAACAGCATATCCAAATATCCTACAGCATATCCAAATATCCTACAGTATATCCAAATATCCTACAGTATATCCAAATATCCTACAGTATATCCAAATATCCTACAGTATATCCAAATATCCTACAGTATATCCAAATATCCTACAGCATATCCAAATATCCTACAGCATATCCAAATATCCTACAGCATATCCAAATATCCTACAGTATATCCAAATATCCTACAGTATATCCAAATATCCTACAGTATATCCAAATATCCTACAGTATATCCAAATATCCTACAGTATATCCAAATATCCTACAGCATATCCAAATATCCTACAGCATATCCAAATATCCTACAGCATATCCAAATATCCTACAGTATATCCAAATATCCTACAGTATATCCAAATATCCTACAGTATATCCAAATATCCTACAGTATATCCAAATATCCTACAGTATATCCAAACATCCTACAGTATATCCAAATATCCTACAGTATATCCAAACATCCTACAATATATCCAAATATCCTACAGCATATCCAAATATCCTACAGCATATCCTACAGTATATTCAAACATCCTACAGTATATCCAAATATCCTACAGTATATCCAAATATCCTACAGCATATCCAAATATCCTACAGCATATCCAAATATCCTACAGTATATCCAAATATCCTACAGTATATCCAAATATCCTACAGTATATCCAAATATCCTACAGTATATCCAAATATCCTACAGTATATCCAAATATCCTACAGCATATCCAAATATCCTACAGCATATCCAAATATCCTACAGCATATCCAAATATCCTACAGTATATCCAAATATCCTACATTATATCCAAATATCCTACAGTATATCCAAATATCCTACAGTATATCCAAATATCTTACACTATATCCAAATATCCTACAGTATATCCAATTGATACTTTACTGTAAACATTTGTTATTTATTAATTAAGATGATTTATTCGATTTTGATAAAATTACATTTATTATGCCGCAACATCTGGTTAGAGAACAGTAAAAACAAAGGATTCCAATGAAAAGGATTGCTGTACATTCTGGATAAATCTATCTTTATCTATCAAGGGAGGTAATAGAAAAACAAGCGAAGTCACTCATTACTTTTATCCAAGGAAGGGCCCAGGATATAGTGAAACCCTTTAAAAACTCTTTATATGGAACAGGCATTCAGTTAGTACAGTGAAATCCCTCAAAACCAGAACCCCATTAAACTGGAATTCCCTCCAAACTGAATTAATTTCTTGGTCCCGAATGTTTCCCTTCTTTGTTCATTCCCAACACCTTTTTGCCAAATACCAGAACCGATTTTTCATTTATCAAAATGGGTAATTTTGCCTAAAAATAGTAATATAATATTACAGGCAAAACATGCAGATCCTGATGAGACGGCTCATGAGCCGGCCCATCTGGATCTACACTTTTTGTAAGCCTATTTAGTGGTCTGTAGTGTTGAAAGGGTTAATTGCATTCCAGTTTTCATCATGGCATTTTTTGGCACCGCATGCTTAACAATAATTGTTTTCTTTCGTTCTAATCCCTTTCAGTCTACTGCTGTTAAATTGTAATATGTAAAATGTTCATTTTTTGATTACATGTACAAATACTGAAATAAATAATGTTTAACCCTTTCAACCCCACAGGCCTCTAAATAGGCTTATGAAAAGTGTAGATCCAGATGAGCCGGCTCATAACGAGCCGTCTCATCAGGATCTGCACTTTTTTGCCAGTAATAATTATTACTATTTTTAGATAAAATTACACATTTTGATAAATGAACTGGTCCAAATGTAATTTTCTTATTAATTTATTGGTCTAAAAATAGCATGCACCAGTCCATGTCAGTTACTTGGGGTTGAAAGGGTTAAACTAACAATAATCGTCAACTTTTCTCATCTAATAACTTATTAAATTATTAAATTATTAAATCTTCATACAGTATATCCAGTGGATATATTAAGTGTAAACATTAATTAACATTATTTTGATTTAAATCACATTTTTCCTACCACAACATCTGTGTAGGGAACAACTGTAAAAACAAACAAATAGTACCGGATAAATTGAACTTTGTCTGCCAAGGGAGGTAATAGAAACACCACAGATGACGCTCATTACCTCCCTTTCTCATCAATGGATTAACCTGTGCCAAGAGAATGAATACTGACATGTTAGTGATCTATTTTTAACCACCAGTACCTTAGCCAGAGACAAATTTCAACCGAGGCAATCTAGGGGGTCCGGAGGCATGTTCCCCTTTAAAATTGTTGGGGCATAGAAGCGATTTCCTGCATTTTCTTATTTAACCCTTTCAACCCCACAGGCCTCTAAATAGGCTTATGAAAAGTGTAGATCCAGATGAGCCGGCTCGTGACGAGCCATCTCATCAGGATCTGCACTTTTTGCCAGTAATAATTATTACTATTTTTAGATAAAATTACCCATTTTTATCAATGAACTGGTCCAAAGGTAATTTTCTTATTCATTTATTGGTCTAAAAATATCATGCACCAGTCCATGTCAGTTACTTGGGTTTGAATGGGTTAACATCATGCACCAGTCCATGTCAGTTACTTGGGGTTGAATGGGTTAATGAGCTTAGACGTATAATTATGTACTGACCTTTCTGCTCTCTAGCAGTCAACATTTTATACAGCAAATGGATAATTTTGTATTTTATTTATTAAATTTTCATTTAACCCTTTCAACACCACAGACCTCTAAATAGGCTTACAAAAAGTGTAGATCCAGCTCATGGCTCTCATCAGGATCTGCACTTTTTGCCAGTGATATGACTATTTTTAGACATAATTACCCATTTTGATAAATGAACTTGTCCAAATGTGATTTTCTGATTCATTTATTGGTTTATGAATATCATGGACCAGTCCATGTGAGTTACTTGATGTTGAATGTGTTAATTTTTGGTTGCTTTGGAAATGTTAACCGAGGCAGCTGCCTCTGTGTGCCTCAGTGTGCCTCTGTGTGCCTCAGTGCGGCTACGGGCCTGACCACTCACATATTGCCAATTTATTCTTGCACACCTGTAGTAGGGTTACAACATACATAACATCGCGACCTACTTATGCCAGCCAACAGTTGTGAAAAATAAACCCTTATTTCCTCATGTAGAGAGGGAATTTATCGAGGCCCCAACAGAAATATATGATTTAGCTCTCTAATCTGACTGAACTTTCCTCGAGACTTTGACAAAAATATGTGATTTTGCTCTGAACTGACTGAACTTTCCTCCAGGCCGAGACAGAAATACGTGATTTTAGGCCTAATATGACTGATGGTGACTATCTATATAGTGTTTTACGTTTATTTAGCGTCCCTACCGGTTGCCCATTTGAGTGATGCCTCCTGAAGATATTAGTCATTTTAGATTTGGAGGATAGTGCAATGATACAGACAGAGACCCATTCCAGAGTCTCCTCTGGTTCTTTTACGTGCACAGTGTAAAGCACCGACACGAAACCTCGGTTTAACGTCCCATCTGAAAGACTGTTAATTTTATTAGGGTCAGACGGGGGATCGAACCTGCGATCCCTGGATTACCAGTCCAGCGTGTTACCACTGGGCTACAGATGTACAGGGCCACTCTAGAGCCTTGTCATACATTTTAATTAGCTTTACAATGTGATTGGTTATTCTGGGAAGATCACACACATGAATCACTAAGCTGTGCACATTAAATGTGAATTGATTAAAATGACTATTGGATATACCGTATACCCCCGTTTAAACGCCCCCGAGGGCGATACAATTTGCAACAAATTATATGCAAAGTATGTCTGGGACTCCTTTAAACACCCCCCCCCTTTCTTCATACCTCTTGACATCGACACAGACTACTGTGTTTCTAGCAGTACAGACTATGATAGGTGAGAATTATTTTGTTTTGCTTCAATTGCTTTATTAGGGAGGGGGCGTTTAAATGGGGGTATAGCATAAATTATGTAACTACAGACAATAAATTGTCTTAAATGTGTACAGCTGTTACAACGCCTATTAATTCTTCGATAACTTGAATATGAAATGCTGTATCATTGTGAAACTTCACAAGTGGGAACATTAATAATTAACTGCATGTTGAACTAACAAATGAAGCTAAAACTTACACAGAAACCAGCATTACTATAGCAATGAGAAACATTAGTCAGTTACTGCCCCTGAATACTCCTAAAAGTTTATTGGTCCTCTTAATTGGTTTCCTCTGTTTTTATCGTTGTTTACTTTGCACCACATGTTTTCCATTTTAATCCGTATTCTCGTCTTATAATTATGAAATTATTAAATCTTGACAGATATCCTTTAGCATGTCCAATGGATACCTTACTGTAAAAATTGGTTCAATTAATTAACATGATTTTGATAAAATTACATTTATCCAAACACAACATCTGGTTAGTTGACAACAGTCAAAACAAAGGATTCCAATTAAAAGGACAATATACATTTCGGGATAAATCTGACTTTATCCATCAAGGGAGGTAATAGAAAAACCAGTAATGTCTCTCATTAGCAGCTCAGTGAGCGAGTCTAGCTTCGCTCTGACATACTATGCATAGTATGCATAGTCAAACCTGTGTTAGCAATCACCTCTATTAAACAGCCAACCAGTATTAAACATCACACTTCCAGATTCCTTAACTCTTTGCATGCTGGGTAAAATAAAATCTATAAATAGTTCAAATAAATGTAGCAGACGACAATTCATTAAAATGTATTTTTCTTGGTTGTAACTGAAAATTTGTTATTTTCAGGGCTAGAGTTGACCCTTTCAACACCACAGACCTCTAAATAGGCTTACAAAAAGTGTAGATCCTGATGCGACGGCTCGTCACATCTGCACTTTTTGCCAGTAATATTACTATTTTTAGACAAAATTAAAAATATCATGCACCGGTCCATGTCAGTCAGTTACTTGGTGTTGAATGGGTTAACTGGAAATATATTACATATTTCACCTATATAAACAGCCACTTTCTGCATATCTTTTGACTGGTTACTTAAGACAGATTAGACTGTACAAGTATCTTCTGTCAGCATTGCAATTGACAGTTATTACCCTACTCTTTATTTAGCAATTCTTCAAACTCCCCTATACGCCGGCCGTCGTCACGGTGACCACTGATGTTACGCTCTAGATTGTCAATAATTGCATTCATGCCCATGTTTACAAACCATTTATGTACAATTCGTCAATAATTACTCTGCCATCCATCGGACCCACCGTATGATTAAACCTCTTCCACAGATACACACAACTCTTCCTGTTTAAAACTGACTAATTTGTGAAACATACCCCTCCAATGAGAGACATCGGTCAGTTACTGCCCCTGAATACTATCTAAAAGTAGATAGGTCCTATTAACCCTTTCAACACCACAGACCTCTATTTATAGGCTTACAAAAAGTGTAGATCCAGATGAGCCGGCTCGTGACGAGCCGTCTCATCAGGATCTGCACTTTTTGCAAGTAGTATTACTAATTTTAGACAAAATTACCCATCTTGATAAATGAACTGGTCCGAATGTAATTTTCTTATTCATTTATTGGTCTAAGAATATCATGGACCAGTCCATGTCAGTTACTTGGTGTTGAAAGAGTTTGGTGTTGAAAGAGTTAAGTGTTTTCCTCTGTTTTTATCGTTGTTTCCGTAAAAGTAGATAGGTCCTATTAAGTGTTTTCCTCTGTTTTTATCGTTGTTTCCTTTGCACAACATACTAGCAAATTTATTCCATTATCGCCTTATATGATTATTAAATTACTATATCTCGACAGATCTCATACAGTATAAGGGTACTTATTTGCAAAATAATATTATCAGTTAATTAACACGATTTTGATAAAATCACCATTTATCATACCGCAACATCTGGTTAGGGAACAACAGTAAAAACAAAGGATTCTAACCAAAAGGACCTAATCACATTTTGGAATAAATCAGACTTTATCTGCCAAGGGAGGTAATAGAAAATTAGAGATGTCTCTCATTGTTACTGTGTGGTGGCCAAACACTGTCCCAGGTGGTGTAACTATGTGAAATGTTTTGCCTACATGTACAATAACATGCGATATTTCCTTGATATTAAATCTGAATATAATGATTGTACAGTAGCTATTAACCCTTTCAACACTACAGACCTCTAAATAGGCATACAAAAAGTGTAGATCCAGATGAGCCGGCTCATGGCTCTCATCAGGATCTGCACTTTTTGCCAGTAATATTACTATTTTTAGACAAAATTACCCATTTTAATAAATGAACTGGTCCAACTATAATTTTCGCATTAATTTATTGGTCTAAAATATCATGCACCAGTCCATGTCAGATACTAGGTGTTGAATGCACCAGTCCATGCCAGATACTTGGTGTTGAATGCACCAGTCCATGTCAGTTACTTGGTGTTGAATGGATTAACATCATGCACCAGTCCATGTCAGATACTTGGTGTTGAATGCACCAGTCCATGTCAGTTACTTGGTGTTGAATGGGTTAATATCATGCACCAGTCCATGTCAGATACTTGGTGTTGAATGGGTTAATACAGCACCAATTGTGTTAATTAAATAAATTACACAACTAGATAGTAATGCATATGAATATTAGAGGTATCCCCTCCTCCCCACTAACTGTCCCACTTGCGACAAATCCAGAGTTATCCACTCCTCCTCACTTCACCCTCATGATAAATCCAGATGTAGCCCCTCCTAGCTATGCCCCCTCGTAAGAAATTCAGTGGTATCCCGTCCGCCCAACCACCTCCCTTATTTCCAGCTGTACATCACCTACAGGTAGGTGACAGAAGTGATTACAGGTAAGAACATGCATGACTTGTGACTGAGATCGAGATGGATCATTTATATGTGACCTTGACATTGACCAGACCTGAACGATAGTAACTGCTGCACTCCACACATTGTCTCAATAGAACATTAAATATTATACCATTCTGTTAAAAAAAAAGTCCATTAAAATAGTACTGTTCAAATTTGTATTTGATCTTGACCTTGTGACCCTTACCTTCTACTGACCTACCTGAAAGTTGTAGATCAAGATATTTTCATGATATGGTCAGCATGACTATATATTTCACTTCATATGTAACTCAATTAAGTGATTCAGAAATTATGGTGTGAACATAAACTATTGTGCATATTGACCTTGACCGTTAATCGTGACCTTGACATTGAACAACTCAATTCCAGATGGCTAACACTGACCCGAACATGGATCCAGATGGCTAACACTGGCCCGAACATGGATCCAGATGGCTAACACTGACCCGAATATGGATCCAGATGGCAAACACTGACCTGAACATGGATCCAAGCCAAACTTGATTCCAGATGGCTAACACAAAGCCAAACCTGGATCCATATGGCTGCCACTGAGCCAACCCTGATCCATATGCTACTGAGATCAGATGGTGGTTTGTGAGTAGACAACACTTGTGACAGATGGACATACTGATGTAACAAGCGAAAACAATACGAGTATGAGTGGATGATGGTAGAGGCTTGTCATAGGTTGGTCAGGTACTATCTGGGTTACAAAATGTGTCTCGGTATCTGACGGTGGTTCCACCTGGTGGTGTGTCACTGACCACATCAGGGGAGAGAACTCATTCATATAATTACTTACTCCACTTTGTTATAAAATTACATTAAACTCTATTATTTGTGCTACAAACAACAATAAGGTTATAATAAGAAAAGTCAAAATAGCATCAAATTTACCTTTTGTGACATGGAAAACTCGTTAACTGTTTTGTTCATATTATATCCAAATCGTGAATTTGTATTATCTGCTGTCATTTTCCTGTTATCCAATGTCGGTGGGACACTAGTATTATTGTTAACATCATCATTGTCATTTCCTTCCGCCAAATTATCTGCTCTACTCGCACTTCTGCGGAATTTCAACATGTTGATCTATCTACAAATTCTCTTTTCTTAATTAATTTCAATGTGCTCTTAATTCTTTTTTTGTCATATAATCAACAATTCTATTATGCAATCTAGTGCATTCAATAACGTCAAAGTTCTCACTCTCCAAATCCTCCAGTTTTTATCAAGATATTTAAAACTTGCAAGAGCTTTCACAGCTTTGTTTTAATTTACCGGATACTTGAATAAATTGAACCTTTATAAATGAACCATATGTTTGTAGACATCTCCTTCATATTGTCAATAAAACATGGAATCTTCATCATCCTTATCAGACAACATTAAAAACACAAATTTTGCACATCTCTCTATCAACCTTGTAATGAACTGTTTGTTCACTTTCCCCATCTTAACCACAAGGTAGTGCAGATTATTGCGAAGACATGCAATCCAATTAATTCATGCTCATGTTTTTACTAGATTACAACAATTTATTTTGCTAGCCACCTGTTTTTCGATTTTACCAACAGGTTAATTACAAATCTGCATCCCATAATAAACAGAGGACCCAGTTTCTACACATCTTCTGTATATAATTTCAACCTGTTTGCTAAATACCGTTTTTGTACCTGTCAAAAATTCGCAGGTGCCCCGACACTAATTCCCACATTACAATGCTAAATGTCATCAATATCAAACCATTTGATCCTATCATTGAGTCACTCGATCACATTCTTAATGAATCTTAACAAATACTGCATATCAGATTTTATTTCGCAACGGTTTTGTTTTCTTTAATTTATTAATCTGTGTCATCGAGATGCTTCTGATAAATTAGTAAGTATCACAGTATAGACTCCATAGTATAACACCCTATGTGGAAATCGTGATAGCTCAGTGATAGCGCGTTCGCTTCACGTGCGAAAGGCCCGGAGTTCGAGCCCCGCTGGAGCCGTTACGATTGTGTCCTTAGGCAAGGCATTTAAATTCCACATGCCTCTTCTCTCTCCCTCGTGGCGATGGATTCCATCAGGAATGAGGTCTCGAGAGTGATTAGTATAAGTTATAAGAACTTGTTTCGCAATCGAGCTAAAATAAATTTGTATAAACTAACACCCTATGCAATCAGATACAACACATCATCTTTACTATGAAAATTTGATACAATGAAACACAAAATTCAATTGATACAACTTGGTCAGAGGTTATAAACCCTTTCTAATATCTCAACCTGAAGCTGAAGTGATATTGATTGGTTGAGTCTGGAGATATGCTCTTTTTTTCAACCAATCAGATAGCTTGAGACTCGAGAGCTTACGAGAGGAAAATAGTTGTATCGCCTTCAGGCATGCTCTCACCATCATTTATTACAATACAATGTGTTCCGTTGTATCAACATATCACAGCATAGATGATTTGTTGTATCAGGTCGCATACAGTGAATAATATCACAATGTTAAAAGCTATCCTCAAATGATTAGCCAAGCTGCTCTCCAACAATTTGTCCTAAATGAGTTGTTATCAGCAATAATCCTGGGCACAATTAAAGTGGATGTTTCCCAAACATCCATTTATCTTCTACTTATTGTAAATACAGTTTCCTTTCCTTGAATAAGTCATAATGTGTTTGTAAAGGTAGAGATACCATAGTTACTCTATGTTTAGTTAAAACACGTGATGTCATACCTCTGTACCTGCAGTCCAATATTATAAATATTGGATTGGTATCAAAAGGCCAGAGTATTATATTAAATCCTACGCGCATATAAAATTATACAAAATGAACAATTTTATTTAGTAGGATCTTGTTGTGTGTGTTTTAAGTAAGATATAAGCCTCAAACGCATCCAATATGTACAATATTGGTACTGTCTTCAGCGCTATGTGCCTCGAACGCATCCAATATGTCAAATATTGGTACTGTCTTCAGCGCTATGTGCCTCGAACGCATCCAATATGTCAAATATTGGTACTGTCTTCGGCGCTACACGCCTCACACAATCCAATATTTTACATATTGGATAATTTTCAGCTTATATCCCCCATAATTAAATCCACTCCCTTGACTGTCCTATTAACGAAGTGGTTAGCACGCTCGCTTTTCATCAATGCAATCCGGGTTCGATCCTTGGACTGGATGTCCGTGGGATGGTGCGGTGGTTGCCAGATCGGACAGGTGGGTTTTCTCCGGGTATTCCGGTTTCCTCCCACACGAAGGATCACATAATTATACGCATCCAATAAAGTTTATACTTCATCTCCCATCATTAACGTCCGGACATAATTAATTATATATGCTTACATCAATATTTAAATGAAATAATTAAAAAATTTAAACTTTATTTATTTTACAACGATTGCGAAACAAGTTTCAACAACTTATATCGTTGGCGTGGATGAAAAATGAAATCATTAATACACCTCGGCTTGTTACTGTAATAATGTAGATAGATAGACAGATTTCTTTGTCTATAGAGGGTGACCTAATTAGTTCTGAACTAGTCTCCTTAGGGCCCTCTGTATATTATAAGTTGGTCATGAATTAAACTCTTCCGAACAACTCCATTGACACCATTCAGATTTCAGCTCAAAAAAAAAGTGAGATGGTACTCCAGCTTCCTCCCACAGGAATGACCACATATACGCTTTCATCCGAGCCAACGATAAGCTGTTAGAACTTGCTTCGCATTCGTTGTAAAATAAATAAAGTTTAAAACAAATACACATAAATAATGTTGTTAGCTAAATGATTTAAATTATATCTACACTGATTCATGTTCATATTACAAAATATATATGAACAATTATAATCCCAGATAAATTATTTTCACAAATATCAAGTAGCTGTGATATAAAAATAGCATCCTGCACTTGACACAATGCTGGTGCATTAAATACCCACAAAGTTCACCACTGTATCCAATCAACTGTGTGCAAACCACAAAACTCAAATGTTTTACAATCATGAATTGTTTGCATCTAATATCAACAAATCTTCTCTATCTAATTCAAAGACATCAAAGAATGCTTTTTATTTTACTTCAAACAACTAACATATTCATTCATCTTCACTATAATAATACCTTCATACTATCACTATGATGTACCACTCACTCTGTGTTTTAAGTTTATTTATCGTCGCTACCAGATGCCCATATGAGCGACACCTCCTGAAGAGATTAGTCATTTTAGTTTTTGGAGGATAGTGCAATGATACAGATAGAGACCCATTCCAGAGTCTCCTCTGGTTCTTTTATGTGCACAGTGTAATTAAAGCACCGACACGAGACCTCGGTTTAAAGTCCCAACTGAAACACTGTTAATTTTATTAGGGTCAGACGGTGGATCGAACCTGCGATCCCTGGATTACCAGCACAGCGTGCTACTACTGGACTACAGATCTCACTGTATAGTTTAGTCTATTATATCACTAAGAAGTTTTCCTTCTTCTGTCAAAGTTGTAAATAATATTAATATTGTAACATTACAAATCCTTTAAGTGTTTCTTCATAATTTCATTTTTCCCCCCATTAGTGTCAAGTTTTTATGCATATGGAAAAGTTACATCTACTTGGTTGTATATAACGTCAGGTAAATCATACATCTCTGTTCTATATTAAACCTTTGCATGCTGAGTAAATAAAATCACATTTGCAAACAACATAGATCCTGATCAGCCACGGCGTAACGTGTGTCTAATCAGGATCTATGTTGTTTGCTATTCAGCCAACTGCTTTAGCTCCACTATCTGAATAGTAAACAGCATAGAGCCGGATCAGACCTGTGCTGTCTGGTCTGGCTCTATGCTGTTTGCAAAAGTGATTTTATCTGCCGCTAGCGTACAAAGGGTTAAACTAATTACACATCTTCTATTCCAGTGATTTAAAGTTATTTAATTAGTAACCATTCAAGTCATATAAAATTTGATAACAATTGCATTCAGTGATTTAAAAACTTAGTAGCTGACCATTCCAGTGATTTCTATCTTTATAATTTGATAACCATTCCAGTGATTTCTATCTTTATAATTTGATAACCATTCCAGTGATTTCAATCTTTATAACTTGATAACCATTCCAGTGATTTCAATCTTTATAACTTGATAACCATTCCAGTGATTTCAATCTTTATAACTTGATAACCATTCCAGTGATTTCAATCTTTATAACTTGATAACCATTCCAGTGATTTCAATCTTTATAACTTGATAACCATTCCAGTGATTTCAATCTTTATAACTTGATAACCATTCCAGTGATTTCAATCTTTATAACTTGATAACCATTCCAGTGATTTCAATCTTTATAACTTGATAACCATTCCAGTGATTTCTATCTATATAACTTGATAATCATTCCAGTGATTTCAATCTTTATAACTTGATAACCATTCCAGTGATTTCAATCTTTATAACTTGATAACCATTCCAGTGATTTCTATCTTTATAACTTGATAACCATTCTAGTGATTTCATTCTTCTTTATAACTTGATAACCATTCCAGTGATTTCATTCTTCTTTATAACTTGATAACCATTCTAGTGATTTCATTCTTCTTTATAACTTGATAACCATTCCAGTGATTTCTATCTTTATAACTTGATAACCATTCCAGTGATTTCATTCTTTATATCTTGATAACCATTCCAGTGATTTCAAACTTTATAACTTGATAACCATTCCAGTGATTTAATTGAACTCTATAACTTGATATTTAACCTTTCCAGTCATTTAATACTCAACTTGATAACCATTCTATATAGTAATTTAAAATTCTATAAATTGATAACCATTCCAGCGACTTAAACATACTGGATACCCCCATTCAGGTGAAACCATATTTGTGACTTAAACTAACCACTATAATTCACTAATATTCCGTTCACATTTCTACAAAAACGTTACAGTTACTTCAAATATATTAAACATTCAGCAGACATTTCCAGAATTTTGTTTTCTAAAAAAACATGGAACACTCCAATTCAATTACCATCTAATTCATAAAATTGGGAACCAAACTGTTGCCCATGAATGAATGACACGCACACTATAATATCTCTGTGACACATTCACAATGTCCCTACGGCCAAATCTTCCAAACGATTGGAATTCTGTGCCAATTATTGGCAGCTAAATGTCCAATAATACTGACCACACAGTCACCACTCTAAATACAATGGTGCCGAGGCGAGCTGGACTCAAGTGATCAAAGTCACACGGCATGACCTGATATATAGTATTGGAATTATTCGGAGCAGTCAACTATGGTCCATAGATTTTCTCATGCAGAATAATAAAGCTAATAATATAATTATGACCCAATAACCGCAAGAAAATGAAAATAATCCATAACACATCATCACCATTATAACCACCATTCAACAATTTGGTGTGTTTTCGTTTATTTATCGTCGCTACCGGTTGCTCATATGAGCGATGCCTCCTGAAGAGATTAGTCATTTTAGATTTTTGGAGGATAGTGCATGATACAGACAGAGACCCATTCCAGAGTCTCCTCTGGTTCTTTTACGTGCACAGTGTTTAGCACCGACACGAGACCTCGGTTTAACGTCCCATCTGAAAGACTGTTAATTTTATTAGGGTCAGACGGGGGGTCGAACCTGCGTTCCCTGGACTACAGATCCATTCAACAATCATTTTATTGATGATTTCTATGACAAAAAACCATTTCTGAGCCAGGAGGCTAAAGTAGAAACTGAGGAAATATTAAGAGCTTTATCAATATTAATAAGGAAACTATGAACTGGGAAGAATGGTAGCTTTTCAAACAAGGAATTTTGAGGAATTAATTGAAGAGGTAAAGAAATTCAAGTAAATTAACAATAATGAGCCATTATTTAGGTTCACTTTGAGATCTTGATGGATAATTTCACAGAAAATGTTTAAAGTGTCTTTATTAAATTCAAGCATTTGTTTTTCTTCCAATGGAGAAATAAAACTTTAATTCATTTGCAAACCCATCTCCGTGCAAATAAATATCCATAAAGGGAGGTAATTTACAAATAATAATTCCATAAAAATAATGTGATCATAATTGTGGGCAGATCTTCAAAATTGTGGTTAATATCTGTATTAATTATTATTGAAAAATGACAATATCACAATTCCAAATCATCATTTAATTGTTTGTTTTAGGGTTTAAAGTTGCGCATTTAACAACGTAGGTCATAATTAGGGTAATTCTCCAGCGAGTATTGGTTGAAGAAGGCCCCAGGTGCATTAAATTTCATGCACAGATAGGTACCCGGGCAGAACCACGGCCCTTCGCAAGCCAGCTATCCAGCTTCCTCTCATGAAAGAATTTCTTCCATTGATCTGTTGGAATTGTGTTTACAATTGTGTTCACGAAATAGAATTAAATCTGATCTTTAATGTGTTATAGTATGCTATCTTGATTACCATGTCCTAAACAGTACCCTGGTACACCCTTCTGGTCTGGTACCCTTTCTGGTTATCAATCTGGTACCCTTTCTGGTTATCAATTATGCTGCCTTGTTTTGTAAGTAAGTGGAAGTCGTGATAGCGCAGTGGATGCACATTCGCTTCAGGTGCGAAAGGTCCGGAGTTCGAGTCCCGCTGGAGCCGTCACGATTGTGCCCTTAGGCAAGGCATTTAAATACCACATTGCCTCTTCTCTCTCCTTCATGGCGATGGATTCCATCAGGAATGAGGTCTCGAGAGTGATTAATATAAGTTGAAATAACTTGTTTCGCAATCGAGCTAAAATAAATTTGTATAAACTAAGTAAACAGGAACCAGACATAGCTCCATGTACGTGCGGATACGGTCTGACAATGTGTAGAGAAAACACTCATATTGTATTATGCAAATCCGTAATACTAGCTAGCGATGAAAGTAAGGGAAAATAAGTCATGAAATTTCATTAGTTTATACAAATTTAATTTTAGCTCGATGGCGAAACAAGTTCATTCAACTTATATTAATCACTCTCGAGACCTCATTCCTGATGGAATCCATCGCCATGAAGGAGAGAGAAGAGGCAATGTGGTATTTAAATGCCTTGCCTAAGGGCACAATCGTAACGGCTCCAGCGAGGCTCAAACTCTGGACCTTTCGCATCTGAAACGAACGCGCATCACGACTTCCATGAAATTTCATTAGAATTGTGTCATATGCCAGAGTTTTCATTTACACATAAGAAAAACACATTTAGTGAATTACTGTCATCTGCTACAAATATTTGAATTGATTGCCTTTATTTTACCCAGCATTCAGGAGTTCAATGTTACAACGTATCTGATTTGATACCTTCTGCATTGAATGTTTTTGTGGTATACCCTCTATTTATTAAAGCTCTGATCTTAGATTCTAAATTTTACTGACTTGTTTGAAATCTGATCTAAAATCGCAAGTGTAATTATTGTGGTCGCCAAAATGAGAGTTGGGTTTTCTCCGGGGACTCCGGTTTCCTTCTACATGAAGGACCACATTGTTATATGCTTTCATTCGCACCAATGAGTGTGATAAAATAAGTTATTAAAGCATGTTTCGCAATCATTGTAAAAAAAAATAAAGTTAACAGATTTTCAAAACTGCAAGTAGAGAAACTATATAAGCTCTGCTTCCGTTTTGATCCTTTCCTATTCTTTAATTTTGTGTGCATGTATTGTTTTGTGAATGTATATAGTGGAATAAATATGTTTAAACCAAAAAAAAAGATGATTGATTGAAAATGTATTCTCCATAAAACTGTTAAAGCGACACTAAATCGTTGAATATGCAAATTTGCTATTATATGGTATAATTTTTTTCCAAATATTTGACTCAAAAACTGAGTATTTCAACAAATAAACAAACGTATATCGGTTTGTTGACATAACAAAATAATGTAAATAGGGTCGACATTCATGGTAATACAAAGCGTTTATCCTGAATAAAACGAGTTATGCTACATATTTACCGTGATATCTCAAATGTGTGCCTATGCATATTTATTTGTAGACTAATCTTAATTAAATTATCTCTAAATGAAAGTATCACATGTTTAGTATTGACTTCAATGACAACAAACGTCAATTCAGGAAGGAGCCTGGATGACCGTTATATGAAATCTTACTTTCACGTTTGACAGTTTGTATACCACATAACACTGTTTATTGGTTCAACGTTAGTGTTCGAATGTAATCAGAAGAATGTGTAGTAGTAATGCATTTATACATGAAAAAAATGCATTTTATTTGCTTTTTGCGATGTAATGTCGCTTTAATGCATTCATTTTAACATGAAAATGTTTGCTATATATTTTATGTGAGTTTGACTATGTGAAAATGATACATTAGCACACACCCTGTAGTGATTTAATAATATAGCAATTAACCCTTTGCCTGCTGAGTAAATAAAATCACATTTGCAAACAACATAGATCCAGATCAGCCGTGGCGTAGCGCCGCGTCTGATCAGGATCCATGTTGTTTGCTATTCAGCCAAGTGATTTAGCTCCACTATCCGAATAGCAAACAGCATAGAGCCTGATCAGACGGCACGTTCTGTGCCGTCTGATCTGGCTCTATGCTGTTTGCAAAGGTGATTTTATCTGCCGCTAGCGTGCAAAGAGTTAATTATCATGATGTGAAACTTTTCATGAAACTAGTGATGAAATAAAGAATGAAGTGCATTGATTTCTGCCTGGCAGACCAGAGTAATAATGTTGTACATGCTATCCCCATTATATGAGGCAGTATTGGTGGTCAGAATGTGTCAACATGCGCTTGTACTGTCGCAAATATTTGTACAGTCATCCAGGGTCCATTAACACTGTAATTAAATATCAGCAGTGACCTGACACAACGACCAATTATAGAAACAAAAATGGGAGAAGGAAATGTCAGATGTCCTTGGTTCGTAATGTTCCATGGATATTAATAACCAGAACCGTTAAATCAAATTAGTTTTAGTTGCAGCATTCTTTCCTGTATTTGTTTCATATTAAAAATTAAGAAAAGTCAAATTAAATGCTTTAGATATTTCTTCATGCAGTGTAACAAGAAATACTAATTGTCTTGATATGCTCCTAACCCGCCTTGTACCGTACTTACTTGCCTATAACACGACAGCTTTATCACCCGATTATGGCATCAAAGTGGCTACCCGTCGACAGTTTTATCAGCCGATTATGGCATCAAAGTGGCTACCCGTCTTATAGTTTAAGCGAGTGATTAAAAAAGATTTTTTATGTTAAAAAATCAGTTTGTTCCAACTGAAATTTATTGCTGTTCATTCTTTTTATAATTTACAAATTCATTTGATCTTTACTTTTCATTTTCTCAACCAATTATATACGCGGGTTATGAAAAATACCACTGATTTAAGAGTTGGGGGGGGTCGTCTAACAGAGAACGTCTTCTAGGCGAATATGTACAGTTAACTACATTGGAGAAGAATTAATATGTTGCTCTTCATCGAGGACTTCTTTTCTTAAATCCAATCGGTAAATTGTCATGTATATTGTATGTAAATTATAATGTATGTGATGTCATAGAAATAAGATTTAGTAGCTACATAATAAAAATTGAGTTAATTCATATGATTGAATTAAATGTATTTTCGCGAGATAAGTTATTTCCAGACACACAATACATTTTTACCAAAATCATTTGGTCTTTGAAATTCATCCGTTTGACCTTGACCTATATAATTGACAGTAGAAGAGGATTACTACACCGGTGCTAAATAAATCTGATGTTATATTGCAGTTAGGGCAATATATGGATGGCAAATAGTATGCAAATTGTCACTCCTGTCTCCGGCAATTCTCCATTCAGATATCCCTAGGACAAAATACCACTAAACATCTACAAATTGTGTCCCTGAACATTCCAAATATCCCTAGGACAAAATACCACTAAACATCTACAAATTGTGTCCCTGAACATTCCAAATATCCCTAGGACAAAATATCACTAAACATCTACAAATTGTGTCCCTGAACATTCCTAATATCCCAAGGACAAAATATCACTAAACATCTACAAATTGTGTCCCTGAACATTCCTAATATCCCAAGGACAAAATATCACTAAACATCTACAAATTGTGTCCCTGAACATTCCTAATATCCCAAGGACAAAATATCACTAAACATCTACAAATTGTGTCCCTGAACATTCCTAATATCCCAAGGACAAAATATCACTAAACATCTACAAATTGTGTCCCTGAACATTCCTAATATCCCAAGGACAAAATATCACTAAACATCTACAAATTGTGTCCCTGAACATTCCTAATATCCCAAGGACAAAATATCACTAAACATCTACAAATTGTGTCCCTGAACATTCCTAATATCCCAAGGACAAAATATCACTAAACATCTACAAATTGTGTCCCTGAACATTCCCAAATTTACTATAAACCCTGCATGATGAAGGAACTCTGTACAATCTCAAATGATCAACTTGTTTATTTTACCATTATTTGCTTGCCTGTATCAGGTTCAGGTAACTACTATACAGTTTGCTGATATCCCTGAGTGACTCAACAATGACAGGACTTTGCTATGGTGAAACATCAATTTGCTTTCCTTCAGTGTAGCCGTACTCATATTACAAAACCATCCAGACATGCACATTGCTACATGAATATGCTTATGTATCCCCTAATTACCTCTACCTGGACGTTTAGGGTTTTGTCTCTTAGTTTATTTCTTAGTGTGTTTTTTACATTTATTTATCGTGGCTACCGGTTGCCCATATGAGCAATGCCTACTGAAGAGATCATTTTAGATTGTTGGAGGATAATGCAATGATACAGATAGAGACCCATTCCAGAGTCTCCTCTGGTTCTTTACGTGCACGGTGTAAAGCACCGACATGAGACCTCGGTTTAATGTCCCATCTGAAAGACTGTTAATTTTTATTAGGGTCAGACGGGGGGATCGAACCTGAGATCCCTGGATTACCAGTCAAACGTGTTACCACTGGACTACAGATCCGTCATTATATTATATTTGCAAAAATGATATATGCGAGCACATGCCAATACCCACAGATTTCATGACCGAAGTAGGGGAAGGGTCTTATAAGTGAGAATGAACGATAGTACATAGGTTGGATGTATAGGTGAGAACGGTAGTACCAGAACGTAGTACATAGGTTGGGATAGGTATGTACATGATAGTACATAGGTTGGAAGGTGAGAACGGTAGTACATAGGTTGGATGTATAGGTGAGAACGGTAGTACATAGGTTGGATGTATAGGTGAGAACGGTAGTACATAGGTTGGATGTATAGGTGAGAACGGTAGTACATAGGTTGGATGTATAGGTGAGAATGGTAGTACATAGGTTGGATGTATAGGTGAGAACGGTAGTACATAGGTTGGATGTATAGGTGAGAACGGTAGTACATAGGTGGATGTATAGGTGAGAATGGTAGTACATAGGTTGGATGTATAGGTGAGAATGGTAGTACAGGTATGGTAGTACATAGGTTGGATGTATAGGTGAGAATGGTAGTACATAGGTTGGATGTATAGGTGAGAATGGTAGTACATAGGTTGGATGTATAGGTGAGAATGGTAGTACATAGGTTGGATGTATAGGTGAGAATGGTAGTACATAGGTTGGATGTATAGGTGAGAACGGTAGTACATAGGTTGGATGTATAGGTGAGAATGGTAGTACATAGGTTGGATGTATAGGTGAGAACGGTAGTACATAGGTTGGATGTATAGGTAAGTGTAGTTGATAGGTTGGATGTATAGGTGAGAATGGTAGTACATAGGTTGGATGTATAGGTGAGAACGGTAGTACATAGGTTGGATGTATAGGTGAGAACGGTAGTACATAGGTTGGATGTATAGGTGAGAACGGTAGTACATAGGTTGGATGTATTACAGAAACACTCGTAACAATTCTCTTACATGATTAAAACAACTATTTTAGCAATAATTTGACACTCACTTTCAACAGTAATATGACTGTAAATCTGTTAAGAAATACGCCTTTCATAATATATTCTGCTCATAAACACAGTAATGTATTATCATGCTATATATATATAGTTATACCTAAGCATCTTTACAACTGTTGACATGCAACAGGACAAAAGCATTTTGTTTGAAAGTGTTTTTCTGAAGTAAAAACTGAATGTAGTATTGTCGAAAAACATACATTAAATGAAACTGATATCACTAAAGCAACTCATGGTGACTGAGGTGTGTTATAGATCTCGAGAGACAATCCCATTATTGTGAGCTTCCCCCTTAATCATCAAACAGGGGTACAGAAGATGTATTTTAATTGTGAAAATGTCACATACTATAAATGAACAACTTTAAACTGATACCCGAAACAGCTATCAATCACCTACAAGCAGCTAGTCAGAGTGAGCAAGAGAAGCACATCTGTGGAAGTCGTGATAGCGCAGTGGTAGCTCGTTCACTCCCCGGAGTTCGAGCCCAGCTGGAGCAGTTACGATTGTGCCCTTAGGTAATGCATTAAATTCTACTTTCTCTTTTCTCTATCCCTCGTGGCGATGGATTCCATTAGGAATGAGGTCTCAAGAGTGATTAATACAAGTTGTAAGAACTTCACAATCGAGCTAAAATAAATTGTTATACAATTTGTTTACCTCATCTGCATCTACAAATTGACTGCAATGTAATAGTTTCAAAGAGCATAATTATTCTACCAAGATCATTAATGCTTCATAGAGGAACATTATCTACACCCAATGCAACTCAATACAACAAATTGTCCTTACTGTGAAAGGTTTATACAAGAAATAGAGGATGTTCGTTTATTTCAGTGTATGATCAAATTATATTTCACTTAATGAACATTGAAAGCATTATTAATCATGAGTGGCTTAGCACCATAGCTTTCTATGTTTAGGATTGAAATATAATTTGATCATTCACTTAAACAAAGAAATATATTTTTAAATGGTGCAACAACTGCTGGCTTGTGTCACATATTGACAATGATTTCAACCAGCAGAGTGGCTGTAAACCAGATGCATGTATAGCAGTGAGAAATGTGGCATGCATAATCCGTTGCAGCATAACTAGTGGAATAACACATTTTATTTAATGCTTTCTAAGGAAATTTAGAAATTTATCAGGGAAATAAAAATGCGTTATTTCACTGGCTCAAAGCATTGGAATAACACATTTTATTTTTCAACGCAAACATTTTCGGATTTTAAGCTGTTATGCAGTGATGTCATTTATGATCGTCTAAACACGACGTTCTAGTGCCATGTAGCATCGTTTTCTATCATTATTACAGCCTAAAATAAAAAGAATTGTTTGTTTAAGTGAATCGGATCAAATAATATTTCACTCATGAAAATACAAAGTTAATATTATAACTGATGCTTACTTAGTGCAACTCGGGAAAATAATGCTTTCAGTGTTCATTTTGTGAAATATAATTTGATGATGCATACACTGAACACAAACAAATATCCACTTTTATTTCATTGATAAATTTCTATGTTTTTATTGGAAAGCACAAATAAAGCATAAAAACTCAATTGAAGTAAATGAAGGCTGTCCGATAAATAAATAATAATAAATCTTAGCATCCATTTTATATACTCTTAAAAACAACAAACATTCTGTGGGCAATGTAGGTCATATCTAGGTCAAACAGAAGAATTACCTTGAGACAATAGAAACTTCATTTTATACTTCAACCTCAGTCATAAACTAAAAGGATAACACACAGAGAGATGTAACCCCCTGCACTGGTATATCACACAAGAACAAATACATGATTTCACATGACCTTGAGTTGACATTGAAACATCAACCTCAAGGTCACCTCAGGGTGTACAGCTTATTTGACAGATTATGAAACTATGGGTCTCTATATTTCTTCATTTTTGAGTTACAAGCAGGCATAGTTTATTATAGAAGTGATTGGGAGTGAACATTTCACTGACCAGTCTTCCTTCCAGACCAAAACTTCTATATATCTGAAAGTTTCATCAAAAACCATCAACAACATTTTGAGTTATCCGGTCCAAAGACAGACAGACACACACATACAGTCGCAGCCAAATACAATAATCCTTGTTCCCGATGGCGGGGATGAGGGGGTAGAAGGGTAAATTAACATCGTCGTTTGTGCATTCTCAACATGTTTTTTCACTTTCATTTAGCAGCTGTATATTTTGATCAGTTAGTCTAGTGACTTGACTCAGTCTCGTCTGGGCAGCTTATTTATTCAGACACTTAGAAACGCACAAAAGCCAACCACCCCCAAAATTACTAAACAAGATTATCTCAATGGTTTACTAATCAGAGAAAGGACATTTTCAATAAGTTTAAATGAGTTCTGTCAAAGTGATTTAAGCAACCTATTGTGTTTTATCTGATACACAAGCTGCTTATTATAACAGACAAGTGTGTTCCCCATTCGTTTTAAAGCTGGCCTTTAATGTTAAGCAACCTATTGTGTTTTATCTGCTACATGAGCTGCTTATTATAACAGACAAGTGTGTTCCCATTCGTTTTAAAGCTGGCCTTTAATGTTAAGCTAGGTTGCTATCTAGGCTAGGTTGTGTTTTATCTGCTACACGAGCTGCTTATTATAACAGAAAAGTGTGTTCCCCATTCGTTTTAAAGCTGGCCTTTAATGTTAAGCAACCTATTGTGTTTTATCTGCTACATAAGCTGCTGATTATAACAGACAAGTGTGTTCCCCATTCGTTTTAAAGCTGGCCTTTAACCCATTTCATTCTGAATACATTTTAAAGGCTTTTGCAAACAACATAGATCCAGATCGGGATCATAGCCAAGTGTCTTAGCAATATCATCTGAATAGCAAACAGCATAGAGCCTGATCAGACGGCACAGGCTCAAACTCGGGGCCTCTCACACAGGCAACCATGCTACCAGTGAGCAATCACGACTTCCATGCACTTATTCATTCATTCATTCATTCACTCACTCACTCACTCACTCACTCAAACCCTAACAGAACTGGACATAGAGCAACATATCCTTACTTTCATGTTGATAACAGCTGCACATTGAGTCTGTCTATTAGTTCCATGTACACAGCAACAGGATGCTGCAGACAATTAAAAGCAACCCAAAGAGAATTATTGATTCCAAAGTAATTTTCATAAATAACCAAAAAGAGCAATTGTTTTTCAGGAAAATGTGGAATTGGAAGGAATTATCCATACCAGCAGGAGGTCAATCAAATCCAAACGGCAATTGCAAAAGCTCCCTATTTAATTAAATGCTCCCAAAAATTGCATTATGGCAAATGCTAACTCCTGCAGGACACGATTCTGTGCCCAGTAATGGGGATGTAGAGCATATGGACTAGTCCCTGGTGAACTCACCATTTGAGTGATTCATCCGAAAATGTATGAGCTTCTAATGAAATTATAGGTCTACCAGGAGACCAAATGACCAAGTGCTCTTTGCTAAGGTGTCGGATTTTACCCGCGTTCCTTTACAGACTGCCATTACCAATAAATGCCATGACATTATATTGATCTCTGGTTGAGTATAAGTGCATCACATTAGTCCAATGGCTGGTGGTACTGCGGTCAGTATTTATAGGTAGTCACTCAACTCTGCACGCTAGAGCTGAAAATAACATCCAAATATGTCATGCAATTTCATTTGAAATTCATTGACATATTTCAGGATTTTTCAATTACAAATAAGAAACACATATCAATGAATTGTCGGCTTCTACAATTATTTAAACTATTTATAGCATTTATTTTACCCAGCATGCAACAAATTAATATAATCAAAGTTTTCAAGCACCAATCCATATAAACCAAATTAATGGGACCTTTTCAGTATAATCCTAGCCTGGGTTCTGTCGATTTTTCACTAATTTACTTCTGGCAAAATGACAGCCTGGGGAAACTCGATTTCCGAGCATAGTGCCACTGACATTACACCTGTATTTTCTAGGGTGTTGATTGAAGAATGACAACTCTTATCTGCAAGATACGATCGCTAAAATTAGAAACGGAATCTTTTCGGAAATCACCGTACAGGCACGATTATACACGATCATATCCGAAAATACATGAAAGCTCCCGTAGCCTCATTTACATTGCAAACATATAACTTCCCGTTTCTGTGTTATATCGACGAGATGGCAAATTTTAACTATTACGTTTAGGTGGTAACGGGTCGATTCGACGTAATTGAAGAAAGGATGACTTAAACCTTGAGTAAATATGTCAAATCAGACACATATAATACTTTTTAAAACTATTTATCGCTTCGTTGACCTGTAAACAAAGGCAGCCAATTATAAAGTTTTATCAACATTGCACTGCCTCGTTTTCGATTCAAGTACGTCATTAATTAAGTCACATGCTAATAGGCCTATTAATAGAATCAATGATAATCAATAATTACATGGAATACCCCCCCAAGTTTCCCCAGGCATTAATATTATCAGCAACTCAATACGGCCCAATTAATGATCTCGGTATTAAAATATATTTATATGACTGACAAGGCAAAATATATCAACGCCTGTTCCCATGCTAGTATGATCCAATAATGCTGGGACATTCTAAATATAATACAATAATGCTGGGACATTCCAAATATAAAACAATAATGCTGGAACATTCCAAATATAAAACAATAATGCTGGGACATTAAAAGTATAAACTTATAATACTGGGATATTCAGAGCTTAACGTTATAATGCTGGGATATTCAAAGTTTAACGTTATAATGCTGGGATATTCAAAGTTTAAAGTTGACATTCCAAATAAAACCATAATGATGTGACATTCCAAGTAATTAAACCACGTGACATTCCTGGTAATTTAGACCATAATGCTGACATTCCAAGTAATTAAAACCATAAACTGGGACATATTAATCTTATGTTATCATATTAATCTAATTTAAATTTGTTTCATAATATAGAGTATCAATGAATTTATATAAACCATAAACACACAATGCTGGAACATTCCAAGTATAAACCATTATTGCTGGGACATTCTGGGTATAATCCCAAAATGCTGGGACATTCTGACTATAAAACCATAGCACTGGGACATTTCATTTGTCTGAAAATACTTTCAGCTAAAATGCACGAATTAAAATATTTATGCAACTGCTGCATTTATCTAAAAAGCATGACTACTTTTGCATTAGAACAGAATTATAATCTCATTTCGCATTCTCAGGTTTCAATGGGCTGACAGGATGTAAATTGGCTGTTACATGATAAAAGGAAACTGTCACATTTCTATGGCATCCCATAACAAGACATGCCAGCAGACATCGGAGCTCCCTCTCTCACAGCAAGCACTTGTATGCCAAGATATGTCAGCAGACATCGGAGCTCCCTCTCTCACAGCAAGCACTTGTATGCCAAGATATGTCAGCAGACATCGGAGCTCCCTCTCTCACAGCAAGCACTTGTATGCCAAGATATGTCAGCAGACATCTGAGCTCCCTCTCTCACAGCAAGCACTTGTATGCCAAGATATGAAACAGCAAGCATATGTATGCTGTATATTATATATGTATGCTGTATATTCTATATGTATGCTGTATATTATATATGTATGCTGTATATTATATATGTATGCTGTATATTATATATGTATGCTGTATTTTCTATACATATGTTCTATATTATATATGTATTCTATATATATATATATGTCACCAGGTGCATTGCAATAGCCCGGACTGTAGCAATGTGTATTGCAATAGCCCGGACTGTAGCAATGTGTATTGAAATAGCCCGGACTGTAGCAATGTGTATTGCAATAGCCTGGACTGTAGCAATGTGCATTGCAATAGCCCGGACTGTAGCAATGTGTATTGCAATAGCCCGGACTGTAGCAATGTGTATTGAAATAGCCCGGACTGTAGCAATGTGTATTGAAATAGCCCGGACTGTAGCAATGTGTATTGAAATAGCCCAGACTGTAGCAATGTGTATTGAAATAGCATGGACTGTAGCAATGTGTATTGAAATAGCCCGGACTGTAGCAATGTGTATTGAAATAGCCCAGACTGTAGCAATGTGTATTGAAATAGCCCAGACTGTAGCAATGTGTATTGAAATAGCCCGGACTGTAGCAATGTGTATTGAAATAGCATGGACTGTAGCAATGTGTATTGAAATAGCCCGGACTGTAGCAATGTGTATTGAAATAGCCCGGACTGTAGCAATGTGTATTTAAATAGATCGGACTGTAGCAATGTGTATTGAAATAGCCCGGACTGTAGCAATGTGTATTGAAATAGCCCGGACTGTAGCAATGTGTATTGAAATAGCCCGGACTGTAGCAATGTGTATTGAAATAGCATGGACTGTAGCAATGTGTATTGAAATAGCCCGGACTGTAGCAATGTGTATTGAAATAGCCCGGACTGTAGCAATGTGTATTGAAATAGCCTGGACTGTAGCAATGTGTATTGAAATAGCCTGGACTGTAGCAATGTGTATTGAAATAGCCAGGACTGTAGCAATGTGTATTGAAATAGCCCGGACTGTAGCAATGTGTATTGAAATAGCCCGGGCTGTAGTCAGGTGTATTGAAATAGCCCGGACTGTAGCCAGGTGGTTTGCAATAGCCCGGACTGTAGCCAGGTGGTTTGTGATAGCCCGAACTTTCACCAGCTGTATTGTGATAGCCCAGACTTTCACCAGGTGTATTGCAATAGCCCGGACTTTCACCAGGTGTATTGCAATAGCCCAGACTTTCACTAGGTGTATTGTCGCCGCATGTACCCGGACTATCGTCACGATGAGCTCAAATCTACAGTTTAGTGACAAAAATAAAATAATTTATATCACAAACCATAACATTTATTTGAAAGCATATAATAATTATTATGTATTTTCTCATAGCTCAAGTCTATGTCAAATAATATACCAAATATAACTGTAATATAACAATGAACAGGATATATATGTCAAATAATATACCAAATATAACTGTAATATAACAATGAACAGGATATATATATGTCAAATAATATACCAAATATAACTGTAATATAACAATGAACAGGATATATATGTCAAATAATATACCAAATATAACTGTAATATAACAATGAACAGGATATATATGTCAAATAATATACCAAATATAACTGTAATATAACAATGAACAGGATATATATGTCAAATAATATACCAAATATAACTGTAATATAACAATGAACAGGATATATATGTCAAATAATATACCAAATATAACTGTAATATAACAATGAACAGGATATATATGTCAAATAATATACCAAATATAACTGTAATATAACAATGAACAGGATATATATGTCAAATAATATACCAAATATAACTGTAATATAACAATGAACAGGATATATATGTCAAATAATATACCAAATATAACTGTAATATAACAATGAACAGGATATATATGTCAAATAATATACCAAATATAACTGTAATATAACAATGAACAGGATATATATGTCAAATAATATACCAAATATAACTGTAATATAACAATGAACAGGATATATATGTCAAATAATATACCAAATATAACTGTAATATAACAATGAACAGGATATAATCTCATCAGCTTAATCCAATCAATGTTACCTTGAAATAGAGCTCACAGCTCATCATTTGTTCCATTGGTTGAAAGTATTCTTTGAAATATCTCTCCATTTTGGACACATCAGCAAAGATACACAGCCCAGCAAGTCACATGATAATCAATATAAAATAACAGTTTCTTCATTCTACCAGGTATTAAGGCAGCATTGCCAACAGCAGCAGCAGCTGTTCCCTGTGTATATTAAAGTCACATATGGTGCTGGGTATATTCTAGGCAAGTATATATATCATCATCACCAGGGCTTCTCAAATTTTAAAAACAAATTGTGTGTATGTTTTACGTTATTTATAGTCGCTACCGGTTGCCCATATGAGCGACGTCTCCTGAAGAGATTAGTCATTTTAGACTTTTGGAGGATAGTGCAATGATACAGACAGAGACCCATTCCAGAGTCTCCTCTGATTCTTTTACGTGCATGGTGTAGAGCACCGACACGAGACCTCGGTTTAACGTCCCATCTGAAAGACTGTTAATTTTATTAGGGTCAGACGGGGGATCAAACCTGTGATCCCTGGATTACCAGTCCAGCGTGTTACCACTGGACTACAGATCCGTCTGTATTAAAACCAAAATCGTACCTAGCTGAAATAGGCCTCCGCATGAATTGGAGTGTTATCATTAACTCTGGTCACAATAAAAGGCTATAAATAGTTCAAATATTTGCAGCAGCGGAACTCATTGATCTGTTTTTCTTAATTGTAGTATGTCCTGGAATTTCATTAGAATTGTGCCATTACGACATAATTCTAATGAAATTACATGACCTCTTTGACTGTTATTTTCACCGCAACCGTGCAAAGAGTTAATTTAATTATCCAGAGTTTTCTAATCTGATTGTGTATTATACAACGCAGCTCATAACGGTAACAGTTAATATTTGTGACGGAGATAATGCCCATCAAAAATGGTTTAGTTTCTCTCTGCCAACATCTTAAAACAGAGTTTATAATCAATCGTAAAAGGGAAGTAACTTATGTAGGATTTTCGTTGATTTTGTTGTATAATTGTCTTTTGAAACACAAAGAGTTTTGGTTCAATTATGTCAGAAGAATTATTAATTTGTTTGCATGTATTGAGTAATTACACTTAAATCAGTGAATCAGATTTCACAAAATGCAAGTCTATAAATAACATTGACGATTCAAGATATTACAGATCACCGAAAATCTAAAAGGTACATGATTGTAGTTTAGTATTATTTCTAATATTTTCCAAACTTTATACAGAACTTTGTTTGACAGTAACCTCTCTCCCCACCCAACCCACTATCATTCCAAATGTCCTGTGACTAAACCAAAAACACATCTAAAGTCGAAAGTTTCCTCTGGCTTGGTTTACATAATATACAATAAAATTAGGGATGTCAACGAGTAGTGATTTTGGTACTCGAGTACTCGGAAAGGTATTCGATCGAGTACTCGAGTACTCAGTTACCGTTACCATGGGAACGAACTGTATTCCTGCAAGGAATCTTATAGTCCGGGGCAACGATTTGTAGCAAATTACGGAACTCTTCCCCTTCCACTATACTGAGAGGAACATAGTCTGATATGATCATATCCGCTATGACTTGCGTGATTGTATTCCGCGTTGGCAGGCGATCTCTTCAAGAATGAAGTCATAGGCATCTGTTTCGCTGTGCCATTAGAGGTGAGGCCTTCTGCTAGATGCTTCAGCCTCAGATGATTATGCAGGTTGGTAGTGCCACCAGTAAATGTCAGACTGGCATCGCACAACTTGCAAGAAACAATCTTGTTAAGTCTTGCAAAGTACTTCGATACCACATATTTAGGTGGAGGCAATCTCACAATTCACTTATATTACTATACTACTATTATATTCTAAAGATTTCTTCATAGTTTAACAGCGTTAACGTTAATGGCAAAAGTTAGGTATCAATTATTATATCAAAACAAGTTCCGACCACCAGACAAAAGATGTCATTCACACGACAGACAATCGGACGACCCGCCTCAGTAATGACGACACTGATTTGCATCAAACTTACGCTTCCCAATTAAGTTGAATCAACACCTTAATTATTCAGTCACTGTAGTCGGCTCTGTGTGATATACATGTATTGTTAATCACCATGACACGCTGTATATTGCATTGTTTGGTACAGCGGAAGTTTCGCTAATCCCACTGATCACGGTTTGTTCACAGGCAACTCCGTATTTGCACAAAATAAAGATTTGTTGATTTTATTTTTTTAATCGAATACTCGATTATCTGAAAAGTATTCGATACTCGGACATTCGATCGAGTACTCGAGTACTCGTTGACATCCCTAAATAAAATATATATGTAATTTACCAACCAACTAAATACTAAAGAAATGAATTCAAAAGAACAATGTTGTCATTTGAAACTACTTATTCTCACAGGGATTCGGCACGTTTGGGGGTACTAGTATATATATTTAATATACTTAAATATATATACTAGTACCCCCAAACGTGCCGAATCCCTGTGCTTATTCTAGGGTAAATTATTAAATTGTCATAATCTTTAATCTCTGTTGTTGGACTATGACTCCCCCCACCACCACCCGATCACCCCCCCCCCCCCAACCCATCCCACCACCTTTGCTTGTAAGATTTAGCATTTTATTTGCTATATTGCACATGTTCGTGTATGTTGTAGTTGTTTCCTGGCATTTGATTTGCTATATTGCACATGTTCATGTATGTTGTAGTTGTTTCCTGACATTTGATTTGCTATATTGCACATGTTCATGTATGTTGTAGTTGTTTCCTGGCATTTATTTGCTATATTGCACATGTTCGTGTATGTTGTAGTTGTTTCCTGGCATTTGATTTGCTATATTGCACATGTTCGTGTATGTTGTAGTTGTTTCCTGGCATTTTATTTGCTATATTGCACATGTTCGTGTATGTTGTAGTTGTTTCCTGACATTTGATTTGCTATATTGCACATGTTCGTGTATGTTGTAGTTGTTTCCTGGCATTTGATTTGCTATATTGCACATGTTCGTGTATGTTGTAGTTGTTTCCTGACATTTAACATCATATTTACCCCCTGTTATTGACCAAGCAATTGCTGTATTGCATGTCCAGGGCTCGTTTTCCCAAGAACTTCTGCGAACGTCAGTTCAATCAAGTTTACACTCATTAACAGAAATGATTTTACAATAAACTCAAGATTCTGAGTAAATGGTTTGAGTGCACATTCCTGATACAGTCCAATACTTCTAATTACCTTAATATATACCGTACAAATCGATTTTAGCTTGATTGCGAATATTTACAACATTAATTTAATCGCTCTCGAGACCTCATTCCTGATTGAATCAATCGCTATGAGAGAGAGAGAAGAGGCAGTGTGCAAAGTGTCTCTAAGGACACACCCACCATGCCTGGTTCTGGCAGGTTTCGAACTCACAACCTCTCGATTATGAGACAGACACTGTATCTATTGAACCACGACGGCTCTAATCTGCAAGTTTCTGCTTTTCTTCACTATTTGTTTGCAAATGACGTCCTCGCTGTCAGTAGCAGGTACTTGGATTATATGGCAGACGCTAAAACTGCCAAACACGAAAATGAGCAAAAACAGATCAATATTCACCTTTTATTTCGAAAATATGTAAATGTTCATGTTTTTCATAAGTCTCATTCACGTGTACCCTAAAGCCACCCTGACACTTGCATGATTTTTGTCCCAGCAATGCCACGCAATTGGTCGTGGCAAGGCATGTCATTTCGGTACTTCCCAGCGGAGCGTGATGCAGCGTTTGCGGCCTGTTCGCGCACTCTACACGCATAAGTAACGCACTGTGTACGCAATGCACGACCAAAATTGGCCGTATTGACACTACTTGTTTACGCATATGTTAAGTATTGTTAGCGCATTGTTCACGTCTACAGTACCGCATTGTTCCGCAGTGTCACGCACGACACGCATAATTCCCGTTGTTTTCACGCATTGCTCCGAAGACGTCGCGCATTTTTGGTCAAGCTTTGTTCTGTTTGGTGGCACGCTATATATATATATGTGTAGGTTTCACACCTAGCTTCATTCCTCGACTCGCTGTGGGTGATACATGATGCAGAATACAAGAGACATTGCTATTGCAGAACAGAGAAGATGTCTATATTTGGGAGCTGCAGGACAGCATTGGCACGCTTTGACACGCACCGTCGGCAGTGTTTACGGGAGGTTGCGCAGTGTTCACGCATGGTTCACGCGATTGGCAATTTGAAAATTTGAAAATTCTCTCTACGACATGGCACACACCCCCGCACCCTTCACACACTCCTCACGCTAGTTGACGAAGACTTTAATCATTGGCACGCCGAAGTGCGTGTCATTGCGCGGACAGAAATCATGCAAGTGTCAGGGTGGCTTTACATAGAGATATATGCAAAGAAATATTTGTTTATTTTTGTAACTGGGGGAAGTCAAATGCTTGGCTTTACAAGGTCACTTGTCAATCATGTGATAATACTGGAAATACCGGACATTTATGGTACATGAAATTTGAGTGAAATTGTAGTTTTAGTTTAAAAGATGTTATGTAAAGAGTTTAGTGCATTAAATGCAAGACTGATCACTTTACATACCGTAGTAATATTATTTCCTCTACTATAAAAGAGACTGACTAGAAGTTATTCACATTCAAACCTTAGGTGACTGAATACCGGTATGTCCATGGTATATGTGTGCACCTATGGTATGCCCATGGTATATGTGTGCACCTATGGTATGCCCATGGTATATGTGTGCACCTATGGTATGTCCATGGTATGCCCATGGTATATGTGCGCACCTATGGTATGTCCATTGTATATGTGCGCACCTATGGTATGTCCATGGTATATGTGCGCACCTATGGTATGCCCATGGTATATGTGCGCACCTATGGTATGTCCATAGTATGTGTGTGCACCTATGGTATGCCCATGGTATATGTGTGCACCTATGGTATGCCCATGGTATATGTGTGCACCTATGGTATGCCCATGGTATGTGTGTGCACCTATGGTATGCCCATGGTATATGTGTGCACCTATGGTATGCCCATGGTATATGTGTGCACCTATGGTATGCCCATGGTATATGTGTGCACCTATGGTATGCCCATGGTATATGTGTGCACCTATGGTATGCCCATGGTATATGTGTGCACCTATGGTATGCCCATGGTATATGTGTGCACCTATGGTATGCCCATGGTATATGTGTGCACCTATGGTATGCCCATGGTATATGTGTGCACCTATGGTATGCCCATGGTATATGTGTGCACCTATGGTATGCCCATGGTATATGTGCGCACCTATGGTATGCCCATGGTATCAGTGTGCGCCCATCGTATATGTGTTTTTAACAGTAAAATAAAGCATGTCATTTTCGGGCTAGTTAATTCTATGGCAAATGCATTTTAGAATGTACTTATCCACATGTGCAAGTCTTGAGTGGCATAGTTGGTGTAAGGAGATATGCAGGCACCTTTAATGTTGGGGTACTGGTGCATGTAAGGAGATATGCAGGTACCTGTAATGTTGGGGTACTGGTGCATGTAAGGAGATATGCAGGTACTTTTAATGTTGGGGTACTGGTGCATGTAAGGAGATATGCAGGTACCTTTAATGTTGGGGTCCTGGAGCATGTAAGGAGATATGCAGGTACCTTTAATGTTGGGGTCCTGGAGCATGTAAGGAGATATGCAGGTACCTTTAATGTTGGGGTCCTGGAACATGTAAGGAGATATGCAGGTACCTTTAATGTTGGGGTCCTGGAGCATGTAAGGAGATATGCAGGTACCTGTAATGTTGGGGTACTGGTGCATGTAAGGAGATATACAGGTACCTTTAATGTTGGGGTCCTGGAGCATGTAAGGAGATATGCAGGCACCTTTAATGTTGGGGGTCCTGAAGCATGTAAGGAGATATGCAGGCACCTTTAATGTTGGGGTCCTGGAGCATGCCCCCCCCCCTCGCACAATTTTGAAAGTCTTTATAGCTGTGGCTGCATTGTGAGGCATTTAATTAAAGGCATGTTTTGACGAGACAAATACTACGTATTTCTTGTTGTTTTTGCCATGCTGAAAAGTCTGTTACATGCAGATGCTCACCAGTAAAAAAAATCTACACCAATAATTCAGACTTATTTTTATATTCGCTTGATTCACTGCACTTCATATTCCTCCACCCACTTACCATTCAATTTAAATTGCATTCTTTTCGCACTTTCAAAATTTGAAAAAAGTGTGTAGGCACGTGTCTAACCTGCCAATAGGAAGCTATGCCAATGCAAGTAGATTACAGCTCTGTCTAAATAGAGATTTCAATTACGTCACTGCATACTACACAAGTATCCAAGGGAAATAACCACATCTTTCTTCATGTCATACCTTTACAAGAGTTACTTCCCTTTGCACTGATTTTTATAATAAAAATATAAACTCACAACATTTACAATTTCTAATGGTCTCTTAGAATAAATGACAGGTTACACCATGCATCATACACAGTTACATTTATAGAGAATAAATGACAGGTTACACCATGCATCATACACAGTTACATTTATACAGAATAAATGACAGGTTACACCATGCATCATACACAGTTACATTTATACAGAATAAATCACAGGTTACACCATGCATCATACACAGTTACATTTATACAGAATAAATCACAGGTTACACCATGCATCATACACAGTTACATTTATACAGAATAAATGACAGGTTACACCATGCATCATACACAGTTACATTTATACAGAATAAATCACAGGTTACACCATGCATCATACACAGTTACATTTCCTAAACTTTTTTGGTTTGTTTATTGTTGTTTTTTGTTTCTAAATTCTTATTACCTAAAATGCTGCTTATTCTCTTAATCATTTTACCCTTTTTCTATTAGTATCATTAAATTAGTAAAGTACTAGCACAACTCTTGTATTCAGTCTCTTTGTTAATTACAATCTAGTCTTATGGGGAGGGCCGTAACTAATGTTGTTAAAACTTGTGGCCCAACCCATTTGCTTCAACATATAATGACAATCCTTGAGCAAACAATGCCACAAATCATGCATTATGGATAGTTATACATGTTTGTTCATTTGTTTTGTATTGTACATTGTATATATAGAATGCAATAAAATATGATTAAACTAAACACATATCAATGGTAACTTTTCCTTTTTGGATCCAATCTGACATGTAAAATGAAAAGTTTGTAAAATAATACTCATGTCTGGGCAGTTGTGTGTGACCGTGTCTGATAAAATGGGGCTGAATTAGGCGGGGAGGATAAATGTTGAGATATACAATGTATGTATGTTCCTTTTAATGTCAAACCCCTTGCGGGGACTTAGACATGTTTTCCTGGGCAGGCTTAGCCGACCTAAGCGATTAACCAGTACTAAGCAATGTGTGTGAGGTGCCTTGCTCAATGACACTACATACGTGGCCTGATGGAGTATCGAACCTGGGACCGTTCGATTCCAAATCCGACGCTCTACCACTGGACCACGGACGCCACACATCTAATGTACAATGTAGTGTTTGTAAAAACAATACCCAAAGTATGCAACATACTCATTCTCTTCCTATTTCAAATGTTCAAGAACAGTTTATGAAATATTCCTGAACAACATTGACAATACGACATACATTGACAATGTAGTAGCCAAACCAACATTCATAATATAGACCAGAATCTCATGTAGTCCCAGTCAGGCATGTAGCTGCTATAAAGCCCTGATGGCCTGGGCCTACCGATTGTAACAGAAAATAAAAAATATAAAATACCAAACATGCATTGAAAGGTGTAGGTGGAGGGATGGACAAAGAGTTGGGGGGGGGCAACTTGGAGGTCACATGCATTATGCATGCATAACATAAAAAATCAAGTTCATATCTCTGAAAATATCTTAATTTGAACAATCAAAGATGTAAATTTAAATGCATCCGTATTCACCATTGACATTCTAGGATTCAAAATTGTCCTGGGAGAACATGTCCCCAGGTCCCTCTAGAAAATCGCACCCGTTTATACTCAATTTATTAGTCAGGCCTACAAATTCCAAATCGCTATCTACGCCCATGGTTCCAGTAATATCTATGGAGGTGGGGGTAAATATGTTGATTGCTTATTCATTGATTGAAAGCTAAATGGCAGCAGCATCAGGGTTCATTCTAGGTCAGAATCTTTGGGAGAAGTGAGAAAGCGCCTGATCGCTTCCTTAAATGGTGTTCTTTAATACACTTCTGCAAAATAGGGTTAAAATGCACAGTACAGCCATTAAATACAAGATTTGAATAGAAGGAGTGCTTTATAATGGGCCAGTGTATCTTACTAGACAAAATTTTGTTTGAATTTTTTTTTTTTAGGGAGAAGTGGGGCCCCCAGAGGGCGAAGTCAGGGTCCCTAGGAAGACAATTTCGCCCACATCGCCCTCTAAACTGATCCCTGAGCATGTAGGGAGATATGGTACTGTATTAGCCTAAATATATTTATGGGAGTGTTAAAATGATACATTTTTAAAAATAAAATGTTTCTCAACAGTTCTTGAGCCAAACCAGAATAGTTCTAGAACTATTCTATTATACCCTGCCGAAAAGTTCATGACTACATTGTAGTTCTAGAATTATTCATGAACTGTTCCTCAATTAACCCATTCAACCCCAAGTAACTGACTTGGATTGGTGCATTCAACACCAAGTAACTGACATGGACTGGTGCATGATATATTTAGACCAATAAATTAATAAGAAAAAAAACCTTTGGACCAGTTCATTTATCAAAATGTGTAATTTTATCTAAAAATAGTAATAATTATTACTGGCAAAAAGTGCAGATCCTGATGAGACGGCTCATCACGAGCCGGTTCATCTGGATTTACACTTTTTGTAAGTCTATTTAGAGGTCTGTGGTGTTGAAAGGGTTAAATGCTGGAAAACATTCATTGGACACTTCATGAGATTTCTCATTTTCATGAACTGTTGTTCAAGAATTAAACTTGATGCATATTCCAAGAATTATTAATGTTGTGACACTTACAATTAGAATGGCTGCATGATGGTGGAGATGCAGCCGTGCAATCTGATGAAGCAAGAAACATTATCTATAATGGCTTCCTAGTGCTGACTGAGTACATTTATAGCCCTTCATTATTCTTTCAATTATAACTCAATAATCTAACAAGAGTGTGTGTGTGTTTTATGTTTATTTATCGTTGCTACTGGTTGCCCATATCCATATGAGCGACGCCTCCTGAAGAGATTAGTAATTTTAGAGTTTTGGAAAACAAGTTCGATACCCCGTCTGACCCTAATAAAATTAACAATCTTTCAGATGGGACTTTAAACCGAGGTCTTGTGTCAGTGCTTTACACCGTGCACGTAAAAGAACCAGAGGAGACTCTTGAATGGGTCTTGTCTGTATCATTGCACTATCCTCCACAAATCTAAAATGACTAATCTCTTCAGGGGGCGTCACTCATATGGGCAACCAGTAGCGAGGATAAATAAACGTAAAACACCACCTGGGAATTTGACAGAAACTGGTCTTATTAGTGGTTATTTGGAACTGAAATAGGTGGTCTTGTGATCATTGAAATATAAAGAAATCATTCTGGACTGAGAAAAAGTGGTCTTAATAGAGGGGTGGTTTTAATATAGGGGTGGTCTTTAATGAGGGTTTTTACTGTAATTTTACATTGAAATATTTCAAATGATTAGTTAAATTTTGTATCCAAAGTTTTTCAGATGTCAATATTGACTCTGTGACATTTCATTCATCACCTAATTGAATCACAGCTGTTTCAATCTTCAGACTTATGTGCTTAGAGCTTCAAAACTAATGAAGACAAATTTCAATAATTATGACAGGATGGAGAGATTAGACATTTAGACAACATTAAATTCTAATGAGTTGTGAATTTTGCTCATTAATGGCCCCATTTTCTCAGCCACAGTCACATAAATGTTAATACTTTTTAATGATGGTGAACAAATTGCTTATCTACTTTCTAATCCAGAAATTACAGTTTTAAGTGCCAAAACCTGTTTTAATATTTTAAACAGAAGAAAAACAATGTTATATATATATATGACTGTAGATTTTAAACACATTTTATAATTTTATAGTAATGTTGTAAATATATCACCAAGTTATATAAATGTTTAGTATTTAACAAGTGATGCGTTGGCTTATAATGTACATATATTGTGTCTTAGAAAATTAAATTGACACTATATTGGAATAAATGATCTTTTTGGGTAAAAAATAATTTCCAATGTTTGTCTGTTTAAAAACAATCCAAATATTCATATAGAGAAACAAGGTATTGACATCCAAATGATTGTGGCAAAGTCAGTAACGTACCATTCCTTGGAACATGCCAAAGTCAGTAACATACCATTCCTCGGGACATGCCAAAGTGTCAGTAACGCGTACCATTCCTTGGAACATGCCAAAGTCAGTAACATACCATTCCTCGGACCATGCCAAAGTCAGTAACATACCATTCCTCGGTACATGCCAATGTCAGTAATGTACCATTCCTCGGGACATGCCAAAGTCAGTAACATACCATTCCTCGGGACATGCCAAAGTGTCAGTAACATACCATTCCTCGGGACATGCCAAAGTCAGTAACATACCATTCCTCGGTACATGCCAATGTCAGTAATGTACCATTCCTCAGGACATGCCAAAGTCAGTAACATACCATTCCTCGGTACATGCCAAAGTGTCAGTAACATACCATTCCTCGGGACATGCCAAAGTCAGTAACATACCATTCCTCGGTACATGCCAATGTCAGTAATGTACCATTCCTCAGGACATGCCAAAGTCAGTAACATACCATTCCTCGGAACATGCCAAAGTCAGTAACATACCATTCCTCGGTACATGCCAATGTCAGTAATGTACCATTCCTCGGGACATGCCAAAGTCAGTAACATACCATTCCTCGGTACATGCCAATGTCAGTAATGTACCATTCCTCGGGACATGCCAAAGTAAGTAACATACCATTCCTCGGTACATGCCAATGTCAGTAATGTACCATTCCTCGGGACATGCCAAAGTCAGTAACATACCATTCCTCGGAACATGCCAAAGTCAGTAACATACCATTCCTCGGAACATGCCAAAGTCAGTAACATACCATTCCTCGGGACATGCCAAAGTCAGTAACATACCATTCCTCGGGACATGCCAAAGTCAGTAATGTACCATTCCTCGGGACATGCCAAAGTGTCAGTAACCGTACCATTCCTCGGTACATGCCAATGTCAGTAATGTACCATTCCTCGGGACATGCCAAAGTCAGTAACATACCATTCCTCGGGACATGCCAAAGTGTCAGTAACATACCATTCCTCAGGACATGCCAAAGTCAGTAACATACCATTCCTCGGAACATGCCAAAGTCAGTAACATACCATTCCTCGGGACATGCCAAAGTCAGTAACATACCATTCCTCGGGACATGCCAAAGTCAGCAATGTACCATTCCTCGGGACATGCCAAAGTGTCAGTAACGCGTACCATTCCTTGGAACATGCCAAAGTCAGTAACATACCATTCCTCGGGACATGCCAAAGTGTCAGTAACGCGTACCATTGCTTGGAACATGCCAAAGTCAGTAACATACCATTCCTCGGACCATGCCAAAGTGTCAGTAATGTACCATTCCTCAGGACATGCCAAAGTCAGTAACATACCATTCCTCGGGACATGCCAAAGTGTCAGTAACGTACCATTCCTCAGGACATGCCAAAGTCAGTAACATACCATTCCTCGGTACATGCCAAAGTCAGTAACATACCATTCCTCGGTACATGCCAAAGTCAGTAATGTACCATTCCTCGGGACATGCCAAAGTCAGTAACATACCATTCCTCAGGACATGCCAAAGTCAGTAACATACCATTCCTCGGGACATGCCAAAGTCAGTAACATACCATTCCTCGGAACATGCCAAAGTCAGTAACATACCATTCCTCGGGACATGCCAAAGTGTCAGTAACGTACCATTCCTCAGGACATGCCAAAGTCAGTAACATACCATTCCTCGGTACATGCCAAAGTCAGTAATGTACCATTCCTCGGGACATGCCAAAGTGTCAGTAACGCGTACCATTCCTTGGAACATGCCAAAGTGTCAGTAACATACCATTCCTCGGGACATGCCAAAGTCAGTAACGTACCATTCCTCGGAACATGCCAAAGTGTCAGTAACGTACCATTCCTCAGGACATGCCAAAGTCAGTAACGTACCATTCCTCGGAACAAGCCAAAGTGTCAGTAACGTACCATTCCTCAGGACATGCCAAAGTCGGTAACGTACCATTCCTCGGAACAAGCCAAAGTGTCAGTAACGTACCATTCCTCAGGACATGCCAAAGTCAGTAACGTACCATTCCTCGGGACATGCCAAAGTCAGTAACGTACCATTCCTCGGAACATGCCAAAGTGTCAGTAACGTACCATTCCTCAGGACATGCCAAAGTCAGTAACGTACCATTCCTCGGAACATGCCAAAGTGTCAGTAACGTACCATTCCTCAGGACATGCCAAAGTGAGTAACGTACCATTCCTCGGGACATGCCAAAGTGAGTAACGTACAATTCCTCGGGACATGCCAAAGTCAGTAACGTACCATTCCTCGGGACATGCCAAAGTCAGTAACATACCATTCCTCGGGACATGCCAAAGTCAGTAACGTACCATTCCTCGGGACATGCCAAAGTCAGTAACGTACCATTCCTCGGATAATGCCAAAGTCAGTAACATACCATTCCTCGGGACATGCCAAAGTGTCAGTAACGTACCATTCCTCGGGACATGCCAAAGTGTCAGTAACGCGTACCATTCCTCAGTACATGCCAAAGTCAGTAACATACCATTCCTCGGGACATGCCAAAGTGTCAGTAACGTACCATTCCTCAGGACATGCCAAAGTCAGTAACATACCATTCCTCGGGACATGCCAAAGTGTCAGTAACGTACCATTCCTCAGGACATGCCAAAGTCAGTAACATACCATTCCTCGGGACATGCCAAAGTGTCAGTAACGTACCATTCCTCAGGACATGCCAAAGTCAGTAACGTACCATTCCTCGGTACATGCCAAAGTCAGTAATGTACCATTCCTCGGGACATGCCAAAGTGTCAGTAACGCGTACCATTCCTTGGAACATGCCAAAGTGTCAGTAACGTACCATTCCTCAGGACATGCCAAAGTCAGTAACATACCATTCCTCGGACCATGCCAAAGTGTCAGTAACGTACCATTCCTCAGGACATGCCAAAGTCAGTAACATACCATTCCTCGGTACATGCCAAAGTCAGTAACATACCATTCCTCGGTACATGCCAAAGTCAGTAATGTACCATTCCTCGGGACATGCCAAAGTCAGTAACATACCATTCCTCAGGACATGCCAAAGTCAGTAACATACCATTCCTCGGGACATGCCAAAGTCAGTAACATACCATTCCTCGGAACATGCCAAAGTCAGTAACATACCATTCCTCGGGACATGCCAAAGTGTCAGTAACGTACCATTCCTCAGGACATGCCAAAGTCAGTAACATACCATTCCTCGGTACATGCCAAAGTCAGTAATGTACCATTCCTCGGGACATGCCAAAGTGTCAGTAACGCGTACCATTCCTTGGAACATGCCAAAGTGTCAGTAACATACCATTCCTCGGGACATGCCAAAGTCAGTAACGTACCATTCCTCGGAACATGCCAAAGTGTCAGTAACGTACCATTCCTCAGGACATGCCAAAGTCAGTAACGTACCATTCCTCGGAACAAGCCAAAGTGTCAGTAACGTACCATTCCTCAGGACATGCCAAAGTCAGTAACGTACCATTCCTCGGAACAAGCCAAAGTGTCAGTAACGTACCATTCCTCAGGACATGCCAAAGTCAGTAACGTACCATTCCTCGGGACATGCCAAAGTCAGTAACGTACCATTCCTCGGAACATGCCAAAGTGTCAGTAACGTACCATTCCTCGGGACATGCCAAAGTCAGTAACGTACCATTCCTCGGAACATGCCAAAGTGTCAGTAACGTACCATTCCTCAGGACATGCCAAAGTCAGTAACGTACCATTCCTCGGGACATGCCAAAGTGAGTAACGTACAATTCCTCGGGACATGCCAAAGTCAGTAACGTACCATTCCTCGGGACATGCCAAAGTCAGTAACATACCATTCCTCGGGACATGCCAAAGTCAGTAACGTACCATTCCTCGGGACATGCCAAAGTCAGTAACGTACCATTCCTCGGAATAATGCCAAAGTCAGTAACATACCATTCCTCGGGACATGCCAAAGTGTCAGTAACGTACCATTCCTCGGGACATGCCAAAGTGTCAGTAACGCGTACCATTCCTCAGTACATGCCAAAGTCAGTAACATACCATTCCTCGGGACATGCCAAAGTGTCAGTAACGTACCATTCCTCAGGACATGCCAAAGTCAGTAACATACCATTCCTCGGGACATGCCAAAGTGTCAGTAACGTACCATTCCTCAGGACATGCCAAAGTCAGTAACATACCATTCCTCGGGACATGCCAAAGTGTCAGTAACGTACCATTCCTCAGGACATGCCAAAGTCAGTAACGTACCATTCCTCGGTACATGCCAAAGTCAGTAATGTACCATTCCTCGGGACATGCCAAAGTGTCAGTAACGCGTACCATTCCTTGGAACATGCCAAAGTGTCAGTAACGTACCATTCCTCAGGACATGCCAAAGTCAGTAACATACCATTCCTCGGAACATGCCAAAGTGTCAGTAACGTACCATTCCTCAGGACATGCCAAAGTCAGTAACATACCATTCCTCAGGACATGCCAAAGTCAGTAACATACCATTCCTCGGGACATGCCAAAGTGTCAGTAACGTACCATTCCTCAGGACATGCCAAAGTCAGTAACATACCATTCCTCGGGACATGCCAAAGTGTCAGTAACGTACCATTCCTCAGGACATGCCAAAGTCAGTAACATACCATTCCTCGGTACATGCCAAAGTCAGTAACATACCATTCCTCGGGACATGCCAAAGTGTCAGTAACGTACCATTCCTCAGGACATGCCAAAGTCAGTAACATACCATTCCTCGGTACATGCCAAAGTCAGTAACATACCATTCCTCGGTACATGCCAAAGTCAGTAACGTACCATTCCTCGGAACATGCCAAACACTTTAGATAAATCACCATAACAAGAAATACATTCATCCATTTTGCCTGACACAGACCAGAGTTAGGACAATGGAAGACAATGGTTTTGTATAATGTTCATTAGTACAGAATAGATAAGAATATTCATAGAAAGTGTCTGTTAGGCTCCACACTGTCCAGGGAACGATAGCAATTCTTGGAATATCTTCACAAAAACACACATCTACAAGTCTTCTTCATCTATGGAAATGTCACTAAACTAATATTCAAATTACTCCAATTTTCGATTATACTTAGATCAGTGGAAATCCAGCATAAATTATTAGATGGGGCCTGGTCCCAGGGGTAGCCTGGTACCACAAACATTAATAAGCAACCTATAGTTAACATTGGTTGTCATTCTCTCAAGTGTGACTTTGTCCTTCACATCAAGACTGACACATTGTATGTTGTTTGCTATCAGTTCTGAGTGTCTTGTTTGTATGTTGTTTGCTATCAGTTCCAAGTGTCTTGTTTGTATGTTGTTTACTATCAGTTCTGAGTGTCTTGTTTGTATGTTGTTTGCTATCAGTTCCAAGTGTCTTGTTTGTATGTTGTTTGCTATCAGTTCCAAGTGTCTTGTTTGTATGTTGTTTGCTATCAGTTCTGAGTGTCTTGTTTGTATGTTGTTTACTATCAGTTCTGAGTGTCTTGTTTGTATGTTGTTTGCTATCAGTTCCAAGTGTCTTGTTTGTATGTTGTTTGCTATCAGTTCCAAGTGTCTTGTTTGTATGTTGTTTGCTATCAGTTCTGAGTGTCTTGTTTGTATGTTGTTTACTATCAGTTCTGAGTGTCTTGTTTGTATGTTGTTTGCTATCAGTTCCAAGTGTCTTGTTTGTATGTTGTTTGCTATCAGTTCCAAGTGTCTTGTTTGTATGTTGTTTGCTATCAGTTCTGAGTGTCTTGTTTGTATGTTGTTTACTATCAGTTCTGAGTGTCTTGTTTGTATGTTGTTTGCTATCAGTTCCAAGTGTCTTGTTTGTATGTTGTTTGCTATCAGTTCCAAGTGTCTTGTTTGTATGTTGTTTGCTATCAGTTCCAAGTGTCTTGTTTGTATGTTGTTTGCTATCAGTTCTGAGTGTCTTGTTTGTATGTTGTTTACTTATCAGTTCTGAGTGTCTTGTTTGTATGTCGTTTACTATCAGTTCCAAGTGTCTTGTTTGTATGTTGTTTGCTATCAGTTCCAAGTGTCTTGTTTGTATGTTGTTTGCTATCAGTTCCAAGTGTCTTGTTTGTATGTTGTTTACTATCAGTTCTGAGTGTCTTGTTTGTATGTTGTTTGTTATCAGTTCCAAGTGTCTTGTTTGTATGTTGTTTACTATCAGTTCTGAGTGACTTGTTTGTATGTTGTTTGCTATCAGTTCCAAGTGTCTTGTTTGTATGTTGTTTACTATCAGTTCCAAGTGTCTTGTTTGTATGTTGTTTGCTATCAGTTCTGAGTGACTTGTTTGTATGTTGTTTGTTATCAGTTCCAAATGTCTTGTTTGTATGTTGTTTACTATCAGTTCTGAGTGACTCGTTTGTATATTGTTTACTATCAGTTCCGAGTGTTTTGTTTGTATGTTGTTTACTATCAGTTCTGAGTGACTTGTTTGTATGTTGTTTGCTATCAGTTCCGAGTGTCTTGTTTGTATGTTGTTTACTATCAGTTCCAAGTGTCTTGTTTGTATGGTGTTTGCTATCAGTTCCAAGTGTCTTGTTTGTATGTTGTTTGCTATCAGTTCTGAGTGTCTTGTTTGTATGTTGTTTGCTATCAGTTCCAAGTGTCTTGTTTGTATGCCTTGTATACCACTGTAACCTATCATCACTGATGGTCACGGGTTCGAGCCCCGCTCAGACCGTGTCTCTTTACATGAAAAAGTTGGCAGTTTCTTACGGAGGTTGGTGCACCCAAGTACTGGTTAACCGCTGGAGCATGCCCAGGAAAGGTGTTGTTAGGTAAACTGCCCGCCGGCGATATAGCCCAAAATGGTGCTGATGCAGGCGTAAAACCCGAAATATAACATATATATAATAACATATAATATAACATGTTTGTATGTTGTTTGCTATCAGTTCCAAGTGTCTTGTTTGTATGTTGTTTACTATCAGTTCCAAGTGTCTTGTTTGTATGTTGTTTGCTATCAGTTCCAAGTGTCTTGTTTGTATGTTGTTTGCTATCAGTTCTGAGTGTCTTGTTTGTATGTTGTTTACTACCAGTTCCAAGTGTCTTGTTTGTATGTTGTTTGCTATCAGTTCCAATTGTCTTGTTTGTATGTTGTTTACTATCAGTTCCAAGTGTCTTGTTTGTATGTTGTGTGCTATCAGTTCCAAGTGTCTTGTTTGTATGTTGTTTGCTATCAGTTCCAAGTGTCTTGTTTGTATGTTGTTTGCTATCAGTTCCAAGTATCTTGTTTGTATGTTGTTTAATATCAGTTCCAAGTGTCTTGTTTGTATGTTGTTTGCTATCAGTTCCAAGTGTCTTGTTTGTATGTTGTTTGCTATCAGTTCCAATTGTCTTGTTTGTATGTTGCTTACTATCAGTTCTGAGTGACTTGTTTGTATGTTGTTTACTATCAGTTCCGAGTGTCTTGTTTGTATGTTGTTTGTTATCAGTTCCGAGCGTCTTGTTTGTATGTTGTTTACTATCAGTTCTGAGTGACTTGTTTGTATGTTGTTTGCTATCAGTTACGAGTGTCTTGTTTGTATGTTGTTTGCTATCAGTTCCAAGTGTCTTGTTTGTATGTTGTTTACTATCAGTTCTGAGTGTCTTGTTTGTATGTTGTTTACTATCAGTTCCAAGTGTCTTGTTTGTATGTTGTTTGCTATCAGTTCCAAGTGTCTTGTTTGTATGTTGTTTGCTATCAGTTCCAAGTGTCTTGTTTGTATGTTGTTTGCTATCAGTTCTGAGTGACTTGTTTGTATGTTGTTTGTTATCAGTTCCAAGTGTCTTGTTTGTATGTTGTTTACTATCAGTTCTGAGTGACTTGTTTGTATGTTGTTTACTATCAGTTCCAAGTGTCTTGTTTGTATGTTGTTTGCTATCAGTTCCAAGTGTCTTGTTTGTATGTTGTTTGTTATCAGTTCCAAGTGTCTTGTTTGTATGTTGTTTGTTATCAGTTCCAAGTGTCTTGTTTGTATGTTGTTTGTTATCAGTTCCGAGTGTCTTGTTTGTATGTGGTTTGTTATCAGTTCCTGACAAAGGTCACAGCCCAGGACATCATCAAAAGTGATATTTAGTCACTAAGGCGCACTAGTGATCTGTGTAATTACCAGTTCAATTAGTCAAGGGATGAAGTAATGTACGTCTGAACCAAAACGATCTAATCAACATGATCTAATCTTATCTGTCAAGTTTTGGACCAAATTCCATATGGACACTATCATGTACATAATTATGCATATGGGTACAGTGCTGCTATATGGAGACAGCACCATCATGTGGGTACAGTGCTGCTATATGGAGACAGCACCGTCATGTGGGGACAACAATTGCCATGTGGGGACAACAATTATCATGTGGGGACAGTACTGCCATGTGGGGAGAGTACTGCGATGTGGGGACAACAATTATCATGTGGGGACAGTACTGCCATGTGGGGACAACAATTGTTATGTGGGGACAGTACTGCCATGTGGGGACAACAATTGTCATGTGGGGACAGTACTGCCATATGGGGACAACATTTATCATGTGGGGACAGTACTGCTATGTGGGGACAGTACTGCTATGTGGGGACAGTACTGCTATGTGGGGACAACAATTGTTATGTGGGGACAGTACTGCCATGTGGGGACAACAATTGTTATGTGGGGACAGTACTGCCATGTGGGGACAACAATTGTCATGTGGGGACAGTACTGCCATGTGGGGACAGTACTGCCATGTGGGGACAACAATTATCATGTGGGGACAGTACTGCCATGTGGGGACAACAATTATCATGTGGGGACAGTACTGCTATGTGGGGACAGTACTGCTATGTGAGGACAGTACTGCTATGTGGGGACAGTACTGCCATGTGGGGACAACAATTGTTATGTGGGGACAGTACTGCCATGTGGGGACAACAATTATCATGTGGGGACAGTACTGCCATGTGGGGACAACAATTATCATGTGGGGACAGTACTGCTATGTGGGGACAGTACTGCTATGTGGGGACAGTACTGCTATGTGGGGACAACAATTGTCATGTGGGGACAGTACTGCCATGTGGGGACAACAATTATCATGTGGGGACAACAATTGTCATGTGGGGACAACCATTGTCATGTGGGGACAACAATTATCATGTGGGGACAACAATTGTCATGTGGGGACAGCATTTGTCATGTGGGGACAACAATTGTCATGTGGGGACAGTATTGCCATGTGGGGACAACAAGTGTCATGTGGGGACAACAATTGTCATGTGGGGACAACAAGTGTCATGTGGGGACAACAAGTGTCATGTGGGGACAACAATTGTCATGTGGGGACAACAATTGCCATGTGGGGACAACAAGTGTCATGTGGGGACAACAAGTGTCATGTGGGGACAACAATTGTCATGTGGGGACAACAATTGTCATGTGGGGACAACAATTGCCATGTGGGGACAACAAGTGTCATGTGGGGACAACAATTGTCATGTGGGGACAACAAGTGTCATGTGGGGACAACAAGTGTCATGTGGGGACAACAATTGTCATGTGGGGACAACAATTGTCATGTGGGGACAACAATTGCCATGTGGGGACAACAAGTGTCATGTGGGGACAACAATTGTCATGTGGGGACAACAATTGCCATGTGGGGACAACAAGTGTCATGTGGGGACAACAAGTGTCATGTGGGGACAACAATTGTCATGTGGGGACAACAATTGTCATGTGGGGACAACAATTGCCATGTGGGGACAACAAGTGTCATGTGGGGACAACAATTGTCATGTGGGGACAACAATTGCCATGTGGGGACAACAAGTGTCATGTGGGGACAACAAGTGTCATGTGGGGACAACAATTGTCATGTGGGGACAACAATTGTCATGTGGGGACAACAATTGCCATGTGGGGACAACAAGTGTCATGTGGGGACAACAATTGTCATGTGGGGACAACAATTGCCATGTGGGGACAACAAGTGTCATGTGGGGACAACAAGTGTCATGTGGGGACAACAATTGTCATGTGGGGACAACAATTGTCATGTGGGGACAACAAGTGTCATGTGGGGACAACAAGTGTCATGTGGGGACAACAAGTGTCATGTGGGGACAACAAGTGTCATGTGGGGACAACAATTGTCATGTGGGGACAACAATTGTCATGTGGGGACAACAATTGTCATGTGGGGACAACAATTGTCATATGGGGACAGTACTGCCATCAGCAAAAGCTATGATATTACCCACCCACATACAAAAAAGAAACTTAAAATGGTAAACTGCACTGTATTAAATTTTACCTTCCTCTGTGGGCATGATGAAGAAGGAACACTGTGGTATATTGAGATGCAAATGCTATTTCTGTCACAGGAGATGTTACTCACTTGTTAGGATGTTTATGAATTGTCTAAGTTGGATTTTATATCCTTGTAGTTTATTTCTAGCATTTACAACTGTTTAATTACCATACAATAACAGTTTATAGCTTATTTCTTCTGGTAAACATTTAGCATTCTAAGAATTACCATATACTGATCAATAGGGTACCAGCATTGACAGAGTGCAAGACCAACGGAGCGGCGTACAATAGTCGGACAGAAGGACAAGACTAACAGAAGCAGGGTACCAGATTGTGGCACAATTAAGGATAAGACTAACAGAAGCAGGGTACCAGATTGCGGCACAATTAAGGACAAGACTAACAGAAGCAGGGTACCAGATTGTGGCACAATTAAGGATAAGACTAACAGAAGCAGATTACCAGATTGTGGCACAATTAAGGATAAGACTAACAGAAGCAGGGTACCAGATTGTGGCACAATTAAGGACAAGACTAACAGAAGCAGAGTACCAGATTGTGGCACAATTAAGGATAAGACTAACAGAAGCAGGGTACCAGATTGTGGCACAATTAAGGACACGACTAACAGAAGCAGGGTACCATATTGTGGCACAGAAGCAGAGTACCCAAGACTCTGTAGTGAGAAATATACTGATAGAAGAGCAAAGCAGAAGAAAGAATGAATATAGAAGAAGGGTTCATCAGTGAACATCAGTGTGAAGCAGAGAATCCGAGAGATTCTCTAAGAATAGACAAAACCAATAGAACTTCAGTGTACCTGACCCTGTAGAAAATCGAACACCAGCAGAATCAGTGAACAGCGACTGGACCAACCGAATATTTGGAGCGGTTAACCCATTCAACCCCAAGTAACTGACATGGACTGGTCCATGATATTTTTAGACCAATAAATTAATAAGAAAATTACCTTTGGACCAGTTCATTTATCAAAATGGGTAATTTTATCTAAAAATAGTAATAATTATTACTGGCAAAAAAGTGCAGATCCTGATGAGACGGCTCGTCACGAGCCGGCTCATCTGGATCTACACTTTTCATAAGCCTATTTAGAGGCCTGTGGGGTTGAAAGGGTTAAGACACAAGAACCTACATTGGTATACGATTGGCTACGACAGGCTAAAATGGCCCGAACGTACGACAACCCACAATAGTAGATAATATAATAGACAATAACATATTATATAATTGCTATCATACGGGGTGATGCAGGCCATCGTACAACCATAGTGCGATGAAGTGCGTCATCGTACGAAATAGTTCTGATGGTAGCCGAGGTAAACCGAAGACATTGAATGATGTAGCACGAACATCTTGCGATATGACCACTGTGATCATACGAAGACCAATCGTATGACCGTGATACCTCATCACAGTATGGTATATATTCTTCGTCACTTCCTGTTCAGTTCACATTTATAGTAAGCAAAAAGAGTGGAAACGGATAGGGCAAGGGGAGTCAGCCGTCGACACCCAAGCCAGAAGAAGAGGTCATGGGAGAGAAAGAGACAGCGGGTGAACTTTCCTTGGAGGTCTCCCCTTTAAAGAAAACCAAGATCAGGCCAACAGAACAGCTATAGCAATCATGTCAATATCAGCACCATCTTGCTCCTGCATGACGGGGTGGACCAAGCATGACGGCGGGGTGGAACCAGCATGACGGCGGGGTGGAACCAGCATGATGACGGGGTGGAACCAGCATGATGACGGGGTGGAACCAGCATGACGGTGGGGTGGAACCAGCATGATGGCGGGGTGGAACCAGCATGATGGCGGGTTGGAACCAGCATGACGACAGGGTGGAACAAGCATGACGACGGGGTGGAACCAGCATGATGAGGGGGTGGAACCAGCATGATGGCGGGGTGGAACCAGCATGACGGCGGGGTGGAACCAGCATGACGACGGGGTGGAACCAGCATGATGACGGGGTGGAACCAGCATGACGACGGGGTGGAACCAGCATGACGACGGGGTGGAACCAGCATGACAACGGGGTGGAACCAGCATGATGGCGGGGTGGAACCAGCATGACGGCGGGGTGGAACCAGCATGACGACGGGGTGGAACCAGCATGACGGTGGGGTGGAACCAGCATGACAGTGGGGTGGAACCAGCATGATGACGGGGTGGAACCAGCATGACGACGGGGTGGAACCAATGCTATTTTGAACACATTGCCTAGAACTGATAATGACGAAGTAATTGCTTTGGTTTATATACCCTAAACATGTGACGCACGCAGACGCAGGATGAGCTTGCGATGTTACTGGATGTTGTATTGTACGATATCACAATATCGTTATGTGTCTGACACTTACCCGTGGGCAGGTGAAAGTTATCTATGTGGCAATAGCCTATGACATCATAAATATGACAGTGTTTCACAGTACCTGGCTGATGAAAGGATCAAATCAGCTAATTCAGACTGTAACTGACTTATACAGAAGCAGGTTGAAACCAGAGACTGATTATAAAGGTCATAATCAGCAGAAATATTTTGTAACCAGAGTTTCTGATGAGAACATAGAATGTACACACAATGAGAGTGCAATGTGATACTTAGCAAGAGACTCTTGGGACTAAGAAATCAGGTCGAAGCAATTTGAAACTCGAGATTCTGTGAAAAGGACATAATCAACAATAAACAATGTGTAACAAGATTGAAAAAGACAAAACCAACAAAATCAATTCTTATAACCAGACTGCAAAAGGACAAACCAGTGACATCAATGCTTATCCAGACTGCAAAAGATTAAAACCAGCGACACCAATGTCTAACAAGACAGAATAAGGACAAAACAGGTGAAATCAATAACTAGACTAAATAATGATAAAACTAGTTGAAACAAGCTGTAAACTAGTGAAACAAGCTGTAAACCAGTTGAAACAAGTTATAAACCAGTTGAAAGAAGCTGTAAACCAGTTGAAACAAGTTGTAAACCAGTTGAAACAAGCTGTATGAAACAAGCTGTAAACCAGTTGAAACAAGCTGTAAACCAGTTGAAACAAGTTATAAACCAGTTGAAACAAGTTATAAACCAGTTGAAACAAGCTGTATGAAACAAGCTGTAAACCAGTTGAAACAAGTTGTAAACCAGTTGAAACAAGTTATACACCAGTTGAAACAAGCTGTAAACCAGTTGAAAGAAGCTGTAAACCAGTTGAAACAAGTTGTAAACCAGTTGAAACAAGCTGTAAACCAGTTGAAACAAGCTGTAAACCTGTTGAAACAAGCTGTAAACCCAAACTCTGATGGAAGGCAAGACAGATTGGATGACATAGGCTTGTGGGATGGACGGCAAGACAGATTGGATGACATAGGCTTGTGGGATGGAAGGCAAGACAGATTGGATGACATAGGCTTGTGGGATGGAAGGCAATATAGATTGGATGACATAGGTCTGTGGGATGGAAGGCAAGACAGATTGGATGACATAGGTCTGTAGGATTGAAGGCAATATAGATTGGATGACATAGGTCTGTAGGATGGAAGGCAATATAGATTGGATGACATAGGCTTGTGGGATGGATGGCAATACAGATTGGATGACATAGGTCTGTAGGATTGAAGGCAATATAGATTGGATGACATAGGTCTGTAGGATGGAAGGCAATATAGATTGGATGACATAGGCTTGTGGGATGGATGGCAATACAGATTGGATGACATAGGTCTGTAGGATTGAAGGCAATATAGATTGGATGACATAGGTCTGTAGGATGGAAGGCAATATAGATTGGATGACATAGGCTTGTGGGATGGATGGCAATACAGATTGGATGACATAGGTCTGTAGGATTGAAGGCAATATAGATTGGATGACATAGGTCTGTAGGATGGAAGGCAATATAGATTGGATGACATAGGCTTGTGGGATGGATGGCAATACAGATTGGATGACATAGGTCTGTAGGATTGAAGGCAATATAGATTGGATGACATAGGTCTGTAGGATGGAAGGCAATATAGATTGGATGACATAGGCTTGTGGGATGGATGGCAATACAGATTGGATGACATAGGTCTGTGGGATGGAAGGCAAGACAGATTGGATGACATAGGTCTGTAGGATTGAAGGCAATATAGATTGGATGACATAGGTCTGTGGGATGGAAGGCAAGACAGATTGGATGACATAGGTCTGTAGGATGGAAGGCAATATAGATTGGATGACATATGTCTGTGGGATGGAAGGCAAGACAGATTGGATGACATAGGTCTGTAGGATGGAAGGCAATATAGATTGGATGACATAGGCTTGTGGGATGGAAGGCAAGACAGATTGGATGACATAGGTCTGTGGGATGGAAGGCAATATAGATTGGATGACATAGGCTTGTGGGATGGAAGGCAAGACAGATTGGATGACATAGGCTTGTGGGATGGAAGGCAAGACAGATTGGATGACATAGGCTTGTGGGATGGAAGGCAAGACAGATTGGATGACATAGGTCTGTAGGATTGAAGGCAATATAGATTGGATGACATAGGTCTGTAGGATGGAAGGCAATATAGATTGGATGACATAGGCTTGTGGGATGGATGGCAATATAGATTGGATGACATAGGCTTGTGGGATGGAAGGCAAGACAGATTGGATGACATAAGCTTGTGGGATGGAAGGCAATATAGATTGGATGACATAGGTCTGTGGGATGGAAGGCAAGACAGATTGGATGACATAGGTCTGTAGGATGGAAGGCAATATATATTGGATGACATAGGCTTGTGGGATGGAAGGCAAGACAGATTGGATGACATAGGTCTGTAGGATTGAAGGCAATATAGATTGGATGACATAGGTCTGTAGGATGGAAGGCAATATAGATTGGATGACATAGGTCTGTAGGATTGAAGGCAATATAGATTGGATGACATAGGCTTGTGGGATGGAAGGCAAGACAGATTGGATGACATAGGCTTGTGGGATGGAAGGCAAGACAGATTGGATGACATAGGCTTGTGGGATGGAAGGCAAGACAGATTGGATGACATAGGCTTGTGGGATGGAAGGCAATATAGATTGGATGACATAGGTCTGTGGGATGGAAGGCAAGACAGATTGGATGACATAGGTCTGTAGGATGGAAGGCAATATAGATTGGATGACATAGGCTTGTGGGATGGAAGGCAAGACAGATTGGATGACATAGGCTTGTGGGATGGAAGGCAAGACAGATTGGATGACATAGGTTTGTAGGATTGAAGGCAATATAGATTGGATGACATAGGCTTGTGGGATGGAAGGCAAGACAGATTGGATGACATAGGTCTGTAGGATGGAAGGCAATATAGATTGGATGACATAGGTTTGTAGGATTGAAGGCAATATAGATTGGATGACATAGGTCTGTAGGATGGAAGGCAATATAGATTGGATGACATAGGTCTGTGGGATGGAAGGCAATATAGATTGGATGACATAGGCTTGTGGGATGGACGGCAATACAGATTGGATGACATAGGCTTGTGGGATGGAAGGCAATATAGATTGGATGACATAGGCTTGTGGGATGGAAGGCAACGGTCTGTAGGATGGAAGGCAAGACAGATTGGATGACATAGGTCTGTAGGATGGAAGGCAATATAGATTGGATGACATAGGTCTGTGGGATGGAAGGCAAGACAGATTGGATGACATAGGTCTGTAGGATTGAAGGCAATATAGATTGGATGACATAGGCCTGTAGGATGGAAGGCAATATAGATTGGATGACATAGGCCTGTAGGATGGAAGGCAAGACAGATTGGATGACATAGGCTTGTGGGATGGAAGGCAAGACAGATTGGATGACATAGGCTTGTGGGATGGAAGGCAATATAGATTGGATGACATAGGTCTGTGGGATGGAAGGCAAGACAGATTGGATGACATAGGTCTGTAGGATTGAAGGCAATATATATTGGATGACATAGGCTTGTGGGATGGAAGGCAAGACAGATTGGATGACATAGGCTTGTGGGATGGAAGGCAATATAGATTGGATGACATAGGCTTGTGGGATGGAAGGCAAGACAGATTGGATGACATAGGTCTGTAGGATGGAAGGCAATATAGATTGGATGACATAGGTCTGTGGGATGGAAGGCAAGACAGATTGGATGACATAGGTCTGTAGGATTGAAGGCAATATAGATTGGATGACATAGGCTTGTGGGATGGAAGGCAATACAGATTGGATGACATAGGCTTGTGGGATGGAAGGCAAGACAGATTGGATGACATAGGTCTGTAGGATGGAAGGCAATATAGATTGGATGACATAGGTCTGTAGGATGGAAGGCAAGACAGATTGGATGACATAGGTCTGTAGGATGGAAGGCAAGACAGATTGGATGACATAGGTCTGTAGGATTGAAGGCAATATAGATTGGATGACATAGGTCTGTAGGATGGAAGGCAAGACAGATTGGATGACATAGGTCTGTAGGATGGAAGGCAAGACAGATTGGATGACATAGGTCTGTGGGATTGAAGGCAATATAGATTGGATGACATAGGTCTGTAGGATGGAAGGCAATATAGATTGGATGACATAGGTTTGTGGGATGGAAGGCAATATATATTGGATGACATAGGTCTGTAGGATTGAAGGCAAGACAGATTGGATGACATAGGTCTGTGGGATGGAAGGCAAGACAGATTGGATGACATAGGCTTGTGGGATGGAAGGCAAGACAGATTGGATGACATAGGCTTGTAGGATGGAAGGCAAGACAGATTGGATGACATAGGTCTGTAGGATGGAAGGCAATATAGATTGGATGACATAGGTCTGTGGGATGGAAGGCAAGACAGATTGGATGACATAGGTCTGTAGGATTGAAGGCAATATAGATTGGATGACATAGGCTTGTGGGATGGAAGGCAAGACAGATTGGATGACATAGGTCTGTGGGATGGAAGGCAAGACAGATTGGATGACATAGGCTTGTGGGATGGAAGGCAATATAGATTGGATGACATAGGCTTGTGGGATGGAAGGCAAGACAGATTGGATGACATAGGCTTGTGGGATGGAAGGCAATACAGATTGGATGACATAGGTCTGTGGGATGGAAGGCAATATAGATTGGATGACATAGGTCTGTAGGATGGAAGGCAATATAGATTGGATGACATTGGTCTGTAGCATTGAAGGCAATACAGATTGGATGACATAGGTCTGTGGGATGGAAGGCAAGACAGATTGGATGACATAGGTCTGTGGGATGGAAGGCAATATAGATTGGATGACATTGGTCTGTAGCATTGAAGGCAATACAGATTGGATGACATAGGTCTGTAGGATTGAAGGCAATACAGATTGGATGACATAGGTCTGTAGGATGGAAGGCAAGACAGATTGGATGACATAGGTCTGTGGGATGGAAGGCAAGACAGATTGGATGACATAGGTCTGTAGGATTGAAGGCAATACAGATTGGATGACATAGGTCTGTAGGATGGAAGGCAAGACAGATTGGATGACATAGGTCTGTGGGATGGAAGGCAAGACAGATTGGATGACATAGGCTTGTGGGATGGAAGGCAATATAGATTGGATGACATAGGTCTGTAGGATTGAAGGCAATATAGATTGGATGACATTGGTCTGTAGCATTGAAGGCAATACAGATTGGATGACATTGGTCTGTAGGATTGAAGGCAAGACAGATTGGATGACTTATGTTTGTGGGCTGGAATGCAGTTAAGAGTGAATGATTACGGAGCACTTGGATGATTCAGGCTTGAGCCATAGAACAAGACATATTGGATGATTCAGGCTTGAGCCATAGAATAAGACACATTGGATGATTCAGGTTTGTGGGATGGAAGATAAAACACATTGCATGATTCGGGATTGTTGGTAAAATTGTGCAGTCAATTAAAAGCAGTGATAACATACATTAAGGCCAGATTCTCTGTCTGGAATTATGAATGTATTAATCTATGAAATAATTTATTGTCTGGAATTATGAATGTATTAATCTGTAATCTATCATATAATTTATTATGCAAATGTGACACTAACACAAATATGATTGTTAGTTATATGCCATATGAATATAGGAATTCTCCAGCTGCAGTTTATCTATTACAAATAGACACATATTTATTAATGTGATATTTGCAAGATAATAGCTTAATTGTTCATAGGCACACTTCCTTTCTGGTACATTATCAGACTAAATTATTGATTTGGCAGAATATCATCATATTTCGCAATAAAATATCACATATAATCCTTGTCAGGGAACCTATCTGCCATACAAATAAGTACAATATGACGAATGGATGGTGTGTGTGTGTTTGTGTTTGTGTGTCTCTGAAGCAAAACTTTCTCAATAATCTAAAGTTTTCTTATACTGGTTTAGACGAGTGTTGGTGATCTGTCTGGGCGAGTGTTGGTCATCTGTCTGGACGAGTGTTGGTCATCTTTCTAGGCGAGTGTTGGTGATCTGTCTGGGTGAGTGTTGGTCATCTGTCTGGGCAAGTGTTGGTCATCTGTCTGGGTGAGTGTTGGTCATCTGTCTGGGCGATTGTTGGTGATCTGTCTGGGTGAGTGTTGGTGATCTGTCTGGGAGGGTGATGGTGATCTGTCTGGGTGAGTGTTGGTGATCTGTCTGGATGAGTGTTGGTGATCTGTCTGGGAGAGTGTTGGTGATCTGTCCAGATGAGTGTTGGTGATCTGTCTGGGAGAGTGTTGGTGATCTGTCCAGATGAGTGTTGGTGATCTGTCTGGATGAGTGTTGGTAATCTGTCTGTGCGAGTGTTGGTGATCAGTATGGGCAAGTGTTGGTCAGCTGTCTGGATGAGTGTTGGTGATCTGTCTGGGAGAGTGTTGGTCATTTGTCTGGGTGAGTGTTGGTGATATGTCTGGATGAGTGTTGGTCATATGTCTGAGCAAGTGTTGGTTATCTTTCTGGGTGAGTGTTGGTCAGCTGTCTGGGTGAGTGTTGGTCATCTGTTTGGGCGAGTGCTGGTCATCTGTCTGGTTGAGTGCTGGTCATCTGTCTGGATAAGTGTTGGTTATCTGTCTGGGCGAGTGTTGGTCATCTGTTTAGGTGAGTGCTGGTTATCTGTCTGGGTGAGTGTTGGTCATCTGTTTGGGCAAGTGTTGGTCATCTGTCTAGGCAAGTGTTGGTTATCTGTTTAGGTGAGTGTTGGTCATCTGTATGGGTGAGTGTTGGTCATCTGTTTGGGCGAGTGTTGGTCAGCTGTCTGGGCAAGTGTTGGTCATCTGTTTGGGCGAGTGTTGTTATCAGTCTGGGCAAGTGTTGGTCATCTGTCTGGGCGAATGTTGGTCATCTGTCTTGACTTTAGAAATAGTTTATATGTGTGTGAATGAATGATGTTTTCCTTGGCTTCTAGAACTAGTTCATATGTGTCACAGGGAATGAATGGTGCTTTCATTTGCCTCTTTAGAGAACTAGTTTATATGTGTTGGAATGAATGGTGTTTCTCTTGAGCTCTTAGAGAAATAGTTCATATATGTGGGAATGAATAGTGTGGGCTCAAGATAGAATAGTTCATATTATGCGGAGTAGAGAAATCATTTTGCTGACTTTTGCATTTTCTGCTAGTGTCCCTGGCAATAAGTTCTCAATGGTGTCTCAGGGGGAGCATCCACTTCCATTGATTGCCTCTGCAGACATCATAAATTCTAATGATTCGCCATTACGCCACATGGAATAGCTAGCGGAAGCTTGTGATTTATGATAAACTATTTATTGTCTCCCAAATTATACAAATTTCAATAGTTCTGCATAAAGGTCAATATTTCATGAGGACAACCAGTAATTTTGCCTAATAGCTTGCAAGCACGTTACAGACAAAATTGTCACTGGGTCTCCGAATCTGCTGAACATGGAGATATGTCCATGGCACAATAGAACATGTATATGCACACAATCTGAACAAACGGGGGTAGCTAACGGTCCTGGTTCAGTTACTAACGGTCCTGGTACAGTTACTAATGATCCTGGTTCAGTTACTAATGGTCCTGGTTCAGTTACTAATGGTCCTGGTTCAGTTACTAACGGTCCTGGTTCAGTTACTAATGGTCCTGGTTCAGTTACTAATGGTCCTGGTTCAGTTACTAATGGTGCTGGTTCAGTTACTAATGGTCCTGGTTCAGTTACTAACAGTCCTGGTTCAGTTACTAATGGTCCTGGTTCAGTTACTAATGGTCCTGGTTCAGTTACTAATGGTCCTGGTTCAGTTACTAACAGTCCTGGTTCAGTTACTAACAGTCCTGGTTCAGTTACTAATGGTCCTGGTTCAGTTACTAATGGTCCTGGTTCAGTTACTAACAGTCCTGGTTCAGTTACTAACGGTCCTGGTTCAGTTACTAATGGTCCTGGTTCAGTTACTAACAGTCCTGGTTCAGTTACTAACGGTCCTGGTTCAGTTACTAACAGTCCTGGTTCAGTTACTAATGGTCCTGGTTCAGTTACTAACGGTCCTGGTTCAGTTACTGGTTTAAATAATACTGGCCAGAGCAAAGTTTAAACTTTATTTATTTTACAACGATTGCGAAGCAAGTTCTAACAACTTATATTAATCACTTTCATTGGCGCGGATGAAAGCGTATGTATATGTGGTCATTCGTGTGGGAGGAAACCGGAGAACCCAGAGAATAACCCACCTGTCGGATCTGGCGACCACCGTACCATTGCACATACTTCCTGGTCCGAGGATCGAACCCGGGAAGCGAGCGCGCTAACCACTGCACTAATCGGACTGCAGGTCAGAGCAGATTGTGTTGTTTCACACTTTGCAAGCTAGCAGTGAGAATAACAGTCTAATATGTCATAAAAATTCATTAGAAATCGTAATGACGCAATTCTTATGAAATTCCATGACATAATTATTTCCATTGATTTCAGTTACAAATTTAATTAGGGATGTCAACGAATATTCGAAAAAAATATTATATTTGCAAAACTGTCATAAAATCAGATACTTTGTTTTCTTTTGAAACCATCATAAAACCTTCCAATACAAAAGAAATCACCCCAGGATGTATGAATAAACCATGTTGTGGTTGCATCTGTGGCAGGTGTTAATTGACACTCTGCCATGTAAATGGATAATTACAGTAGGTGTTAAGGAGTTAATGTTTAATTATTTATGATGTCAAAACTGTTCAGTTGGATCTGTAGTCCAGTGGTAACATGCTGGACTGGTAAATAATAAAAAGATATTGTCCTCGCCCGCACAGTCACACATTTGGAAAGACTTCAATTGCTCTGAGAATAAGAAAACTGCTAGTTGTAATCTATGCAAATTGGATTTAATATATTCGGGTACAATATCAATCTGAATAATCATTTGAAAAACAAACACCTTTCAACGGAAAGCAGTTCAAGTGACAATGGTTTCATTTGTGAAAACGCCCATGAATGTACAGTGGCCGATAACTGAATGAGTGGTCGTCATATTTGCATGGCCTTACAGGCAGAAGATGACGTTTACGCAAGAGTTTGAGTTTTTGATAGAATTCTATCGAATATTCAAATACCTTCCTGACCGAATATTTGAATACCAAAATCGCTATTCGTTGCCATCCCTAAATATACCGGTAGTTTCTATAATGCAAAGCATGCAGAGTTAAACATATTTTAAATCGCACAAAAACAAAACAAACAACAATGTGCATATATGACTAGCACTGTTGCTATAGTTACATTATTCTGAAATAATTCTGAAACAATTGAGTCGTGCTGTAAGACAACCAACACAATGGAGAGAAAAATGCAAAAACAAAGAAGTTTGAACATTCTCACATGCAATTTATGTCCAATTAACTACATTGCATGTAAATATCATTGGGAACATTGTGGTACTGTAGAATATATGCACAAGTTTGATACCAAGGTTAACATTGTACAATTTTGGGTTTACAAGTTATGTATTTCATTATCATAATATTGGTTCGCCTACAGCGCGACGTAACTAATTTCAATCGGTAATCAGTGTTTAATTGTGATATCCAAACTCTCAAAAGTGAAAGTAAGATTTACCCGAAAACCTTTAGCCACACCCCCAGAAGATACATTATTTTATTATTGGATTCTAATCTACTGTAGAGATAATCATGTGATACTGTAGCTTAGTGATAATTTCAAACAGATTAGTCGAGAATTAATTCTGCGAAGTGCAAATGTTGAGATATAATTGTAAATATATGTACCATAACTCAAAGTGATCATTGGTCACATAGCACGTTATTTGTTATTCAGTATACACATGTTGTTTCCCACATTAGGTTATTCAGTATACACATGTTGTTTCCCACATTAGTTTATTTGTTATTCAGTATACACATGTTGTTTCCCACATTGGTTATTTGTTATTCAGTATAAACATGTTGTTTCCCACATTGGTTATTTGTTATTCAGTATACACATGTTGTTTCCCACATTGGTTATATGTTATTCAGTATACACATGTTGGTTCCCACATTAGGTTATTTGTTATTCAGTATACACATGTTGTTTCCCACATTGGTTATTTGTTATTCAGTATACACATGTTGTTTCCCACATTGGTTATTTGTTATTAAGTATACACATGTTGTTTCCCACATTCTAAGTTCAATAATCTCGTTATTGTGGCCAATATTGTAAGAAGAATAAATCACTGCAATCGGGAAAGTTTATTCAATAGAAAATAGAAATATCTTACGGAATACTTGCCTTGATTACGATTGTATGCAACCTTAAAGGTCTTCATTCCAGGATGATCATGCTGGGTTATTAAGTGCATACAATTCAATCTGCATTCAAATCAAGACTGTGCGGAAAATTGTTTTTTTAAAATTGTTTGTGGTTATTTATATATTACAAGAGAAAGAATAACATTGAAATGGGCCATAATCGCTCACCTGTTATTCTTAGCTTCAAGTTGTAAATATTTAAAATGTCCATATATAGTTATTTTGCATCTACTAGTTGCTCCAATGCTTGATATGGCGGCCATCTTGAATTTCGCACAATATCGAGTTTAGCTTTTATTGATATACTAGGTCAATCATCAATATAAAGTTTCATCTAAATTGACCAATACATTTCATAAGAGATGTATGTCATTTGAAAGATCAGTGAGAGATATCGCGCGCTCTTCTGTTACCTCCCTTAGCAGATCAAGTCTGACTTATCCCGAAATGTATAACTGTCCTTTCAGTTGGAATCCTTTGATTTTACTGTTGTTCCCTAACAAGATAAGTACCCATCGGATATATCTTAGGATGTAGTGTGTGTGTGTTTGTTTGTTTATTATAGTGTCACCCCTATTTAAAGGACCAGCCATTTCTGACTTATAAGACACCTCTTTTTATGAACATCAGTACTTCCCGAATCCTATGCTTGTATGCCAGGCACCATGCTGGTTGGTAGGCAATCGGTAACCATTATTTAACTAGCTGGCGGCTCACCAACCGGCCATATCAGAACGAACCCCTGACAAGGTTCGAACCTTCGACCTCCCGCTCCATAGACGGATGCCTTAACCACGGAGACGGTCATGTCAAGATTTAGTAATTATAAATTGAGAAAGTGGATGAAAATTAATAGCATGTGGTGCAAAGGAAACAACGATAAAAACAAAGGAAACAATGATAAAAACAAAGGAAACCACTGGACCTATATACTGTTAGGCAGTATTCATGGGCAGTAACTGACCGATGTCTCTCATTGAAGCCATGAACCACTGCTCAGGTGACCAGTTAAACATAATAAACGGCTTACCTTAAGCTTACTCGGCTGTTGCATGTGACATTCCTTGCGGGTGACTGGTACACTGTGCGGATGCTGCACGTGGCTCTCCTTGCGGTTGAGCGATACAGGGATTTTGGTTGATTTCGACCCTGCCATACTCATCGTGACAGTCATAGTATCATCCAATCAAAAGTGACATATTGAACTACTAACACAAATCTGTTATAACATGGTTATGACTTCCTGTATCGAAGTTTAATCGCGCACACTTCCGTACTAGACTTCTACATTATGAATCTTCTCCTTTTTCTAAATCCAATCATAACTTTTTCTCCATGATAAAACTGCTTTGTACAGGAATCCTTTATTAGCCGCCACAATGACGAACATAATTTTATTATTATTTTTTCCAGTAATACTGACATGAATGGCAGTAATTTTCAATGAACTTTGAGAAAATTCAAAAAAATAAGAGTTATTTCAATATCGTTGTCATTTAGTTCCGTAATAATGAATCTAGTAAAGAAAACAGCAGTAAATAATGCATTTGCGCACTTGCATCGAATATAAATCCGTCAATTGTGCCACGAGAAATAGTGGAATGCAGGAATGCACCACCGGTATGCATGCATTTCAAATTTATATTCTGTCCTGGTTTCTCTATTGTATGTTCACTGTATTTGATTAGTTGTGTACACAATATAGCCGTAGTGATCAATTTCCATTATGCTTCCTAGATATCACACACCTCAATGTTGCTGATAACTATAATACATCTTAATAATTATTAATCATATTTGTTTTCTCGGCAATTATTATTTCTCAATACAGCGAAACACACCTCTAAACAGAACGCCAACCGAACCAGAGGTAAAGTTCGGTTTAGAGGGGTTTTCATGGTGGGGTGAGATTTCTCCTAAATTAATTATTATTATTATATTTCGGGTTTTACGCCTGCATCAGCACCATTTTGGGCTATATCGCAGGCGGGCAGTTTACCTAACAACACCTTTCCTGGGCAGGCTCCAGCGGTTAACCAGTACTTGGGTGCGTGCACCAACCTCGGTAAGAAACTGCCAACTTTTTCATATAAATCCTAAATTAACAAATCAACTCTACAATGCTTAAAGGCTGAGACATGTTCATAGTTTGGCAGTGAGTAATTTAATGAACCGATTAATTTTATGAGTACAATTAATACATTAAACTGAAAATAGCTGAAAGTTGTTGGTTTAAAAGAATATAGTCAATTTCATATTTGATCTAGACAAGTTGCTGTTTGGTTTACAGGGTTAAATTACAGTTAATGCAAACATTTTAATTAAATTTGTTCGGCATTTGGAAAAGAGGGATTCCAGTTATTTTTACAGAGAATATTTTACAATGAACAAAGAAGGTATACATTTGGGATCAAGAAATGTGTTCGGTTTGAAGGGAATTCGGTTTATTTAGTGAATAATGAAATAATATTTCACTCGTTAACATAGAAAGCTATTATTACCTTATAAGGCCTTGCACCAGGAGATAAATACTGCTTTCAATGTTCATTCCATGAAATATAATTCTATCCACAGGCACCAGATGCAAACATTTTTTTTTTGGCCTATGGTCATATAGTAAGTAATGTTTACATTTACATTACTTACTATATGACCAAAAAAAATTGTTTGTGTCTGGTGCCTGTGATTCTATCATACACTGAAACAAACAAATATCATCCATGTTTCCCACTGACTGTTATATATCAGTGAAGCAATAAACCCATAGTGAAACAAATGAAGCCATTAAGATTAAATTAATTCTGTTGATAAAATGTTAGCAGGACTATAGAGGCTATAACAATTACACAATTGCAACATAAATCATCCAACCAGTACAGGATTAGCATATGCACAACTTAAGCCAGTACAGTGATGCTCCGTAGTGGATCAGTGGTAGAGTGGTTAATAACCTGGACTTGTAATCCAGGGGCTGCAGATTTGATAACCCGTTATACCATACTAAAATCACAGAAGCTTGGGCTTGGGCAAATGGTTTCGGGTTCACAACCAAAAAATATTTTTTAAATTTTTTTTATTATTTTTTCAGAACGTTATGATACACCATAGGCTTATTGACACTATGCATATACTTGATCTTAGACCATATGCAAGCAAGTTTAAAAATGACACCCCATCACTATCAAAGCCACATATACTGAAAGATGATGATGTTGGATATGCAAACACACTAAGTGTAACACTTTCAACGGCCGTAATTTGCCAGTATCTACACTTACTCGTAAAACCACTGTTTTACTTCTCCACAGCACTCAGTTTGGTGAAAAACAAGCGAGGGATTTCGAAGATAAGTGTTGTGTTGGCAAAATATTCAAAGGGCCGTAAATCTGCTACAATTCATCCAACTGCAATGGGATTACATGATGTGAAGCAGATTGGTGAAATACCAATACAGGCAATGGGATTACATGATGTGAAGCAGATTGGTGAAATACCAATACAGGCAATGGGATTACATGATGTGAAGCAGATTGGTGAAATACCAATACAGGCAATGGGATTACAAGATGTGAAGCAGATTGGTGAAATACCAATACAGGCAATGGGATTACAAGATGAAGTAGATTGGTCAAATACCAATACAGGCAATGGGATTACATGATGTGAAGTAGATTGGTGAAATACCAATACAGGCAATGGGATTACATGATGTGAAGCAGATTGGTGAAATACCAATACATCCAATGGGATTACAAGATGAAACAGATTGGTGAAATACCAATACAGGCAATGGGATTACATGATGTGAAGCAGATTGGTGAAATACCAATACAGCCAATGGGATTACAAGATGAAACAGATTGGTGAAATACCAATACAGCCAAAGGGATTACAAGATGAAACAGATTGGTGAAATACCAATACAGGCAATGGGATTACATGATGTGAAGCAGATTGGTGAAATACCAATACAGCCAATGGGATTACAAGATGAAACAGATTGGTGAAATACCAATACAGCCAAAGGGATTACAAGATGAAACAGATTGGTGAAATACCAATACAGGCAATGGGATTACATGATGTGAAGCAGATTGGTGAAATACCAATACAGCCAATGGGATTACAAGATGAAACAGATTGGTGAAATACCAATACAGCCAAAGGGATTACAAGATGAAACAGATTGGTGAAATACCAATACAGGCAATGGGATTACATGATGTGAAGCAGATTGGTGAAATACCAATACAGCCAATGGGATTACAAGATGAAACAGATTGGTGAAATACCAATACAGCCAATGGGATTACAAGATGAAGCAGATTGGTGAAATACCAATACAGCCAATGGGATTACAAGATGTGAAGTAGATTGGTGAAATACCAATACAGGCAATGGGATTACAAGATGTGAAGTAGATTGGTGAAATACCAATACAGGCAATGGGATTACAAGATGAAGTAGATTGGTCAAATACCAATACAGCCAATGGGATTACAAGATGAAGCTGATTGGTCAAATACCAATACAGGCAATGGGATTACAAGATGAAGCTGATTGGTGAAATACCAATACAGCCAATGGGATTACAAGATGTGAAGTAGATTGGTGAAATACCAATACAGGCAATGGGATTACAAGATGTGAAGTAGATTGGTGAAATACCAATACAGCCAATGGGATTACAAGATGAAGCAGATTGGTGAAATACCAATACAGCCAATGGGATTACAAGATGTGAAGTAGATTGGTGAAATACCAATACAGGCAATGGGATTACAAGATGAAGCAGATTGGTCAAATACCAATACAGGCAATGGGATTACAAGATGTGAAGCAGATTGGTCAAATACCAATACAGGCAATGGGATTACAAGATGAAGCTGATTGGTCAAATACCAATACATGCAATGGGATTACAAGATGTGAAGTAGATTGGTCAAATACCAATACAGGCAATGGGATTACAAGATGTGAAGCAGATTGGTCAAATACCAATACAGGCAATGGGATTACAAGATGAAGCTGATTGGTCAAATACCAATACATGCAATGGGATTACAAGATGTGAAGTAGATTGGTCAAATACCAATACAGGCAATGGGATTACAAGATGTGAAGCAGATTGGTCAAATACCAATACAGGCAATGGGATTACAAGATGAAGCTGATTGGTCAAATACCAATACATGCAATGGGATTACAAGATGTGAAGTAGATTGGTCAAATACCAATACAGGCAATGGGATTACAAGATGAAGTAGATTGGTCAAATACCAATAGAGCCAATGGGATTACAAGATGTGAAGCAGATTGGTGAAATACCAATACAGCCAATGGGATTACAAGATGAAGCAGATTGGTCAAATACCAATACAGCCAATGGGATTACAAGATGTGAGGTAGATTGGTCAAATACCAATACAGCCAATGGGATTACAAGATGTGAAGTAGATTGGTGAAATACCAATACAGGCAATGGGATTACAAGATGTGAAGTAGATTGGTCAAATACCAATACAGGCAATGGGATTACAAGATGTGAAGTAGATTGGTGAAATACCAATACAGGCAATGGGATTACAAGATGTGAAGTAGATTGGTCAAATACCAATACAGGCAATGGGATTACATGATGTGAAGTAGATTGGTCAAATACCAATACAGGCATTGGGATTACAAGATGTGAAGTAGATTGGTCATATACCAATACAGGCAATGGGATTACAAGATGTGAAGCAGATTGGTGAAATACCAATACAGGCAATGGGATTACAAGATGAAGCAGATTGGTGAAATACCAATACAGCCAATGGGATTACAAGATGTGAAGTAGATTGGTCAAATACCAATACAGGCAATGGGATTACAAGATGTGAAGTAGATTGGTCAAATACCAATACAGGCAATGGGATTACAAGATGAAGTAGATTGGTCAAATACCAATACAGGCAATGGGATTACAAGATGTGAAGTAGATTGGTCAAATACCAATACAGGCAATGGGATTACAAGATGAAGTAGATTGGTCAAATACAATACAGGCAATGGGATTACAAGATGAAGCAGATTGGTCAAATACCAATACAGCCAATGGGATTACAAGATGAAGCTGATTGGTCAAATACCAATACAGGCAATGGGATTACAAGATGTGAAGTAGATTGGTCAAATACCAATACAGGCAATGGGATTACAAGATGTGAAGTAGATTGGTCAAATACCAATACAGGCAATGGGATTACAAGATGAAGCAGATTGGTCAAATACCAATACAGGCAATTTTGACAGCAGTCCAATATTAATAATAATGGACTGGAAGTACAAAGGTATGACGTTACGGCAGTGTTTTAAGTATTTAATAATTTTAATTGTACTAAAATGTTTGGCGAGTATCATCATACCACACAAATCAAACAGAGATACCAAATATTCACATCAAAATCAAACAGAGATACCAAATATTCACATTGAAATCAAACAGAGATACCAAATATTCACATCAAAATCAAACAGAGATACCAAATATTCACATCGAAATCAAACAGAGATACGAAATATTCACATCGAAATCAAACAGAGGTACCAAATATTCACATCGAAATCAAACAGAGGTACCAAATATTCACATTGAAATCAAACAGAGATACCAAATATTCACATTGAAATCAAACAGAGATACGAAATATTCACATCGAAATCAAACAGAGATACCAAATATTCACATCGAAATCAGAGATACCAAATATTCACATCGAAATCAAACAGAGATACCAAATATTCACATCAAAATCAAACAGAGAAACAAAATATTCACATCGAAATCAAATTAAGATACCAAATATTCACATCGAAATCAAACAGAGATACCAAATATTCACATCAAAATCAAATTAAGATACCAAATATTCACATCGAAATCAAACAGAGATACCAAATATTCACATCGAAATCAAACAGAGATACTAAATATTCACATCGAAATCAAACAGAGATACTAAATATTCACATCGAAATCAAACAGAGATACCAAATATTCACATCAAAATCAAACAGAGATACCAAATATTCACATCGAAATCAAACAGAGATACAAAATATTCACATGGAAATCAAACAGAGATACCAAATATTCACATGGAAATCAAACAGAGATACCAAATATTCACATCAAAATCAAACAGAGATACTAAATATTCACATTGAAATCAAACAGAGATACCAAATATTCACATCAAAATCAAACAGAGATACCAAATATTCACATTGAAATCAAACAGAGATACCAAATATTCACATGGAAATCAAACAGAGATACAAAATATTCACATTGAAATCAAACAGAGATACTAAATATTCACATGGAAATCAAACAGAGATACCAAATATTCACATGGAAATCAAACAGAGATACCAAATATTCACATCAAAATCAAACAGAGATACAAAATATTCACATCGAAATCAAACAGAGACACTAAATATTCACATCGAAATCAAACAGAGATACTAAATATTCACATGGAAATCAAACAGAGATACCAAATATTCACATGGAAATCAAACAGAGATACTAAATATTCACATCAAAATCAAACAGAGATACCAAATATTCACATCGAAATCAAACAGAGATTCCAAATATTCACATCGAAATCAAACAGAGATACCAAATATTCACATCGAAATCAAACAGAGATACAAAATATTCACATCAAAATAAAACAGAGATACTAAATATTCACATCAAAATAAAACAGAGATACTAAATATTCACATCGAAATCAAACAGAGATACCAAATATTCACATCGAAACTAATGTATCCAATGAATAACAATAAAAAATCTCTTACTTTTTATCAATAATTATGTTGCAATTAAAAGTTGGCAAAGTACAACTGAATTTCCAATAAAATGTTTATCGACATTTCAAATAATCCTCATCGAGTGGAATCAGTCGAGTTTTGTCTGAACTGGCAGACAATAACATATTCCAGAAGAAGATTTCGTCCTATTATACTCCATATTTATTTCTCGGTACAATATGCCAAGTCCTGATTTACACAACACTGTAATTCAAGGCTTTTAAAGAAAACCCCTCAAAAACAGAATATCCAATTATTAAAATACTAAAATATGCGACTTCAAGACTATTTCAGACTCCAGAGTTCTCAGAAATCATGTCATATTGTTAATTGTAGAATGTCTCTTCCTGCGACTGCATTATTCCAAGAGAATATTCACCACAAACCATTGCCAAGAAATGGGCTCCGAAAATTGTGCCAATTTTTTGTGAATGATTTTGAAGAAGTTTCAAAGGAAGCGCTGTTATTGTATGATTTACTCAGAAAATGATGGCATGCATCGATAATATGATCTGTGGGAATGGTTCCTGGCCAGAACAGTGTAAAACTATAATGCAATGCTTGTTTGACTTAATGTACCGTATTTGTAATATTTTGGCCATAAACTACCAAAGTCCAAATAACTGTAACAGTTGAAGGCAAATGATATTTGAGCTTATTTTAATACTCAATTTTCGCTTTTTTGTGCCCGTCCACACTGTTCAGGATGGCTACCTGTCTTTCCAGGCAATCTGTACAATAGGCCAGCCCACACTGCTCTAGGCAGTTACCTGTCTCTCCAGGAAATCTGTACAATAGGCCAGCCCACACTGCTCTAGGCAGTTACCTGTCTCTCCAGGAAATCTGTACAATAGGCCAGCCCACACTGCTCTAGGCAGTTACCTGTCTCTCCAGGAAATCTGTACAATAGGCCAGCCCACACTGCTCTAGGCAGTTACCTGTCTCTCCAGGAAATCTGTACAATAGGCCAGCCCACACTGCTCTAGGCAGTTACCTGTCTCTCCAGGAAATCTGTACAATAGGCCAGCCCACACTGCTCTAGGCAGCTACCTGTCTCTCCAGGAAATCTGTACAATAGGCCAGCCCACACTGCTCTAGGCAGTTACCTGTCTCTCCAGGAAATCTGTACAATAGGCCAGCCCACACTGCTCTAGGCAATTACCTGTCTCTCCAGGAAATCTGTACAATAGGCCAGCCCACACTGCTCTAGACAGTTACCTGTCTCTCCAGGAAATCTGTACAATAGGCCAGCCTACACTGCTCTAGGCAGTTACCTGTCTCTCCAGGAAATCTGTACAATAGGCCAGCCTACACTGCTCTAGGCAGTTACGTATCTCTCCAGGAAATCTGTACAATAGGCCAGCCCACACTGTTCTAGGCAGTTATCTGTCTCTCCAGGCAATCTATACAATAGGCCCACCCACACTGCTCTAGGCAGTTACCTGTCTCTACAGGCAATCTATACAATAGGCCCGCCCACACTGCTCTGGGCAGCTACCTGTCTCTACAGGCAATCTATACAATAGGCCCGCCCACACTGCTCTAGGCAGTTACCTGTCTCTACAGGCAATCTATACAATAGGCCCGCCCACACTGCTCTAGGCAGTTACCTGTCTCTACAGGCAATCTATACAATAGGCCCGCCCACACTGCTCTGGGCAGTTACCTGTCTCTCCAGGCAATCTATACAATAGGCCCGCCCACACTGCTCTAGGCAGTTACCTGTCTCTACAGGCAATCTATACAATAGGCCCGCCCACACTGCTCTAGGCAGTTACCTGTCTCTACAGGCAATCTATACAATAGGCCCGCCCACACTGCTCTGGGCAGTTACCCTAAAATGTTTGTTTGTTTGTATTTGGGGTTTAAAGTCGCACAAACCGCTTAGGTCACATCTATTACTGGTGAAGGAAGTCCCCAGGTGCCCCTCGGAGCAGTATTTTATGCACATATGGACACCCAGGTAGAACCACTGACCCTCCACAAGCCAGCGGGATGGCTTCATCACTTCATAGGATTCAACACCCACCAGTGGGATTCGAACCTGCAGCAGTGAGGGGCTAGTGATTTGACGTCAACATTAATAATCCACTAAATTGTGAATTTTACATGGCCATAAAATACCCATTCCTCCTAGGAAGCATAATATAATTATACTAATGTTTGGAACTTCTTGTTCATTCCATTTATAGCTAAGTCTATCGGCAGATGGTTTTAATAGCTATTTCATAACGTTAGCAGAAAATAGCAACTTATTGAACATAGCAACTTATTGAACATAGCAACTTATTGAACATAGCATTTTACTTATTGAACATAGCAACTTATTGAACATAGCAACTTATTGAACATAACTTATTGAACATAGCAACTTATTGAACATAACAACTTATTGAACATAGCAACTTATTGAACATAACATTTTACTTATTGAACATAGCAACTTATTGAACACAGCAACTTATTGAACATAGCATTTTACTTATTGAACATAGCAACGTATTGAACATAACAACTTATTGAACATAGCAACTTATTGAACATAACTTATTGAACATAGCAACTTATTGAACATAGCAACTTATTGAACATAGCAACTTATTGAACATAACAACTTATTGAACATAGCATTTTACTTATTGAAAATAGCAACTTATTGAACATAACAACTTATTGAACATAACATTTTACTTATTGAACATAGCAACGTATTGAACATAACAACTTATTGAACATAGCAACTTATTGAACATAACATTTTACTTATTGAACATAGCAACTTATTGAACATATAGCAACTTATTGAACATAACAACTTATTGAACATAGCAACTTATTGAACATAGCAACTTATTGAACATAGCAACTTATTGAACATAGCAACTTATTGAACATAACAACTTATTGAACATAGCAACTTATTGAACATAGCAACTTATTGAACATAGCAACTTATTGAACATAACAACTTATTGAACATAGCAACTTATTGAACATAGCAACTTATTGAACATAGCAACTTATTGAACATAGCAACCTATTGAACATAACAACTTATTGAACATAGCAACTTATTGAACATAGCAACTTATTGAACATAGCAACTTATTGAACATAGCAACTTATTGAACATAACATTTTACTTATTGAACATAGCAACTTATTGAACACAGCAACTTATTGAACATAACAACTTATTGAACATAGCAACTTATTGAACATAGCATTTTACTTATTGAACATAGCAACGTATTGAACATAACAACTTATTGAACATAGCAACTTATTGAACATAACTTATTGAACATAGCAACTTATTGAACATAGCAACTTATTGAACATAGCAACTTATTGAACATAGCAACTTATTGAACATAACAACTTATTGAACATAGCAACTTATTGAACATAGCAACTTATTGAACATAGCAACTTATTGAACATAACAACTTATTGAACATAGCAACTTATTGAACATAGCAACTTATTGAACATAGCAACTTATTGAACATAACAACTTATTGAACATAGCAACTTATTGAACATAGCAACTTATTGAACATAGCAACTTATTGAACATAACAACTTATTGAACATAGCAACTTATTGAACATAGCAACTTATTGAACATAGCAACTTATTGAACATAACAACTTATTGAACATAGCAACTTATTGAACATAGCAACTTATTGAACATAGCAACTTATTGAACATAACAACTTATTGAACATAGCAACTTATTGAACATAGCAACTTATTGAACATAGCAACTTATTGAACATAACAACTTATTGAACATAGCAACTTATTGAACATAGCAACTTATTGAACATAGCAACCTATTGAACATAACAACTTATTGAACATAGCAACTTATTGAACATAGCAACTTATTGAACATATAGCAACTTATTGAACATAGCAACTTATTGAATATTGAACATAGCAACTTATTGAACATAACAACTTATTGAACATATAGCAACCTATTGAACATAGCAACTTATTGAACATAACTTATTTATTTATAATTATTATTATCAAATCTGTTACAGTATGTACAAGTTTGACTCCGGTAAGAAAACCATGGTCAATGCCTCATTGTTTTATCTATTTGTTTCATTCTCCCATTCATTGTTCAAGAAAGTTTCATCAAAGTCTGATAATTAGTATCATAGGATATGTTATTTAAAGGTGTGTGTTTACAGATTAACTTGACCTAGTAAACAAACTTACCAGGATGTTTCGAAGCAAGTTTGATTAAATTTGGTTGAATTGTTTAAATGCTCTCATATTTGACCTAGTGACCTCATTTTTCTTGAACATTTTTCACATTCATTTCCCTAATTTGAATGAGTGAGATAATTTTTTGCTAGATCCATTTGAACAAATGTTGTTGAGAAATACCAGGATGAATGCTTCCAAAAAAAATGTTTAAACAAATTCCCTTCATTAGTTTCAGATAACAATCAACTCAGAGTTTTCTTGAATTGAATGTGAGACCTGGCTAGCGTTTGACATATATCACTAATTTGAACAATTTGGTAGATATGCCGGGCTATAAAACTTGTACAGGCTAATTTTGATCAATGTCTAGTTATTATTTAGCATCTATTTATCTTCGCCTCCTGATTATTTGGGGCGACACCTCTAGATGTATACTAGTCTATTTATCATTTGGAGGATAGTGTATGACACAGAAGGAGGATAGTGCTAAAAGTGCAGGTGGATAGTGCAAGATTACAGGAGGTCAGTGCAAGATGCAGAAGGTGGATAGTGCAATAAATGCAGGAGGATAATGTAATGTGTACAGGAGGATAGTGCAATATAATGAGGATAGTACTAAAAGTACAGGTCCATAATGCAATATTAAAGGAGGATAGTGCAAGATGCAGAAGTCGGATAGTGCAATAAATAGAGGAGGATAGTGCAATATTTACAAGAGGATAGTGCAACATATAGAAGGAGGATAGTGTAAGACACATAAGGAGGATAGTGCAAGATACAGAAAGTGGATAGTGCAAGATACAGAAGATACGTCAATTCCAGAAGCATCCCAGTCCGCACATACAAGCCCGGTTTTACAGTACAATGTGCTAACAACTGATCAAATGTATTTAACAGTTTCTTGGCAGAATGTCATTCCAAGCAAATTGTTGCCACACACAAGACAGCCATACACTGGACAACTGAACTATGCTTCAGTAGATAACCATGGACAAGAGCAATCAATTATAGTAGTAGGAAGGCACACTGACCATGGGCAAGAGCAAACACGTATAGTAGTAGGAAGGCACACTGACCATGGGCAAGAGCAAACACGTATAGTAGTAGGAAGGCACACTGACCATGGGCAAGAGCAAACAAGTATAGTAGTAGGAAGGCACACTGACCATGGGCAAGAGCAAACACGTATAGTAGTAGGAAGGCACACTGACCATGGGCAAGAGCAAACACGTATAGTAGTAGGAAGGCACACTGACCATGGGCAAGAGAAACAATTATAGTAGTAGGAAGGCACACTGACCATGGGCAAGAGCAAACACGTATAGTAGTAGGAAGGCACACTGACCATGGGCAAGAGCAAACACGTATAGTAGTAGGAAGGCACACTGACCATGGGCAAGAGCAAACAAGTATAGTAGTAGGAAGGCACACTGACCATGGGCAAGAGCAAACAAGTATAGTAGTAGGAAGGCACACTGACCATGGGCAAGAGCAAACACGTATAGTAGTAGGAAGGCACACTGACCATGGGCAAGAGCAAACAAGTATAGTAGTAGGAAGGCACACTGACCATGGGCAAGAGCAAACACGTATAGTAGTAGGAAGGCACACTGACCATGGGCAAGAGCAAACACGTATAGTAGTAGGAAGGCACACTGACCATGGGCAAGAGCAAACACGTATAGTAGTAGGAAGGCACACTGACCATGGGCAAGAGCAAACACGTATAGTAGTAGGAAGGCACACTGACCATGGGCAAGAGCAAACACGTATAGTAGTAGGAAGGCACACTGACCATGGGCAAGAGCAAACACGTATAGTAGTAGGAAGGCACACTGACCATGGGCAAGAGCAAACACGTATAGTAGTAGGAAGGCACACTGACCATGGGCAAGAGCAAACACGTATAGTAGTAGGAAGGCACACTGACCATGGGCAAGAGCAAACACGTATAGTAGTAGGAAGGCACACTGACCATGGGCAAGAGAAACAATTATAGTAGTAGGAAGGCACACTGACCATGGGCAAGAGCAAACAAGTATAGTAGTAGGAAGGCACACTGACCATGGGCAAGAGAAACAATTATAGTAGTAGGAAGGCACACTGACCATGGGCAAGAGAAACAAGTATAGTAGTAGGAAGGCACACTGACCATGGACAAGAGAAACAAGTATAGTAGTAGGAAGGCACACTGACCATGGGCAAGAGAAACAATTATAGTAGTAGGAACTTAAAACACACCATGGACAAGAGCAATCAATTATAGTAGTAGGAACTTAAAACACACCATGGACAATACCAATCAATTATAGTAGTAGGAACTTAAAACACACCGTGGGCAATACCAATCAATTATAGTAGTAGGAACTTAAAACACACCATGGGCAAGAGCAATCAATTATAGTAGTAGGAACTTAAAACACACCATGGACAAGAGCAATCAATTATAGTAGTAGGAACTTAAAACACACAATGGACAAGAGCAATCAATTATAGTAGTAGGAACTTAAAACACACCGTGGGCAATACCAATCAATTATAGTTTAGATGCAGCAATACAGGGGGAGTGGCTCTGTATTATGTAATACACTGTAGTTCCATAGATCAGTAATAGCAATAGGACTCCTATCATTATCATTATTGGAACTGTCTATGCTTACTTCCTACACAACATCTGTTCATGGTCACTCTGCACACAATATTTGGTATATATATATATATAGGCAAACCTGTGTTAAGCAACCAGCCAACTGGCTGCTTAATAGAAGCTAACACTATATTACGATACAAGTTTTGGAATTGGGAAGCTGGCTGCTTTATACATGCTGGCTGCTAAATAGAGGTATCCGCTAACACAGGTTTGACTGTCATAGTTTAGGAGGAGTAGACGACACAATTATATGTAATGAGAGATATTGGTCAGTTACTGCCCCTGAATACTCTTTAAGGAGGATAAGTCATTTTAATTGGTTTCCTCTGTTTTCATCGTGGTTGGCTTTGCACCACATGCTAAATTCACATTCATCCAACTGTAACATTTGGTTTGGGAACAACAGTAACAACATATGATTCCAACTGCAACATGTGGTTTGGGAACAACAGTAAAAACAAAGGATTCCAACTGTAGCATTTGGTTTGGGAACAACAGTAAAAACAAAGGATTCCAACTGTAATATTTGGTTTGGGAACAACAGTAAAAACAAAGGATTCCAACTGTAATATTTGGTTTGGGAACAACAGTAAAAACAAAGGATTCCAACTGTAATATTTGGTTTGGGAACAACAGTAAAAACAAAGGATTCCAACTTAAAGGACTAATATACAATTTGGGATAAATCATCCATCATCTGCCAAGGGAGGTAATAGAACAACCAGCATTGTCGCTCACTAAATGACCAATCAAGTATGGCAAAAAATTGGTTCAAGGGCAATTTGCTTCCTCATCATGCATCAAGTTAGCATAATTAATCTATACCAGACATATAAACTTGTTTCAAATTGAATAAATGAAGCATACATATATATCTCAGCATTTAATTCGATACAGATCTAAGCAGAACCACAAATGGTTTTCTCAGTGTTGTTCATTTTTCTTCCATTTTAACTCTGTGCATGCTAGTGGGGAAAATAACACTCAAATTTGTCACGCAATTTCAGAACTATGTCGAAACGACATAACTCCAATGAAATTCCATGACATATTTCCAGTTTTCAGCTACAAATAAGAAAAAAACACAATGATGAATGGTCGTCTGCTACAAATAATTATTTATAGCCTTTATTTTACCCAGCATGCAGAGCTACAGCCCCTTAATGTGATTACTTATAATGTTATTACACATTAATCTTGTTAATGTAATGGAGCGAGTGATAAACAAGATTAATGTAATGGAGCGAGTGATAAACAAGATTAATGTAATGGAGCGAGTGATAAACAAGATTAATGTAATGGAGCGAGTGATAAACAAGATTAATGTAATGGAGCGAGTGATAAATAAGATTAATGTAATGGAGCGAGTGATAAACAAGATTAATGTTATGGAGCGAGTGATAAACAAGATTAATGTAATGGAGCGAGTGATAAACAAGATTAATGTTATGGAGCGAGTGATAAACAAGATTAATGTTATGGAGCGAGTGATAAACAAGATTAATGTAATGGAGCGAGTGATAAACAAGATTAATGTTATGGAGTGAGTGATAAACAAGATTAATGTTATGGAGCGAGTGATTAACTTATTATATCATATATTTCCATCGTTTCGGTCTCTCACTTACAGTGCGCTCGGGCGAGTAGACCGTTATAAATTTGGAATTAAAAAAAGAAAATCCATTTTTTCAATGATATTTCCATTTTTTCAATGATATTTTATTCAACTATTAACTAAAATCTTCACGATCTGCACACAAATGAACTGTTATTTGTGAAATTCTAATTTGTAAATTACCTCCCTTCATGGATGTTTATTAATCAAATCGCTAATAATTTAGTAATTGGCAGCTTACTAAAGACAGTATTGAAATAAATTTGCAACTGATGACTAATTGTAAATCAAAATCCATTAGTTTAAACTTTTATTTATTTAACAACGATTGCGAAGCAAGTTTTAACAACTTCTATTAATCACTCTCGTTGGCGCGGATGAAAGCGTATATGTGGTAATTCATGTGGGAGGAAACCGGAGTACCCGGAGAAAACCCACCTGTCCGATCTGGCAACCATCATACCATCTCACATACTTCCCTGTCCGAGGATCGAACCCGGGTCGCATTGGTGAGAAGCGAGCGCGCTAACAACTGCGCTAATCCTGCGAATTCCACATCCACAAAGTTATTGTGTTCTACCATTAACCATTTCAACACCGCAGACATCTAAATAGGCTTACAAAGAGTGTAGATCCAGATGAGCCGGCTCGTAATGAGCCGTCTCATCAGGATCTGCACTTTTTGTCAGTAATATTACTATTTTTAAACAAAAATTACCACTTTTGATAAATGAACTGGTCCAAATGTAATTTTCTTATTCATTTATTGGTCTGAAAATATCATGCACCAGTCCATGTCAGTTACTTGGTGTTGAATGGGTTAACCCATAATTCTGTTTCAGGATGCAACATAGGCGATATTGTTGCTATTTCTATTACCTCCCTCGGCAGATAAAGTCTGACTTTTCCCTTTGTATTTTTGTATTTTACTGTTGTTCCTTAACCAGACGTTGAGTATTGATTGTATATGTGATTTTATCAAAATAATGTTAATTATTTGGTAAACAATTATTTACAGAAACTATCCATTGTATATATACTGTAGAATATCTGTCGAAATTTAATATTTTAATCATTATAAGATGAGAAACGGATGAAAATTGATAGCATATGGTGCAAAGGAAAATACGATGAAAACCGAGGAAACCAATTAAAATGTCTTATCCTCCTTAAAGAGTATTCAGGGGCAGTAACTGATCAATGTCTCTCACTACATACACTTATGCCGTCTACTCCTCCTACCGGTATGAGAGTCAAACCTGTGTTAGCGGGGTCATCTCTATTTAGAGGTTAAATTAAAATGACACTCCTCAAAGAGTATTGGGTGGGGGGGGGGGGGGGGGGGGTAATTGAGCATTGAGCAATTTCTCTCATTAGCTGCAACATAACTATTTATTCTTTAGTTTAGTACTTTCATTAATTCATGAAATAAATGTTAATATTATGTCAGTGATCATAGAGCTGGTTACATTGTATGCTGTCAATTAAAATGGCCCAGACTAACTTCTACATCTATAGTCCGACAATTTTTCGTTAATAAATCTTTACGTCTTACAAACCACTGCTTGATTAGATATGCCTGACGATGTTGAGCCGTCCCCCCCCTTTTATAACTTTATTATTCCATTCAGCTCCTTCAGTCCAGAGAGCAGACATTTCATCGGCTGAATCAAACACCGCCTCGACTTATCCATCAAAGAATTATCAATCAAACTTATTCCAATTACGGCAATCCAAACATAGGCACAATAGACGCAATTTCACATTCGTCCAGACACTTTAACCATCAGGGTACCACCTCCATTTTCTTGGGAATAAAATATAAAATGCCAATACAATGTGTCTGAGTTCAGTGCAGCTCACCGTAAATTCTGCAATTGTTCAGTGAAACAATACTTTATCAAAAACCAATCACAAAGCCATACATCGTAGTTTTTTCCTTATCTTTCACAGAGTGGAGCATTGAATAGTAAGCATGATGTTTAATTCAGGAGGAAGGAAGGAAGAAAACAAGAGAAATACATTGGGAAAGTCCAAGTATTTATCTACTCCTATGAGAGACATAAAATTAACAGTCTTTCAGATGGGACTTTAAACCCAGAGGAGACTCTGGAATGGGTCTCTGTATGTATCATTGCACTATCCTCCAAAAATCTAAACTGACTAATCTCTTCAGGAGGCGTCGCTCATATGGGCAACCGGTGGCGACGATAAATAAACGTAAAACACACACACATCGATGAGTTACTGCCCCTGAATACTCCCTGAAAGTAGATAGGTCCTATTAAGTGTTTTCCACTGTTTTTATCGTTGTTTCCTTTGCACAACATGCTAGCAATTTTATTCCATTTTCGCTTCTTATGAGTATTAAATTACTATATCTCGACAGATATCATACAGTATATGCAATGGGTACTTATTCGTAAAAGAATGGTATCAGTTAATTAACACGATTTTGATAAAATCACATTTACCATACCGCAACATCTGGTTAGTGAACTACAGTAAAAACAAAGGATTCCAACTGTAATATTTGGTTTGGGAACAACAGTAAAAACAAAGGATTCCAACTGTAATATTTGGTTTGGGAACAACAGTAAAAACAAAGGATTCCAACTGTAACATTTGGTTAGGGAACAACAGTAAAAACAAAGGATTCCAACTGTAACATTTGGTTAGGGAACAACAGTAAAAACAAAGGATTCTAACTAAACGGACCTATTCACATTTTGGAATAAATGAGACTTTATCTGCCAAGGGAGATAATAGCAAATTTAGAAATGTCTCTCAATCTAGGTTTATGAATGTCTGTCCACACATGGGAACTGCATGTGATTTCGAGGCTGTGGTTGATTCGGACAATGAAATGTCTGCTCTACGGACTGAAGAAGTTACAAGGAATAATAAGGTTATAAAAGGGGGGGGGGAAGGCTCAATCTAATCAAGCAGGCATTTGTAAGACGCAAAGATTTATAAGTGAAGAAAATAAATCATATTTGCATGTTTGGTCCAAATACATTGAAAACTGGAGGAGGACTTAGTGTGACAAGCAGGCCAGAGCCCCGAGCCCCTTTCTAGAGAATTATAATATCACTCTCTGAAACAATACCTCTTATACACATAAAACACGAATATATTTAGCATTGTTAACCCATTCAACACCATGTAACTGACATGGACTCGTCCATGATATTTTTAGACCAATAAATTAATAACAAAATTACATTTGGATCAGTTCATTTATCAAAATGGGTAAAAAATGTTTCTAAAAAATAGTTATATTACTTGAAAAAAGTGCAGATCCTGATGAGACGGCTCGTCATGAGCCGGCTCATCTGGATCTACACTTTTTTGTAAGCCAATTTAGAGGTCTGTGGTGTTGAAAGGGTTAAACAGAAATGCCTATGCTTCAAATATGTGTATGGAAGTGGAAGTCATATGATAGCACAGTGGTAGCGTGTTCACTTCAGGTGCGAAATGCCCGGAGTTCAAGCCCCACTGATGCCATTACGATTGTGCCCTTAGGCATAGAATTTAAATTCCACGTTGTCTCTTCTCTCTCTCTCGTGGTGATGGATTCCATCAGGAATGAGGTCTCGAGCGTGATTAATATAAGTTGTAATAACTTGTTTCGCAATCAAGCTAAACTAAATTTGTATAAACTAATTATGTGTATGCATAATGTACTGTTCATGAAATCTGTATATGAATATCTACCATACATACTCGCCTATAAGACACGATTTTTACCACCAGATTATGGCCTCAAAGTGGCTTCCCGTCCATACTCGCCTATAAGACACGATTTTTACCACCAGATTATGGTCTCAAAGTGGCTTCCTGTCCATACTTGCCTATAAGACATGATTTTTACCACCAGATTATGGTCTCAAAGTGGCTTCCTGTCCATACTTGCCTATAAGACACGATTTTTACCACCAGATTATGGTCTCAAAGTGGCTTCCCGTCCATACTTGCCTATAAGACACGATTTTTACCACCAGATTATGGCCTCAAAGTGGCTTCCCATCCATACTTCCCTATAAGACAAGTTTGTTACCACCAGATTATGGTCTCAAAGTGGCTTCCTGTCCATACTTGCCTATAAGACAAGATTTTACCACCAGATTATGGCCTCAAAGTGGCTTCCCGTCCATACTTGCCTATAAAACAAGATTTCTACCACCAGATTATGGCCTCAAAGTGGCTTCCCGTCCATACTTGCCTATAAGACAAGATTTTACCACCAGATTATGGCCTCAAAGTGGCTTCCCGTCCATACTTGCCTATAAGACAAGTTTGTTACCACCAGATTATGGTCTCAAAGTGGCTTCCCGTCCATACTTGCCTATAAGACAAGATTTTACCACCAGATTATGGCCTCAAAGTGGCTTCCCGTCCATACTTGCCTATAAAACAAGATTTCTACCACCAGATTATGGCCTCAAAGTGGCTTCCCGTCCATACTTGCCTATAAGACAAGATTTTACCACCAGATTATGGCCTCAAAGTGGCTTCCCGTCCATACTTCCCTATAAGACAAGTTTTGTACCACCAGATTATGGTCTCAAAGTGGCTTCCCTTCCATACTTCCCTATAAGACAAGATTTTTACCACCAGATTATGGTCTCAAAGTGGCTTCCCTTCCATACTTCCCTATAAGACAAGATTTTTACCACCAGATTATGGTCTCAAAGTGGCTTCCCTTCCATACTTCCCTATAAGACAAGATTTTTACCACCAGATTATGGTCTCAAAGTGGCTTCCCTTCCATACTTCCCTATAAGACAAGATTTTTACCACCAGATTATGGTCTCAAAGTGGCTTCCCTTCCATACTTCCCTATAAGACAAGATTTTTACCACCAGATTATGGTCTCAAAGTGGCTTCCCTTCCATACTTCCCTATAAGACAAGATTTTTACCACCAGATTATGGTCTCAAAGTGGCTTCCCTTCCATACTTCCCTATAAGACAAGATTTTTACCACCAGATTATGGTCTCAAAGTGGCTTCCCTTCCATACTTCCCTATAAGACAAGATTTCTACCACCAGATTATGGCCTCAAAGTGGCTTCCCGTCCATACTCGCCTATAAGACAAGTTTTGTACCACCAGATTATGGCCTCAAAGTGGCTTCCCGTCTTATACACGAGTGCTAAAACTTAATAAGAAAAACAATTAAATAAATTTTTATTTAATGAGAATAGAAAGCACTCCGACTCTAAAATGTCTTCAACACTGGCCAAACATGCAATCTATACATAGTCTGCTGTCCATTTTATCAACCTGTCTTATAAGTGAGTGCATGCCAAAACCCACAGATTTCATGACCAAAGTAGAGGGGTCGTCTTATAGGCTAGTATGGACGGTATGAAGTATTCAATTTTGTTTGTGTTTTACGTTTATTTATCGTTGCTACCGGTTGCCCATATGAGCGATGCCTCCTGAAGAGATTAGTCATTTTAGTTTATTGGAGGATAGTGTAATGATACAGACAGAGACCCATTCCAGAGTCTCCTCTGGTTCTTTTACGTGCATGGCGTACAGCACTGACACGAGACCTCTGTTTAATGTCCCATCTGAAAGACTGTTAATTTTATTAGGGTCAGACGGGGGATCGAACCTGTGATCCATGCATTACCAGGCCAGCGTGTTACCAATGGACTACAGATCCGGGTGCAGAATAAACTCCCATATAAGCATTTCCAGGTTAAAGTGACCCAACACCCCATGGTCTTTTGTTAAACAGATATTTATAAACATTGAAGCTTCATGTGGAACAGTATTTTCATTGACAATGGTAACAATTATTATTCTCTGCTTGTGTCTGTCAATTAGACTGTATTACTCCTCAATTTGTTGCACATGAAAGGAAAGATAATGTAATTATGAGCAAGCTGTCAACACCTGTCAATTGTTGCATAGAGACAAATCACAACAATTGTTCCACCTCCATGTCTGCGTGGGACCATTCATTTGTGTTATATTTGTTATATCGATCTTAATATTAATTGATTGAAAATTAAACAGTTATATACAGTAACATTTTATTTGAGAACAAACACAATGAAATTGCTAATTGTATACTGTATTCAAATATGATACGTAGCCATCCCTATTTTAAACAAAAACATACCGTTATGGTATTCATAATTACGTTTTAGAAAAAAGCACTCTGATAACTTTCACTGGCCAAACATGCAATTTATACTTGGTCTGGAGTTCATTTTATGAACCCGTCTTATATGCGAGTGCATGCCAAAACCACAGATTTAAGGACCAAAGTAGGGAGGTCGTCTTATAGGTGAGTGCATGCCAAAACCCCAGATTTCATTACCAAAGTAGGGGGGTCGTCTTATAGGCGAGTGCATGCCAAAACCACAGATTTCAGGACCAAAGTAGGGGGTCGTCTTATTGGCAAGAGCACCTTATATGCAAGTATATACAGTATGGTATCAATACGTCATTGATTGCATCATCGGTGACGTATCGCTGTTTTCATTATACGTAACTTCACGGTAGTGTTCGGATGAATTGATCGTTATTCAATGAAATTAGATAAATTTGGACGCGGAAGGAAATAAACGGAAACTACGCGGAAATAAACGGAAACTATGCGGAAATAAACGGAAACTACGCGGAAATAAACGGAAACTACGCGGAAATAAACGGAAACTACGCGGAAATAAATGGAAACTATGCGGAAATAAACGGAAACTACAAGATTTGTTCATTAACTCATTTGATCTTGGATACCATTCGAACAGTATTTGCAAAGAACATAGAGTCAGATCAGCCGCAACGGAATGTGACGTCTGATCAGGCTCTATGCTGTTTGCTATTCAGATGATCTTGCTAAGACACTTGGCTATGTAGCAAACAACATAGATCCTGATCAGCATGCAGCATCACGCTGCGGCTGATCTGGATCTATGTTGTTTGCAAAAGCCTTGAAATGTATCCAGAATGAAATGGGTTAATATCAAACTAGAATAACGTAGTCCCCTTGTCTACCCAGTTAAACAGATTTATCTCACACCCCCAAAACGGTGCCAAAGCCTGTCTATAGGCGAGAAAACGATGTCCACATTTATAATTTAATTAGACCCAGAAGTGTAGCAACTTCTGTTTCTTCAATGCAATATGGTATCTATAAGACACAAGAGGGATTTATTATTGTTACAATTTTCTTTAAAGGTTAGAAAATGAAACATCATAAATACAAAGTGCTTAGCTACATCTATTTGATCATAGACAGGAGTCTATTTGATCATAGACAGGATACAATTGCATCACAGGACTTTGCATAACATTTAGCAATAATGAGATGAAGAAAATGTTTGCTGGCTAGGTGAATTCTGTCTAAATTGCAGACATTCAGTGAAGCTCTGCAAGCAATAATTAAATTACTATCTATTCAACATCACTCATTGCTTAAAGAAGCTATGTTGTCAAAGACACTGTATCTGTCTCCCATATCCGTTGGCTTGACAGAAACAGCCTGCAATTTTAGTCTCTCAAGATATTTCAGGTATCTTATATAAAGAAGCCAAATAACAGTCTCTGAGTGTGCATGATCTTTTATTACAGTTTCTGAGTGTGCATGATCTTTTATTACAGTTTCTGAGTGTGCATGATCTTTTATTACAGTCTCTGAGTGTGCATGATCTTTTATTACAGTCCCTAAGTGTGCATGCTCTTTTATTACAGTCCCTAAGTGTGCATGCTCTTTTATTACAGTCTCTGAGTGTGCATGATCTTTTATTACAGTCCCTGAGTGTGCATGATCTACTGTTAGATTCTATAAGTGTGGATGATTCTATTTTGTGAAATGCACTCGTCTTGGAGAGCATTATATTTACTACAATTTACAATGCATGTTCTAATTGTACCCAGTTATAAAAATTCAATAGTGTTCAATCAAATTGGAACAAATCAATTTAATTAATTGTAATCACATTGATTAAGTATTCTGTATACAATCATTATGTTATACTACTGTTAGATTCTATAAATGTGTTTGACTTCATTTTTGCGATCTACTGTTAGATTCTATAAATGTGTTTGACTTCATTTTTGCGATCTACTGTTAGATTCTATAAATGTGTTTGACTTCATTTTTGCGATCTACTGTTAGATTCTATAAATGTGTTTGACTTCATTTTTGTGATCTACTGTTAGATTCTATAAATGTGTTTGACTTCATTTTTGTGATCTACTGTTAGATTCTATAAATGTGTTTGACTTCATTTTTGCGATCTACTGTTAGATTCTATAAATGTGTTTGACTTCATTTTTGCGATCTACTGTTAGATTCTATAAATGTGTTTGACTTCATTTTTGCGATCTACTGTTAGATTCTATAAATGTGTTTGACTTCATTTTTGCGATCTACTGTTAGATTCTATAAATGTGTTTGACTTCATTTTTGCGATCTACTGTTAGATTCTATAAATGTGTTTGACTTCATTTTTGCGATCTACTGTTAGATTCTATAAATGTGTTTGACTTCATTTTTGCGATCTACTGTTAGATTCTATAAATGTGTTTGACTTCATTTTTGCGATCTACTGTTAGATTCTATAAATGTGTTTGACTTCATTTTTGCGATCTACTGTTAGATTCTATAAATGTGTTTGACTTCATTTTTGCGATCTACTGTTAGCTTCTATAAATGTGTTTGACTTCATTTTTGCGATCTACTGTTGGCTTCTATAAATGTGTTTGACTTCATTTTTGCGATCTACTGTTGGCTTCTATAAATGTGTTTGACTTCATTTTTGCGATCTACTGTTAGCTTCTATAAATGTGTTTGACTTCATTTTTGCGATCTACTGTTAGCTTCTATAAATGTGTTTGACTTCATTTTTGCGATCTACTGTTAGATTCTATAAATGTGTTTGACTTCATTTTTATTTTTGTGATCTACTGTTAGATTCTATAAATGTGTTTGACTTCATTTTTGCGATCTACTGTTAAATTCTATAAATGTGTTTGACTTCATTTTTGTGATCTACTGTTAGATTCTATAAATGTGTTTGACCTCATTTTTGCGATCTACTGTTAGCTTCTATAAATGTGTTTGACTTCATTTTTGCGATCTACTGTTAGATTCTATAAATGTGTTTGATTCATTTTTGCGATCTACTGTTAGCTTCTATAAATGTGTTTGACTTCATTTTTGCGATCTACTGTTAGATTCTATAAATGTGTTTGACTTCATTTTTGTGATCTACTGTTAGATTCTATAAATGTGTTTGACTTCATTTTTGCGATCTACTGTTAGATTCTATAAATGTGTTTGACTTCATTTTTGTGATCTACTGTTAGATTCTATAAATGTGTTTGACCTCATTTTTGCGATCTACTGTTAGCTTCTATAAATGTGTTTGACTTCATTTTTGCGATCTACTGTTAGCTTCTATAAATGTGTTTGACTTCATTTTTGCGATCTACTGTTAGCTTCTATAAATGTGTTTGACTTCATTTTTGCGATCTACTGTTAGCTTCTATAAATGTGTTTGACTTCATTTTTGCGATCTACTGTTAGCTTCTATAAATGTGTTTGACTTCATTTTTGCAATCTACTGTTAGATTCTATAAATGTGTTTGACTTCATTTTTGTGATCTACTGTTAGATTCTATAAATGTGTTTGACTTCATTTTTGCGATCTACTGTTAGATTCTATAAATGTGTTTGACTTCATTTTTGCGATCTACTGTTAGATTCTATAAATGTGTTTGACTTCATTTTTGCAATCTACTGTTAGATTCTATAAATGTGTTTGACTTCATTTTTGTGATCTACTGTTAGATTCTATAAATGTGTTTGACTTCATTTTTGTGATCTACTGTTAGATTCTATAAATGTGTTTGATTCATTTTTGCGATCTACTGTTAGATTCTATAAATGTGTTTGACTTCATTTTTGCGATCTACTGTTAGCTTCTATAAATGTGTTTGACTTCATTTTTGCGATCTACTGTTAGCTTCTATAAATGTGTTTGACTTCATTTTTACGATCTACTGTTAGCTTCTATAAATGTGTTTGACTTCATTTTTGCGATCTACTGTTAGCTTCTATAAATGTGTTTGACTTCATTTTTACGATCTACTGTTAGCTTCTATAAATGTGTTTGACTTCATTTTTGCGATCTACTGTTAGCTTCTATAAATGTGTTTGACTTCATTTTTGCGATCTACTGTTAGCTTCTATAAATGTGTTTGACTTCATTTTTGCGATCTACTGTTAGCTTCTATAAATGTGTTTGACTTCATTTTTGCGATCTACTGTTAGCTTCTATAAATGTGTTTGACTTCATTTTTACGATCTACTGTTAGCTTCTATAAATGTGTTTGACTTCATTTTTGCGATCTACTGTTAGCTTCTATAAATGTGTTTGACTTCATTTTTGCGATCTACTGTTAGCTTCTATAAATGTGTTTGACTTCATTTTTGCGATCTACTGTTAGCTTCTATAAATGTGTTTGACTTCATTTTTGTGATCTACTGTTAGCTTCTATAATGTGTTTGACTTCATTTTTGCGATCTACTGTTAGCTTCTATAAATGTGTTTGACTTCATTTTTGCGATCTACTGTTAGCTTCTATAAATGTGTTTGACTTCATTTTTACGATCTACTGTTAGCTTCTATAAATGTGTTTGACTTCATTTTTACGATCTACTGTTAGCTTCTATAAATGTGTTTGACTTCATTTTTGCGATCTACTGTTAGCTTCTATAAATGTGTTTGACTTCATTTTTGCGATCTACTGTTAGCTTCTATAAATGTGTTTGACTTCATTTTTGCGATCTACTGTTAGCTTCTATAAATGTGTTTGACTTCATTTTTGCGATCTACTGTTAGCTTCTATAAATGTGTTTGACTTCATTTTTACGATCTACTGTTAGATTCTATAAATGTGTTTGACTTCATTTTTACGATCTACTGTTAGCTTCTATAAATGTGTTTGACTTCATTTTTGCGATCTACTGTTAGCTTCTATAAATGTGTTTGACTTCATTTTTGCGATCTACTGTTAGCTTCTATAAATGTGTTTGACTTCATTTTTACGATCTACTGTTAGCTTCTATAAATGTGTTTGACTTCATTTTTGCGATCTACTGTTAGCTTCTATAAATGTGTTTGACTTCATTTTTGCGATCTACTGTTAGCTTCTATAAATGTGTTTGACTTCATTTTTGCGATCTACTGTTAGCTTCTATAAATGTGTTTGACTTCATTTTTGCGATCTACTGTTAGCTTCTATAAATGTGTTTGACTTCATTTTTACGATCTACTGTTAGCTTCTATAAATGTGTTTCATTTCATTTTTGCGATCTACTGTTAGCTTCTATAAATGTGTTTGACTTCATTTTTACGATCTACTGTTAGATTCTATAAATGTGTTTGACTTCATTTTTACGATCTACTGTTAGCTTCTATAAATGTGTTTGACTTCATTTTTGCGATCTACTGTTAGCTTCTATAAATGTGTTTGACTTCATTTTTGCGATCTACTGTTAGCTTCTATAAATGTGTTTGACTTCATTTTTGCGATCTACTGTTAGCTTCTATAAATGTGTTTGACTTCATTTTTGCGATCTACTGTTAGATTCTATAAATGTGTTTGACTTCATTTTTACGATCTACTGTTAGATTCTATAAATGTGTTTGACTTCATTTTTGCGATCTACTGTTAGATTCTATAAATGTGTTTGACTTCATTTTTACGATCTACTGTTAGATTCTATAAATGTGTTTGACTTCATTTTTACGATCTACTGTTAGCTTCTATAAATGTGTTTGACTTCATTTTTGCGATCTACTGTTAGCTTCTATAAATGTGTTTGACTTCATTTTTACGATCTACTGTTAGCTTCTATAAATGTGTTTGACTTCATTTTTGTGATCTACTGTTAGATTCTATAAATGTGTTTGACTTCATTTTTACGATCTACTGTTAGCTTCTATAAATGTGTTTGACTTCATTTTTGCGATCTACTGTTAGCTTCTATAAATGTGTTTGACTTCATTTTTGCGATCTACTGTTAGCTTCTATAAATGTGTTTGACTTCATTTTTGCGATCTACTGTTAGATTCTATAAATGTGTTTGACTTCATTTTTGCGATCTACTGTTAGATTCTATAAATGTGTTTGACTTCATTTTTGCGATCTACTGTTAGATTCTATAAATGTGTTTGACTTCATTTTTGCGATCTACTGTTAGATTCTATAAATGTGTTTGACTTCATTTTTGTGATCTACTGTTAGATTCTATAAATGTGTTTGACTTCATTTTTGCGATCTACTGTTAGCTTCTATAAATGTGTTTGACTTCATTTTTGTGATCTACTGTTAGCTTCTATAAATGTGTTTGACTTCATTTTTGCGATCTACTGTTAGATTCTATAAATGTGTTTGACTTCATTTTTGCGATCTACTGTTAGATTCTATAAATGTGTTTGACTTCATTTTTGCGATCTACTGTTAGATTCTATAAATGTGTTTGACTTCATTTTTGCGATCTACTGTTAGATTCTATAAATGTGTTTGACTTCATTTTTGCGATCTACTGTTAGATTCTATAAATGTGTTTGACTTCATTTTTGCGATCTACTGTTAGATTCTATAAATGTGTTTGACTTCATTTTTGCGATCTACTGTTAGCTTCTATAAATGTGTTTGACTTCATTTTTGCGATCTACTGTTAGCTTCTATAAATGTGTTTGACTTCATTTTTGCGATCTACTGTTAGCTTCTATAAATGTGTTTGACTTCATTTTTGCGATCTACTGTTAGCTTCTATAAATGTGTTTGACTTCATTTTTACGATCTACTGTTAGCTTCTATAAATGTGTTTGACTTCATTTTTGCGATCTACTGTTAGCTTCTATAAATGTGTTTGACTTCATTTTTACGATCTACTGTTAGCTTCTATAAATGTGTTTGACTTCATTTTTGCGATCTACTGTTAGCTTCTATAAATGTGTTTGACTTCATTTTTACGATCTACTGTTAGATTCTATAAATGTGTTTGACTTCATTTTTACGATCTACTGTTAGCTTCTATAAATGTGTTTGACTTCATTTTTGCGATCTACTGTTAGCTTCTATAAATGTGTTTGACTTCATTTTTGCGATCTACTGTTAGCTTCTATAAATGTGTTTGACTTCATTTTTGCGATCTACTGTTAGCTTCTATAAATGTGTTTGACTTCATTTTTGCGATCTACTGTTAGCTTCTATAAATGTGTTTGACTTCATTTTTGCGATCTACTGTTAGATTCTATAAATGTGTTTGACTTCATTTTTATTTTTGTGATCTACTGTTAGATTCTATAAATGTGTTTGACTTCATTTTTGCGATCTACTGTTAGATTCTATAAATGTGTTTGACTTCATTTTTGCGATCTACTGTTAGCTTCTATAAATGTGTTTGACTTCATTTTTGCGATCTACTGTTAGCTTCTATAAATGTGTTTGACTTCATTTTTGCGATCTACTGTTAGCTTCTATAAATGTGTTTGACTTCATTTTTGCGATCTACTGTTAGCTTCTATAAATGTGTTTGACTTCATTTTTGCGATCTACTGTTAGATTCTATAAATGTGTTTGACTTCATTTTTGCGATCTACTGTTAGATTCTATAAATGTGTTTGACTTCATTTTTGCGATCTACTGTTAGATTCTATAAATGTGTTTGACTTCATTTTTGCGATCTACTGTTAGATTCTATAAATGTGTTTGACTTCATTTTTGCGATCTACTGTTAGATTCTATAAATGTGTTTGACTTCATTTTTGCGATCTACTGTTAGATTCTATAAATGTGTTTGACTTCATTTTTGCGATCTACTGTTAGATTCTATAAATGTGTTTGACTTCATTTTTGCGATCTACTGTTAGATTCTATAAATGTGTTTGACTTCATTTTTGCGATCTACTGTTAGATTCTATAAATGTGTTTGACTTCATTTTTGCGATCTACTGTTAGATTCTATAAATGTGTTTGACTTCATTTTTGCGATCTACTGTTAGATTCTATAAATGTGTTTGACTTCATTTTTGCGATCTACTGTTAGCTTCTATAAATGTGTTTGACTTCATTTTTGCGATCTACTGTTAGCTTCTATAAATGTGTTTGACTTCATTTTTGCGATCTACTGTTAGCTTCTATAAATGTGTTTGACTTCATTTTTGCGATCTACTGTTAGCTTCTATAAATGTGTTTGACTTCATTTTTGCGATCTACTGTTAGCTTCTATAAATGTGTTTGACTTCATTTTTGCGATCTACTGTTAGCTTCTATAAATGTGTTTGACTTCATTTTTGCGATCTACTGTTAGCTTCTATAAATGTGTTTGACTTCATTTTTGCGATCTACTGTTAGCTTCTATAAATGTGTTTGACTTCATTTTTGCGATCTACTGTTAGCTTCTATAAATGTGTTTGACTTCATTTTTGCGATCTACTGTTAGCTTCTATAAATGTGTTTGACTTCATTTTTACGATCTACTGTTAGCTTCTATAAATGTGTTTGACTTCATTTTTGCGATCTACTGTTAGCTTCTATAAATGTGTTTGACTTCATTTTTACGATCTACTGTTAGATTCTATAAATGTGTTTGACTTCATTTTTACGATCTACTGTTAGCTTCTATAAATGTGTTTGACTTCATTTTTGCGATCTACTGTTAGCTTCTATAAATGTGTTTGACTTCATTTTTGCGATCTACTGTTAGCTTCTATAAATGTGTTTGACTTCATTTTTGCGATCTACTGTTAGCTTCTATAAATGTGTTTGACTTCATTTTTGCGATCTACTGTTAGCTTCTATAAATGTGTTTGACTTCATTTTTGCGATCTACTGTTAGCTTCTATAAATGTGTTTGACTTCATTTTTACGATCTACTGTTAGATTCTATAAATGTGTTTGACTTCATTTTTGCGATCTACTGTTAGCTTCTATAAATGTGTTTGACTTCATTTTTGCGATCTACTGTTAGCTTCTATAAATGTGTTTGACTTCATTTTTGCGATCTACTGTTAGCTTCTATAAATGTGTTTGACTTCATTTTTGCGATCTACTGTTAGCTTCTATAAATGTGTTTGACTTCATTTTTGCGATCTACTGTTAGCTTCTATAAATGTGTTTGACTTCATTTTTGCGATCTACTGTTAGATTCTATAAATGTGTTTGACTTCATTTTTGCGATCTACTGTTAGATTCTATAAATGTGTTTGACTTCATTTTTGCGATCTACTGTTAGATTCTATAAATGTGTTTGACTTCATTTTTGCGATCTACTGTTAGATTCTATAAATGTGTTTGACTTCATTTTTACGATCTACTGTTAGCTTCTATAAATGTGTTTGACTTCATTTTTGCGATCTACTGTTAGCTTCTATAAATGTGTTTGACTTCATTTTTGCGATCTACTGTTAGCTTCTATAAATGTGTTTGACTTCATTTTTGCGATCTACTGTTAGCTTCTATAAATGTGTTTGACTTCATTTTTGCGATCTACTGTTAGCTTCTATAAATGTGTTTGACTTCATTTTTGCGATCTACTGTTAGCTTCTATAAATGTGTTTGACTTCATTTTTGCGATCTACTGTTAGCTTCTATAAATGTGTTTGACTTCATTTTTGCGATCTACTGTTAGCTTCTATAAATGTGTTTGACTTCATTTTTGCGATCTACTGTTAGCTTCTATAAATGTGTTTGACTTCATTTTTGCGATCTACTGTTAGCTTCTATAAATGTGTTTGACTTCATTTTTGCGATCTACTGTTAGCTTCTATAAATGTGTTTGACTTCATTTTTGCGATCTACTGTTAGCTTCTATAAATGTGTTTGACTTCATTTTTGCGATCTACTGTTAGCTTCTATAAATGTGTTTGACTTCATTTTTGCGATCTACTGTTAGCTTCTATAAATGTGTTTGACTTCATTTTTACGATCTACTGTTAGCTTCTATAAATGTGTTTGACTTCATTTTTACGATCTACTGTTAGCTTCTATAAATGTGTTTGACTTCATTTTTGTGATCTACTGTTAGCTTCTATAAATGTGTTTGACTTCATTTTTACGATCTACTGTTAGCTTCTATAAATGTGTTTCATTTCATTTTTGCGATCTACTGTTAGCTTCTATAAATGTGTTTGACTTCATTTTTACGATCTACTGTTAGATTCTATAAATGTGTTTGACTTCATTTTTACGATCTACTGTTAGCTTCTATAAATGTGTTTGACTTCATTTTTGCGATCTACTGTTAGCTTCTATAAATGTGTTTCATTTCATTTTTGCGATCTACTGTTAGCTTCTATAAATGTGTTTGACTTCATTTTTACGATCTACTGTTAGATTCTATGAATGTGTTTGACTTCATTTTTACGATCTACTGTTAGCTTCTATAAATGTGTTTGACTTCATTTTTACGATCTACTGTTAGCTTCTATAAATGTGTTTGACTTCATTTTTGCGATCTACTGTTAGCTTCTATAAATGTGTTTGACTTCATTTTTGTGATCTACTGTTAGCTTCTATAATGTGTTTGACTTCATTTTTGCGATCTACTGTTAGCTTCTATAAATGGGTTTCATTTCATTTTTGCGATCTACTGTTAGCTTCTATAAATGTGTTTGACTTCATTTTTACGATCTACTGTTAGATTCTATAAATGTGTTTGACTTCATTTTTACGATCTACTGTTAGCTTCTATAAATGTGTTTGACTTCATTTTTGCGATCTACTGTTAGCTTCTATAAATGTGTTTCATTTCATTTTTGCGATCTACTGTTAGCTTCTATAAATGTGTTTGACTTCATTTTTACGATCTACTGTTAGATTCTATGAATGTGTTTGACTTCATTTTTACGATCTACTGTTAGCTTCTATAAATGTGTTTGACTTCATTTTTACGATCTACTGTTAGATTCTATAAATGTGTTTGACTTCATTTTTACGATCTACTGTTAGATTCTATAAATGTGTTTGACTTCATTTTTGCGATCTACTGTTAGATTCTATAAATGTGTTTGACTTCATTTTTACGATCTACTGTTAGATTCTATAAATGTGTTTGACTTCATTTTTACGATCTACTGTTAGCTTCTATAAATGTGTTTGACTTCATTTTTGCGATCTACTGTTAGCTTCTATAAATGTGTTTGACTTCATTTTTACGATCTACTGTTAGCTTCTATAAATGTGTTTGACTTCATTTTTGTGATCTACTGTTAGCCTCTATAAATGTGTTTGACTTCATTTTTGCGATCTACTGTTAGCTTCTATAAATGTGTTTCATTTCATTTTTGCGATCTACTGTTAGCTTCTATAAATGTGTTTGACTTCATTTTTGCGATCTACTGTTAGCTTCTATAAATGTGTTTGACTTCATTTTTACGATCTACTGTTAGCTTCTATAAATGTGTTTGACTTCATTTTTACGATCTACTGTTAGCTTCTATAAATGTGTTTGACTTCATTTTTGTGATCTACTGTTAGCTTCTATAAATGTGTTTGACTTCATTTTTACGATCTACTGTTAGCTTCTATAAATGTGTTTCATTTCATTTTTGCGATCTACTGTTAGCTTCTATAAATGTGTTTGACTTCATTTTTACGATCTACTGTTAGATTCTATAAATGTGTTTGACTTCATTTTTACGATCTACTGTTAGCTTCTATAAATGTGTTTGACTTCATTTTTGCGATCTACTGTTAGCTTCTATAAATGTGTTTCATTTCATTTTTGCGATCTACTGTTAGCTTCTATAAATGTGTTTGACTTCATTTTTACGATCTACTGTTAGATTCTATGAATGTGTTTGACTTCATTTTTATGATCTACTGTTAGCTTCTATAAATGTGTTTGACTTCATTTTTGTGATCTACTGTTAGCTTCTATAATGTGTTTGACTTCATTTTTGCGATCTACTGTTAGCTTCTATAAATGGGTTTGACTTCATTTTTGCGATCTACTGTTAGCTTCTATAAATGGGTTAGACTTCATTTTTGCGATCTACTGTTAGCTTCTATAAATGTGTTTGACTTCATTTTTGCGATCTACTGTTAGATTCTATAAATGTGTTTGACTTCATTTTTGCGATCTACTGTTAGATTCTATAAATGTGTTTGACTTCATTTTTGCGATCTACTGTTAGATTCTATAAATGTGTTTGACTTCATTTTTGTGATCTACTGTTAGATTCTATAAATGTGTCTGATTTCATTTTTGCGATCTACTGTTAGATTCTATAAATGTGTTTGACTTCATTTTTGTGATCTACTGTTAGATTCTATAAATGTGTTTGACCTCATTTTTGCAATCTACTGTTAGATTCTATAAATGTGTTTGACTTCATTTTTGTGATCTACTGTTAGATTCTATAAATGTGTTTCATTTCATTTTTGTGATCTACTGTTAGATTCTATAAATGTGTTTGACTTCATTTTTGTGATCTACTGTTAGATTCTATAAATGTGTTTCATTTCATTTTTGTGATCTACTGTTAGCTTCTATAAATGTGTTTCATTTCATTTTTGTGATCTACTGTTAAGATTCTATAAATGTGTTTCATTTCATTTTTTATGATCTACTGTTAGATTCTATAAATGTGTTTCATTTCATTTTTGCGATCTACTGTTAGATTCTATAAATGTGCTATATCAGGTCAGTGTGTGTGTTTTACGTTTATTTATCGTTGCTACCGGTTGCCCATATGAGCGATGCCTCCTGAAGAGATTAGTCATTTTAGATTTTTGGAGGATAGTGCAATGATACAGACAGAGACCCATTCCAGAGTCTCCTCTGGTTCTTTTACGTGCACGGTGTAAAGCTCCGACACAAGACCTTGGTTTAACGTCCCATCTGAAAGACTGTTAATTTTATAAGGGTCAGACGGGGGATCGAACCTGCGATCCCTGGATTACCAATCCAGCGTGTTACCACTGTACTACAGATCCATCTGTATCAGGTCTATACAAGACTTAGCTCACTATGGATGATGTTTTGTGGGATTGCTTGTGTGACATTAACACCTTCTCAATTAAATTCAAATCCGGGTTGTTTCCATAGGACTCCAGAGTTTGGTATTAGAGACCCCTCTAATTAGGCTGTGTTCTAGTGCATTGTCATTATCAATCCCAGTCTTTCAGCTAAAGTCAATAACATGCATCCTTTCTATGACACCACAAATCTAATTGAGATACATATCAGAGGTTTACCGGGGAATACTATCGTATCTGTATATAGATAAACAAGGCAATACAATAGTTTCGCATTGCATATGTAGAGTCTCCTTAATGAAATAACAGGATTTAGTGTTCAATAACTTTCTGAGAATTGACAAGTCAGCATGTAAGACACAGTTTGTATAGTGTACAGTCAAACATGTATTTGTGGTCACCTCTATTAAGCAGCTGATGATGCAGCCAATCACAACATTTCAAATATGGCAATTTCTTCAACCTCTTTATTACTTCTATTGAACAGCCACCCTGACTAAACAGCCATTTTTCTTCACTCTCCTCGGATGGCTATTTAACCCTTTCCCTCATAGAAGCACCTCTTGACGCCATTACCAATATGACATACATTGACAATGTAGTAAGTAGCCAGGCTAATGTTTATAATAAAGGCCAGAATCTCATGTAGTCCCAGTAATATCTATGGAGGTGGGATAGATATGGCGACTACTTATCCACTGCATGATAGCTAAATGACTGTCATTTGTATGGAGATATACTAGTATATTAACCTAAATCTCTATGTAGTCCCAGTAATATCTATGGAGGTGGGATAGATATGGTGACTACTTATCCACTGCATGATAGCTAAATGGCTGTCGTTTGTATGGAGATATAATAGTATATTAACCTAAATCTCTATGTAGTCCTAGTAATATCTATGAAGGTGGGATAGATATGGCGACTACTTATCCACTGCATGATAGCTAAATGGCTGTCATTTGTATGGAGATATAATAGTATATTAACCTAAATCTCTATGTAGTCCCAGTAATATCTATGGAGGTGGGGTAGATGTGGCGACTACTTATCCACTGCACGATAGCTAAATGGCTGTCCTTTGTATGGAGATATAATAGTATATTAACCTAAATCTCTATGTAGTCCCATTAATATCTATGGAGGTGGGGTAGATATGGCGACTACTTATCCACTGCATGATAGCTAAATGGCTGTCGTTTGTATGGAGATATAATAGTATATTAACCTAAATCTCTATGTAGTCCCAGTAATATCTATGGAGGTGGGGTAGATATGGCGACTACTTATTCACTGCATGATAGCTAAATGGCTGTCGTTTGTATGGAGATATAATAGTATATTAACCTAAATCTCTATGAAGGAAAGGGGTTAAGACAGGTTTGAATATACATTTATCCGGTATATGGAGCTCTAGGATGCTGAAAAAGAGCCAGATCAAAGAAACACTCTGACACGCTCAATCTGAGGTTTTACAAAAATATGATTGGTTATATAAAATATTTAAAACTTGACCAATGAAATCAATGAAAAACAACTGGCGAATATTTATTTATGGTAACACCTACTCATCACAATTTTGCGGTTGGAAGTTGATTGAATAACATTATATTTAGTACATGAAATGTAGCACTGAACAAAGATTGATTAAATTGGCTAATTTTAGAGGTGGGCCAAAGAAAAATGGATGGAAGTGCCGGCAACGTGATCCAAAAGCAGAACAGAACGTTTCACAGGGGATGATTGTACAAAGATACATTGCTGTGGTGAGAGATTGGGGGGTGGGGGGGTGAGTGTGCATGGAAGATATGTGAGGGGGGAGGTGAGGGTGTATGAAGGAAATGTGGCGGGTGGGGGGTAAGTGAGGGTGCATGAAGGATATGTGAGGAGTGGGGGTAAGTGAGGATGCATGAAGGATATGCGATGGGTGGGGTAAGTGAGGATGCATGAAGGATATGTGATGGGTGGGGGTAAGTGAGGATGCATGAAGGATATGTGATGGGTGGGGGTAAGTGAGGATGCATGAAGGATATGTGATGGGTGTGGGTAAGTGAGGATGCATGAAGGATATGTGAGGGGTGGGGGGTAAGTGAGGATGCATGAAGGATATGTGAGGGGTGGGGGTAAGTGAGGATGCATGAAGGATATACGATGGGTGGGGGTAAGTGAGGATGCATGAAGGATATGTGATGGGTGGGGGTAAGTGAGGATGCATGAAGGATATGTGATGGGTGGGGGTAAGTGAGGATGCATGAAGGATATGTGATGGGTGTGGGTAAGTGAGGATGCATGAAGGATATATGATGGGTGGGGGGTAAGTGAGGATGCATGAAGGATATGTGAGGGGTGGGGTAAGTGAGGATGCATGAAGGATATACGATGGGTGGGGGTAAGTGAGGATGCATGAAGGATATGTGATGGGTGGGGGTAAGTGAGGATGCATGAAGGATATGTGATGGGTGGGGTAAGTGAGGATGCATGAAGGATATGTGATGGGTGTGGGTAAGTGAGGATGCATGAAGGATATGTGATGGGTGGGGGTAAGTGAGGATGCATGAAGGATATGTGATGGGTGGGGGTAAGTGAGGATGCATGAAGGATATGTGATGGGTATGGGTAAGTGAGGATGCATGAAGGATATGTGATGGGTGGGGGGTAAGTGAGGATGCATGAAGGATATGTGAGGGGTGGGGGTAAGTGAGGATGCATGAAGGATATGTGATGGGTGTGGGTAAGTGAGGATGCATGAAGGATATGTGATGGGTGGGGTAAGTGAGGATGCATGAAGGATATGGTAGGGGTAAATGAGGATGCATGAAGGATATGTGATGGGTGTGGGTAGATGAACAAAACACATTTTTCAACCTAGAATTTGTTTGTTTAAGGGAATGATCAAATTATCGACAACTCATGAACATAGAAAACGATTATTATCTCATTATATACATGTGAACTGCTCTATTATTATCTCAACACTTATATACACGTGAACTACTCTATTATTATCATGTTATATACACATGAACTACTCTATTATTATCACGTTATATACACGTGGACTACTCTATTATTATCACGTTATATACACGTGAACTACTCTATTATTATCACGTTATATACACATGAACTACTCTATTATTATCACGCTATATACACGTGAACTACTCTATTAGTATCACGTTATATACACGTGAACTACTCTATTATTATCATGTTATATACACATGAACTACTCTATTATTATCACGTTATATACACGTGGACTACTCTATTATTATCACGTTATATACACGTGAACTACTCTATTATTATCACGTTATATACACATGAACTACTCTATTATTATCACGCTATATACACGTGAACTACTCTATTAGTATCACGTTATATACACGTGAACTACTCTATTATTATCATGTTATATACACATGAACTACTCTATTATTATCACGTTATATACACGTGGACTACTCTATTATTATCACGTTATATACACGTGAACTACTCTATTATTATCACGTTATATACACGTGGACTACTCTATTATTATCACGCTATATACACGTGAACTACTCTATTAGTATCACGTTATATACACGTGAACTACTCTATTATTATCACGTTATATACATGTGAACTACTCTATTATAATCACGTTATATACACGTGAACTACTCTATTATTATCACATTATATACATGTGAACTACTCTATTATAATCACGTTATATACACATGAACTACTCTATTATTATCACGTTATATACACATGAACTACTCTATTGTTATCATGCTTTCAATGTTTATTTGGTGAAATATAATTTGATCATAAAACAAACAAATTAGACGGACATATTCGCACGTAGCGTGGGTGTGTAATGAGTGACATCACATGTTTTTCTATTACCTCCCTTGGCAGATAAAGTCTGATTTATCCCGAAATGTATATTACTGTTTAGTTGGAATCCTTTGTTTTTACTGTTGTTCCCTAACCAGATGTTGCGGTATGATAAATGTCATTTTATAAAAATCATGTTAATTAATTAATTGATAACAAATGGTTAAAGTAAAGTGTCTATTGGATGTACTGTAGGATATCTGTCGAGATTCAATAAGATGAGAAAACGGATGAAAATTGATAGCATGTGGTGCAAAGGAATTAAACCATGATGAACACAGAGGAAGCCAATTAAAAAGACCTATCCTCCTTAACCCTTTCAACACCACAGACCTCTAAATTGGCTTACAAAAAAAGTGTAGATCCAGATGAGCCGGCTCATGACGAGCCGTCTCATCAGGATCTGCACTTTTTTCAAGTAATATAACTATTTTTAGAATAAAAATTACCCATTTTGATAAATGAACTGATCCAATTATAATTTTGTTATTAATTTATTGGTCTAAAAATATCATGGACCAGTCCATGTGAGTTACTTGGTGTTGAATGGGTTAATGAGTATCCTAGGGGAGGTAACTGACCAATGTCTCAAATTATATCTCTATAAATAATTCCTACCTTAACTGGTACACAAGCAATAACAGTAAAAAACATGATTGGCAGTGTAAGTTATTTTTCTAGAGCTTTGTGTCATGGCAATTGTAGAAAGTAAAACAACATCAAACTATTAAAGAGCTGTATTGGTGTAAATGCTCGCGTATGCTTAGCTTTTCTGCTTTTATCCTCTAGCTATTGAAAAGGTGTCCGTGAACATTCTGTGACAAGAGCCGGTAAATTTTACAAGAAATTAGCTCTGCCAATAAAGCAAGTACTGTATCAATAATACATGAGCTTTATCTGAGGTAACAAATTGATTGGCCATCAGTATCATACATACGCATGCCATCGATATCATACAGAAGCATGAAATTTCATTGATCATGCCAGCAGCATGAAAGTTTGCATTTCTGAGGCTAAATAAGGTCAAATTGTTTGTTTTTTCCCCTTTGGTAGATTAATTAAGAACAATTTAATATCAAGTAACAGACAACCAATCCGGTATCTGATTGCATTACATCTAAAATGTAATAGATCAACACAATTTCCACCAATAAGGCTTAATATACAAGTTCTGTTTATGCAAATTTATGTTAGCTCGATTGAGAAACAAGTTCACAACATTATAGTTTAATCGGACTCGAGACCTCATTCCTGATGGAATCCATCGCTATGATGGAGAGAAGCGGCAATGTGGATTTAGAGTCTTGTAGAAGGACGATACCACCATATAAATATATATATTTAGTTGCCATACAACTGACGCCGGGTATACAAGCATCATCTCTCTGAAATTGATTTTGAAATGGAATCAGCAGTAGAGAAGATGTTTTCCGCTTTCCCGTTTCTTTACTGTACTTGGCCGATAGTGTATATTTGTATGCATGTATGTTCCAATATGAAACACCTTGCGGGGACCTAGACATGTTTTCCTAGGCAGGCTTAGCCGACCTAAGTGGTTAACCAGTACTAAGGAATGTGTGTGAGTGCATCAATGACACTACATACATGGCCTGACCTGGGTCCGTATATTAACGTTTGAAATGATGAATAAATTGTAAGCAATGTGAAAACAACATACTTCCAGATCAGTAATGCCACGTCTGATCAGGATCTATGTTATCTGCTATTCAACCAAGTGTTTTAGCTCCATTATCCCAATAGATCACAGGACAGAGTCTGGCTCTATGCTGCTTGCAAAAGCAACATTAGTTGCGATTAGCGGGTTATGGGTTAAAAGTTATTCGTTTTGGTTGCTAGTGTGTGTGTTTTACGTTCCCTAATTAATGGGAGAGATTGGTCAGTTACTGATATCTCAGAAAACACCTTAACCCTTTGCATGCTGGGTAAAATAAAGGCTATAAATAGTTTGAATAATTGTAGCAGACGACAATTAATTCATTTATGTGTTTTTCCTATTTGTAACAGAAAACTGTGAATATATACATAATTGTGTCATCAAATTTCACAAGATATTTGACTGTTATTTTCACCGGCGAGTTAAGGAGAATAGGTCCTCTTACCAGTTTTCCTCTGTTTTTATCATTGTTTCCTTTGCCCTGTGACATGCTACCAATTTTAATCTGTTTTCTCATCTTTTTATTATTAAAAAATGAACTCTGGACAGATAATTCTACACTGTATCCATGTATCCAATGGATAATCAATATGCCTTATAATTAAAACCACATCTATCATACTGCAACAAGTTAGGGAACAATAGTAAAAACAAAAGATTCCAACTAAAAGTACAAATAAACATTTCGGAATAAATCAGACTTTATCTGTCAAAGCAGACCCAACAAGCCCATAGGTGTATTATTATTCAGCATAAAAATTTCATGAAAATATATCAAAGAATTTCTCTTTAACGATTTAAGAATGACTGGCGGAATTCATTAATAATATATAATATGTACTTTGACAGTAATGGTATGCATTTTGGATTCTGTGTATTTGTGAGTGGTTCATGGGTGAAATGATATTTTTCAGAGCTACAGCCCTGCTGAGGACTAGTGACCCAAAAATTCCACCAACCCTTAGTTGACTTGCAATCTTAATGTAAATGTGTCTGTCTGTTTTGACTATGGGGAAATGCTGGGTACATATGTTGTTTTGACTATGGGGAAATGCTTGGTACATATGTTGTTTTGACTATGGGGAAATGCTGGGTACATATGTTGTTTTGACTATGGGGAAATGCTGGGTACATATGTTGTTTTGACTATGGGGAAATGCTGGGTGCATATGTTGTTTTGACTAATGGGGAAATGCTGGGTACATATGTTGTTTTGACTATGGGGAAATGCTGGGTACATATGTTGTTTTGACTATGGGGAAATGCTTGGTACATATGTTGTTTTGACTATGGGGAAATGCTGGGTACATATGTTGTTTTGACTATGGGGAAATGCTGGGTACATATGTTGTTTTGACTATGGGGAAATGCTGGGTGCATATGTTGTTTTGACTATGGGGAAATGCTTGGTGCCTTTGCTAACAATCATGTTGAACATTCATCCTACAGGTCTACAAACTTAAATTGGCATTGTTTATATTTACATACTGTGGTAAACAGTAATGATTGTTATAACAACACAGTCTGGATTACGCCACTGCATATGTATACTACTAATAAGTATAGTTTTGTATGCCATCATCAAAGTCTGCAATCTACATGTCTTCAAAAGCGGCCTCGAATGCGTGGTGGCAATGATTACTCGCCTTAATGTGAAAGAAGTTCTTATAACTTATATTAATCACTCTCGAGACCTCATTCCTGATGGAATCCATCGCTATGAGGGCGAGAGAAGAGGCAAAGTGAAATGTAAATGCCTTTCCTAAGGGCAGAATCGTAACGACTACACCTGAAGTGAACGCGTTACAACTGCGCTATCACAACTTCCACAATTTAATCCTTAATTGACGAGTGGATTCCTTAACTCTTTGCATGCTATGGGTAATATAAAGGCAATAAAAGTTCAAATAATTGTAAAAGACAACGATTCATTAATATGTTATTTCTATTTGTAACTGAACATTCTGGAAATATGTCATGGAATTTCATTAGAATTGTGTCCTTATGACCCAATTTTAATGACCATGCATGCCATATTTATTTTTACTGCTATCATATGAAGAGTTAACAACCATAGTTTATGACTTTATTCTTCAATGGTTTAACCCTTAATTACTGTGCGGGGGGGGGGGGGGGAACCGAGTATATGAGTTTCTACAAACAGCATAGAGCCAGCAGATCAGATGGCACAGAATGTGTACAGAACATCTGATCAGGCACTATGCTGTTTGCTATTAGGATAGTGGAGCCAAACTACTTGACAGAATAGCAAACAACATAGGCCTTGCGCCTTGGCTGATCTCGATCTATGTTATTTGCATATTCCTTCCAATTTATTCAGCATTTTAAGGGTTAAGTGTGACTTCGACTGATCTCAAAGAGGAAGTTATGAACAAGATGTTTCATCAATTTCTCTTAGTGGTGGCCGTCGACCAGCTTTGTAGAGAGTCTGATTTGGGATCAAGAGCCCTGTAGTATCCTTGGGCAAGGCACATAACACACATTGCTTAGTACTGGTTAACCGTTAACCTGCTCAGGAAACATGTCTTATTTGTTCCCCCGCAAGTGGTTTGACATAAATGGAAAATACTTGGGAAATGTTTTTAAGAGTCACCGATTTCACTACAGATATTGGCATTGACATAAATATTGCAAGCAACAGTACACTTTGCAATTATCTCACTACATCGCATATACAGCAGTTTCTGAGACATGGATAGTGACTGGTTTGTCTCACTACATCGCATATACCGCACTTTCCGAGACATGGATAGTGACTGGTTTGACTCACTACATCGCATATACCGCACTTTCCGAGACATGGATAGTGACTGGTTTGACTCACTACATCGCATATATCGCACTTTCCGAGACATGGATAGTGACTGGTTTGACTCACTACATCGCATATATCGCACTTTCCGAGACATGGATAGTGACTGGTTTGACTCACTACATCGCATATACAGCAGTTTTCTGAGACATGGATAGTGACTGATTTGTCTGACTACATCGCATATACAGCAGTTTTCTGAGACATGGATAGTGACTGATTTGTCTCACTACATCGCATATACCGCAGTTTCTGAGACATGAATAGTGACTGATTTGTCTCACTACATCACATATACAGCAGTTTCTGAGACATGGATAGCGACTGGTTTGTCTGACTACATCGCATATACCGCAGTTTCTGAGACATGGATAGTGACTGGTTTGACTGGCTACATTGCATATACAGCAGTTTCTGAGACATGGATAGTGACTGGTTTGACTGGCTACATCGCATATACAGCAGTTTCCGAGACATGGATAGTGACTGGTTTCAGGGTTCCCGCTGTCGGTCGCCGATGGCGCCAATTGCGACAAAAATCAAATATTGGCGCGCTAAATTTTGCGAATTGGCGAAAATATTTGGTGCAACTTTTTATATATATCAAATACATGGCTTCAAATATTTATTTGTGAACTATATGGCTCTTAGTTGGCTCCAAGTTTTTTAAATTGGCTCCAGTGTTTTTCAATTGGCAACAGGAGTGGCGCAGACAAACATTCAGACAGAGGGAACCCTGGGTTTGACTCACTATATCGCTTATACAGCAGTTTCTGATAACATGGATAGTGACTGATTTGACTTCAAGGTGCAGATCGAGTTCTCATGCCCTCACAAGTATGACCTCCGCTTGAAACCTGAGTTAAGTAGACTCATAAACAGTTATTAGTACAGTTGCTAATGCCCTTGCAGTCTAGAATCATCAATGAAATGATATATATACAACAATGGCACAAAATCAATGCTAATGTGACTTTATCATTTCCTATCCCAGACAGATTGTGTGAGCCAGGAACATGTCTAATCTGTGAGTATATAAGTAGATTCTGCTGACATGGTCAGTGCTTCCACCAGCTCATTCCAATCCATTACAAGTAATTTCTGGTAATAATCCAACAGTCAAATTGACAAATTGTCTCTATTGTTTATATTGATGCCCACAGTCAAATTGACAAATTGTCTCTATTGTTTATATTGATGCCCACAGTCAAATTGACAAACTGTCTATTGTTTATATTGATGCCCACAGTCAAATTGACAAACTGTCTCTATTTTTATATTGATGCCCACAGTCAAATTGACAAACTGTCTATTGTTTATATTGATGCCCACAGTCAAATTGACAAACTCTCTATTGTTTATATTGATGCCCACAGTCAAATTGACACACTCTCTATTGTTTATATTGGTGCCCACAGTCAAATTGACAAACTGTCTATTGTTTATATCGATGCCCACAGTCAAATTGACAAACTGTCTATTGTTTATATTGATGCCCACAGTCAAATTGACAAACTGTCTCTATTTTTATATTGATGCCCACAGTCAAATTGACAAACTGTCTATTTTATATTGATGCCCACAGTCAAATTGACAAACTCTCTATTGTTTATATTGATGCCCACAGTCAAATTGACACACTCTCTATTGTTTATATTGGTGCCCACAGTCCAATTGACAAACTGTCTCTATTGTTTATATTGATGCCCACAGTCAAATTGACAAACTGTCTATTGTTTATATCGATGCCCACAGTCAAATTGACAAACTGTCTCTATTGTTTATATTGATGCCCACAGTCAAATTGACAAACTGTCTCTATTGTTTATATTGATGCCCACAGTCCAATTGACACACTGTCTCTATTGTTTATATTGATGCCCACAGTCAAATTGACAAACTGTCTCTATTGTTTATATTGATGCCCACAGTCAAATTGACAAACTGTCTCTATTGTTTATATTGATGCCCACAGTCAAATTGACAAACTGTCTCTATTGTTTATATTGATGCCCACAGACAAATTGACAAACTGTCTCTATTGTTTATATTGATGCCCACAGTCAAATTGACAAACTGTCTCTATTGTTTATATTGATGCCCACAGTCAAATTGACAAACTGTCTCTATTGTTTATATTGATGCCCACAGTCAAATTGACAAACTGTCTCTATTGTTTATATTGATGCCCACAGTCAACTTGACACACTGTCTCTATTGTTTATATTGATGCCCACAGTCAAATTGACACACTGTCTCTATTGTTCATATTGATGCCCACAGTCAAATTGACACACTGTCTCTATTGTTTATATTGATGCCCACAGTCAAATTGACACACTGTCTCTATTGTTTATATTGATGCCCACAGTCAAATTGACACAACAAAATTGTCTATTGTTATAGGGGTATATTGATGGGGAAGATGTTTCAGTTTCCATATTTATTGTACTACAAATGCAGCTGTCCAATTAGAGCAGTGGTTTAGCATGCTCTCTGGTAAGTATGTGAGATGGTACGTTGGTCGGCAGATCAGTCAGGTGGGTTTACTCCAGGTACTCTGGTTTCCTCTCACACGTATGACCACATTTACGCTGTCATCCCAGCCAACAAGAGTGATTAATATAAGTTGTTACAGCTTGTTTCGCAATCATTGTAAAATAAATAAAGTTTACACTTCAGGGCCATAATTACACTGGTCAGATCACTCAAGTCTTTACAAGATTTCTATGTACAGGTATAAAGGGGAATGCAGGGGTATATACAGGGGATTGCAGGGGTATATATGGGGGAATGCAGGGGTAAATACAGGGGAATGCAGGGGTATATACAGGGGAATGCAAGGGTATATATAGGGGATTGCAGGGGTATATACAGGGGAATACAGTGGTATATACAGGGGATTGCAGGGGTATATACAGGGGAATGCAGGGGTATATACAGGTGAATGCAGGGGCATACAAAGGGTAATGCAGAGTAGATACAGAGGAATGCAGGGGAAGATACAGGGGAATACAGGGGCATATAAAGGGTAATGTAGATTAGATACAGGGGAATGCAGGGGCATATAAAGGGTAATGTAGATTAGATACAGAGGAATGCAGGGGAAGATACAGGGGAATACAGGGGCATATAAAGGGTAATGTAGATTAGATACAGAGGAATGCAGGGGAAGATACAGGGGAATACAGGGGCATATAAAGGGTAATGTAGATTAGATACAGGGGAATGCAGGGGCATATAAAGGGTAATGCAGATTAGATACAGAGGAATGCAGGGGAAGATACATGGGAATACAGGGGCATATAAAGGGTAATGTAGATTAGATACAGAGGAATGCAGGGGAAGATACAGGGGAATGCAGGGGAAGATACAGGGGAATGCAGGGGCATATAAAGGGTAATGTAGATTAGATACAGGGGAATGCAGGGGCATATAAAGGGTAATGTAGATTAGATACAGGGGAATGCAGGGGAAGATACAGGGGAATGCAGGGGCATATAAAGGGTAATGTAGATTAGATACAGGGGAATGCAGGGGCATATAAAAGGTAATGTAGATTAGATACATGGGAATACAGGGGCATATAAAGGGTAATGCAGATTAGATACAGAGGAATGCAGGGGAAGATACAGGGGAATACAGGGGCATATAAAGGGTAATGTAGATTAGATACAGGGGAATGCAGGGGCATATAAAGGGTAATGTAGATTAGATACAGAGGAATGCAGGGGAAGATACAGGGGAATACAGGGGCATATAAAGGGTAATGTAGATTAGATACAGAGGAATGCAGGGGAAGATACAGGGGAATACAGGGGCATATAAAGGGTAATGTAGATTAGATACAGGGGAATGCAGGGGCATATAAAGGGTAATGCAGATTAGATACAGAGGAATGCAGGGGAAGATACATGGGAATACAGGGGCATATAAAGGGTAATGTAGATTAGATACAGAGGAATGCAGGGGAAGATACAGGGGAATGCAGGGGAAGATACAGGGGAATGCAGGGGAAGATACAGGGGAATGCAGGGGAAGATACAGGGGAATGCAGGGGCATATAAAGGGTAATGTAGATTAGATACAGGGGAATGCAGGGGCATATAAAGGTGTAGATGTAGATAGGGAATGCAGGGGAAGATACAGGGGAATGCAGGGGAGATACAGGGGAATGCAGGCATATAAAGGGTAATGTAGATTAGATACAGGGGAATGCAGGGGCATATAAAAGGTAATGTAGATTAGATACATGGGAATACAGGGGCATATAAAGGGTAATGTAGATTAGATACAGGGGAATGCAGGGGCATATAAAGGGTAATGTAGATTAGATACATGGGAATGCAGGGGAAGATACAGGGGAATACAGGGGCATATAAAGGGTAATGTAGATTAGATACATGGGAATACAGGGGCATATAAAGGGTAATGTAGATTAGATACAGGGGAATGCAGGGGAAGATACAGGGGAATACAGGGGCATATAAAGGGTAATGTAGATTAGATACATGGGAATACAGGGGCATATAAAGGTAATGTAGATTAGATACATGGGAATACAGGGGCATATAAAGGGTAATGTAGATTAGATACAGGGGAATGCAGGGGAAGATACATGGGAATACAGGGGCATATAAAGGGTAATGTAGATTAGATACAGGGGAATGCAGGGGAAGATACATGGGAATACAGGGGCATATAAAGGGTAATGTAGATTAGATACAGGGGAATGCAGGGGAAGATACATGGGAATACAGGGGCATATAAAGGGTAATGCAGATTAGATACAATGGAATGCATGGGTTATAAAAAACTCTTTTTTTGGTGGATCCATATGATGTGCTGTGCAAAATTCCTCATCAACTTAAAAAGTGACAGGATACTAAAATATGAAGGGACCCGTGGCAGAGTGGTTATGGTCACCGACTTAAAATCACTTGGGTCTCACAAAGTTGTAGGTTCAAATCTCACTGGAGGTATCTAATTATTTTAATGATATCGAGGAAGCTATCCAGCTGGCTTGCAAATGTCAGTGGTTCTACCCGGGTGCCCGCCCATGTCTGAAATACTGCTCGGAGTCATCTGGGGGGGGGGATCTTCCTCCACCAATAATAGCTGCAGTTGCTATGATGACCTAAGTTGTCGATGCGACTTTAAATCTCCAAAAACTAAAATATGAGGTAAGGCTATACCAAATTTGTGAACTAAAATATGAGGTAAGGCTATACCAAATTTGTGAACTAAAATATGAGGTAAGGCTATACCAAATTTGTGAACTAAAATATGAGGTAAGGCTATACCAAATTTGTGAACTAAAATATGAGGTAAGGCTATACCAAATTTGTGATATTGTGTCTCTTGGGAAACATTTCAAGTGTCTGTATGGCTCCTGGTGCACAACATAAGAGCTATAAATGTCACCAGGCACATTTCTATTCAAAACTATAAATCTGCTCTCTCCTATTATTTTCCTTCCAAACTAGTACATAAACTGTGTGATATAATGTACATTTTTACAACATTCTTGTATACCATTAACCCATTCAACCCCAAGTAACTGACATGGACTGGTCCATGATATTTTCAGACCAATAAATTAATAAGAAAATTACCGTTGGACCAGTTCATTTATCAAAATGGGTAATTTTATCTAAAAATAGTAATAATTATTACTGGCAAAAAAGTGCAGATCCTGATGAGACGGCTCGTCACGAGCCGGCTCATCTGGATCTACACTTTTCATAAGCCTATTTAGAGGCCTGTGGGGTTGAAAGGGTTAATCACTGGCTTATCAACATCCAACTTATGTATTATTCAGAGCTGCTTCACATGATTTGCTTTTCACCAAGCAGTTAAAAGCTTTAGCTCTGCACCATAGTATAAGATAATTGTATGTGACTGCATTGTGTGTATCAGGGGTGTCATGATATATTGCAATACTTTCTCAACATATTGCAATATGTACCACGATATATTGCAATACTGTCTCAACATATTGCAATGCATACCACAATATATTGCAATACTTTCTCTCAACATATTGCAATATGTACCATGATATATTGTAATATGTACCACGATATATTGCAATACTTACTCAACATATTGCAATATGTACCATGATATATTGCAATACTTTATCAACATATTGCAATTTATACCACAATATATTGCAATACTTTATCAACATATTGCAATATGTACCACGATATATTGCAATACTTTCTCAACATATTGCAATATATACCATGATATATTGCAATACTTTATCAACATATTGCAATATGTACCACAATATATTGCAATACTTTATCAACATATTGCAATACATACCATGATATATTGCAATACTTTATCAACATATTGCAATATGTACCACGATATATTGCAATACTGTCTCAACATATTGTAATACATACAATGATATATTGCAATACTTTATCAACATATTGCAATACATACCACGATATATTGCAATACTGTCTCAACATATTGCAATATGTACCATGATATATTGCAATACTTTATCAACATATTGCAATATGTACCACGATATATTGCAATACTTTATCAACATATTGCAATACATACCACAATATATTGCAATACTTTCTCTCAACATATTGCAATATGTACCATGATATATTGCAATACATACCACAATATGTTGCAATACTGTCTCAACATATTGCAATACATACCATGATATATTGCAATACTTTCTCAACATATTGTAATACAAGTAAAAGTAAAGTAAAGTAAAGTGTTTGTTTATTATAGTGTCACCCCTATTTAAAGGGCCAGCCATTTCTGACTTATGAGACACCTCTTTTTATGAATATCAGTACTTCCCGAATCCTATGCTTGTATGCCAGGCGCCAGGCTGGTAGGCAATCGGTAACCATTATTTAACTAGCTGGCGGCTCACCAACCGGCCATATCAGAACGAATCCCTGACGAGATTCGAACCTTCGACCTCCCGCTACGTAGGCAGACGCCTTAACCACTGGGCCACGGAGACGGTTTATACATGCCATGATATATTACAATACTTTTCAACATATTGCAATACGTACCACAATATATTGCAATACTTTCCCAACATATTGCAATATGTACCACGACATATTGCAATTATTTCTCAACATATTACAATACATAACATACAACAATATATTGTTGTAGATATTTTTCTTGAATCAACATTTTTATTCAACTGTAAACTGTTGTTTATGTTGCGATGGGTGTGCATGTATACCCCCTAAATCTGCCAAGGTACATTTTTTGCCGATACATTTACATGTATTAAAATTTAAATTTCGTAGTTATATATTATTACAAATTCAACCCAATATGTGATTGTCGACTAGTTTTCTATATATTTACTCTAACCCTTTCCCCCTTAGAAGCGCCTCTCAACGCCAGTGCCTATTGACATAGATCGACACATTAGTAGTCAAACAAGCTATAATGAAGATCGGAACAACGTAGTGTATACAACACTTAGTAATTCCTAGTAACCTCCATGAAGGTGGAGTAGGCAAGTTCACAGCTTATCAATTGCATACGATTGGTAAATTACAGCCAAATGTATGAAATAAAACTACATCTCTATGGGGGAAAGGGTTAATACAAGAAATTTATTGATTTAAAACAGTATTAGGGGAGATTTAGTGTGATTCGTAGGCGTTACGTAATTGTGATAATGACTCTTGGTGTATGACCACTAAATCGACAATATGTCATATAATTCTCTACCTGCTACTCTGTACCCAAGTGCTTCGGCGTAGGCGACGGCGGTGAACTTCTCATGTGTCCATGACTTTATTTATAGAATCGGTATATTTAATAGCATGTTTGACATGTGTCAGTAAGTTATGAGTAAATTTCTAAATCTTAATTTCAAATTGTCAACACTTAGTCAAGCTTGTCATTCTCAACGCATTATCAAGGTTCTCATAATTAGCGGCATGTACACCAAACAGCAGTGCGTAATTGGTAATTTGCAAGGCTTGCTAAAGTTATTTATTGTGAGACGTCATTAAATGTCTTTCAATAAAATATTGTTTTTGATGATTTTTATTTTATTTTCTATCTAGATTTTTTTATCGAAAATGAAATAACAATATTATCTTGGAATAATATTCCACATTGATGTATAGATAGCTACTCAATGCAATCCGCAACAAGTACGGTACATACGGGACTATAAAAATAGTATGAAACATGTACAGTCGAACTGAAACTCGGTTAACTAGAACACCCCTGTTTGCATGAACATGACTGGTTCCGGCAATAATCTCTATATAATGCATAGTGTTCTACCTTCGATGATTCTAACACGGATGATTAGAACTCTCGAACAAGATCACTGGTCCCACGAAATCAATTACTACTTCAATTAACACCTTTAGGTCAAACACAATCGGCCAAGTGCCCAGGTCCGCATGTCTCAGAATACAATATGAGTTTTGTCACCTTTCTCTGATTTGATTGACATCGGTACATGCGAGTAATTTACACGTCATGAAATTGGCATTTACATTTCTATCGGTAATTACTTTCGCTCATGGCGGCTTTTTTATCCATATTTTAAATTGGTATTAAACATAACTATGTTCAGAACATACATATTATTATACACAGTTAAAGATTGCTCAAATCCGACTTTAATAAACATAATAATACCTTTAGAAACGAGGTACCTAAATATGCGCATTTCTTTGAAACAACATTATAGCCCTGATTTGCATCAGTTAATATTTCTTTAGCATGACCTAGTGACCTACTTCCAAATAGAATTTGGATACTTTAGGCCAATATCGATAAAATCATGGTCAAGGTCATGGGATGTGGCTTAATTTTGAAAGGTCGTGCAAAGGTTTTCCATTGAAGCTATATGTCTATCTTGCTTGTATTCCAGTCATCAGCATGCATATAGTTCCTATAGAAATCAACTGGGAGTGGCCACTTTGCTGACTGCCCTAGTCACAGGCCTTGACCTGATTTCTCCCAGAATCACTTGCTCCTAGATCAACCTTCGTTATATTCACAGAGTTTCATCAAAATCCTGCAACAAATTATTGAGTTATCCTGTACGCACACAAAGAGACGCAACCAAAAACAATAACGCCCGTTCTTAACGACAGGGGCTAATAAAAATGTGCTATGGCACAGACCACCAGAAGCACAATACAATATTCTTTCTCTTCATTGCAAAATCAGCACAATTAATTGTTGACCAATAATGGAATTGTTCTCGGAATTTCATGATCTAGCTACACATTATGACCAATTTCTTCGCATGCTTCAACTGATTAACCTAACAAAAAACACCAATACATAGTAATTACTAGAAACCAACATGCTCAATATTTATTTCTTGTTTCCAGATGAAGTATTTTCCGAGCCATTACATTGCATTGCAACTGGTGGTTGCTGGGAATTAAAAAAACTGGTTACATCAGAGGATAATCGACAACCCGGCTCCAAGAACACGATTAAGACCGTCTTTAGTCGAATGAATGTAGACATGAGAATTGTGAAGACAAAAATTGTCTGAAGTTCAGAAACTCAAGGCTTAAATGATATATACGGTAGTAAATTAGTATGGAATCATGCTTAGCTAGGGACCATCAGAGCTGCAAAATGTGAACTTGGATGAATTTATCACTGATTAAAACGCAAAGTTAAGTGTGGGTTTAAAAGAGCTCAGATAATAAAATACATATTAATCTAATTTGGTATCAAGATATATTTCCCATTAGAAGAAATATTAAATTAGCCACACCTCTGGTGTATTGAAATCTGTATATAACATTTACAGTGTAATTATGTATTCTGGTCTGGTGTACCGAATATGTGATGTCACTCGGAGTTTGTTGACGAATAATTAATTTAGCCGTGTTAATTTGGACGGCAGACAATTAGCGTAATCTTTGAATCCATTATTATTACAGTAATATACATTTTTAACCGTAAATGCAATACATCCGCAATTTTGTTTATGAGATTCAGCGATATGTGGAACGATTTTGATTGGCTCATTGGTTTGACAAGCTAATGAATTATTCATGTTGACCGTTAAGGCCAAGAGTATTTATAATATGACAGAAAAATCATATTAAATAAGAAATGAAGTGCTCACAGGATGTATCAAAACTCCCAAATTTGGCTGTCCAATTAGCGCAGTGGTTAGCTCGCTCGCTTCTCACCAATGCAACCTGGGTTCGATCCTTGGACCGGGAAGTAAGTGAGATGGTACGGTGGTCGCCAGATCGGACAGGTGGGTTATCTCCGGTTACTCCGGTTTCCTCCCACACGAATGACCACATATACGCTTTCATCCGCACCAACGAGAGTGATTAATATAAGTTGTTAGAACTTGCTTTGCAATCGTTGTAAAATAAATAAAGTTTAAACTTTAAACTCCCAATTAAATACTTGGGAGTTGGGATTGAAATTAATTTGAAGCTTCAGGCCAATGGCCCAAGCCCATATGGCACACCACACATGCTGAATCCCAGCCGATTTTCCTCTGAAACGTGTATATGTCAATTTCTAAACATTCAACTGCCACAAAGCAATGAATTATTAACAATGGATACTACAGTAGAGTTAATTACAGCAACAGCAACTAGGGCATTAAATATCAGTGGTTTTAGGGATTATTATTTATATCATTTTAATGCACTTTGTGGAAGTCGTGATAGGAAGTTCGAGCCCCGCTGGAGCCATTATGATTGTGCCCTTAGGCAAGGCATTTAAATTCCACATTGCCTCTTCTCTCTCCCTTGTGGCGATGGATTCCATCAGGAATGAGGTCTCGAGAGTGATTAATATAAGTTGTAAGAACTTGTTTTCGCAATCAAGCTAAAATAAATTTGTATAAAAGAATGCATGTTGCTTTCCCATCCCTCTGCAAAAATATACCTATCAGATGCTTGTAATTATGAGACAGTAAACAATCTGTGACATGTTTCCATGGTGATGAGAAGAAGACAGGTAACAGCAATGACAATCAGTAAATGCTTCTTTCACTAGCAATATATTATATATAATTCTATATATCTCACGAACACTGGGAAGAAATCAATTATCATTCAATTTGTTGTGCTATTCCTTTCCTCTTTAATCACTTACAGAAAAACTAGATATCCATACAGGCTTGAATCGCTTACCTGAGCTACAATTTTGAATTCAAATTTAACCTTAAATCGACCTACATATTATATGATACAAATTAACTAAACCAAACTGAATATTTGGGCTGTCCAATTAGCGCAGTGGTTATCGCACTCGCATCTCACCAATGCGACCTGGGTTTGATCCTCGGACTGGGAAGTGTGTGTGCAAAGCGTAAATGTGGTCATTCGTGTGGGAGGAAACACGAGTACACGGAGAAAACCCACTTGTCCGATCTGATGACCACCCTACCATCTACATACTTCCCAGTCCGAGGATCAAACCCGGGTTGCATTGGTGAAAAGCGAGCGTGCTAACCACTGCACTAATCGGACAGCCTACAATTATTAAATCATGTGAACTGTGCTAATAAACTGTGAAAATGTATTCAAGAAAGGCAAACTGTGGTCATTCAATAAATTGATTAGATAATTGATTGGGTAAATGAAACAGGTCTACCGTAGTTACTTATTAACTGTTTATTTTTTGGACCTTTAAATCTGCTTGTTTATCTTATTTGTTTAGACAATTATTTACATCATAAACCATAATTATAGAAAGCTGATACACAAACATTATATATAGTTGTGCATCAATATACATTTTGTTATAATTTGTAATGGAATAAAGTCAACCAGATATCGCTAATTGAGACCAGTTTCATTCAAAAATGAGAGAAAAAACATTAAACGAAAGTAGCGTACCCTCGACTTATGGAAGAATTCAGCTTATAACCATGCTTTTGCATGCTAAAGTTTGACCCTCGACTTATGGCCGAGATCGTCTTATGTCAGGAATATATGGTACATAGTTTTGTGCAGCAACTAAGCTAAGTCGCTAAGACTTGTGATTAATGAAATTACTAATCTGTACAATCAGAGAGAAATGTCATGAAGGTATGATGAATGAAGGTATGATAAAAAAGGGTATGATAAAAAAGGTATGATAAACAAAGGTATAATGAATGAAGGTATGATAAACAAATACATGATAAACAAATGCATGATAAATAAACGTATGATAAACAATGGTGTGATGAATGAAGGTATGATAAACAAAGGTATGATGAATGAAGGTATGATAAATGATGGTATGATAAACAAATGTGTGATAAACAAATGCATGATAAACAAAGGTGTGATAAACAAAGGTATGATAAACAAAGGTATGATGAATGAAGGTATGATAAACAAAGGTATGATGAATGAAGGTATGATACACAAAGGTATGATGAATGAAGGTATGATAAACAAAGGTATGATGAATGAAGGTATGATAAACAAAGGTATGATGAATGAAGGTATGCTAAACAAATGTGTGATAAACAAATACATGATAAACAAATGCATGATAAACAAATGTATGATAAACAAAGGTATGATAAACAAAGGTATGATAAACAAATGTGTGATAAACAAATGTGTGATAAACAAAGGTATAATGAATGAAGGTATGATAAACAAAGGTATAATAAACAAAGGTATGATAAACAAAGGTATGATCAACAAAGGTATGATAAACAAAGGTATGATAAACAACTACATGATAAACAAATGCATGATAAACAAAGGTATGATAAATAAAGGTGTGATAAATAAAGGTGTGATAAACAAATGTATTATAAATGATGGTATGATAAACAAATACATGATAAACAAATGCATGATAAACAAAGGTATGATAAATGATGGTGTGATAAACAAATGTATGATAAATGATGGTATGATAAATGAAGTTATGATAAATGATGGTATGATAAATGAAGATATGATAAATGAAGATATGATAAATGATGGTATGATAAATGAAGTTATGATAAATGAAGATATGATAAATGATGGTATGATAAATGATGGTATGATAAATGATGGTATGATAAATGAAGTTATGATAAATGAAGATATGATAAATGAAGGTATGATAAATGATGGTATGATAAATGATGGTATGATAAATGAAGATATGATAAATGAAGGTATGATAAATGAAGATAAATGAAGGTATGATAAATGATGGTATGATAAATGAAGGTATGATAAATGAAGGTATGATAAATGAAGATAAATGAAGGTATGATAAATGATGGTATGATAAATGAAGGTATGATAAATGAAGGTATGATAAATGAAGGTATGATAAATGAGATATGATAAATGAAGGTATGATAAATGAAGGTATGATAAATGAAGATATGATAAATGAAGGTATGATAAATGAAGGTATGATAAATGAAGATATGATAAATGAAGGTATGATAAATGAAGATAAATGAAGGTATGATAAATGATGGTATGATAAATGAAGGTATGATAAATGAAGGTATGATAAATGAAGATAAATGAAGGTATGATAAATGATGGTATGATAAATGATGGTATGATAAATGAAGGTATGATAAATGAAGGTATGATAAATGAAGGTATGATAAATGATGGTATGATAAATGATGGTATGATAAATGAAGGTATGATAAATGAAGGTATGATAAATTAAGATAAATGAAGGTATGATAAATGATGGTATGATAAATGAAGGTATGATAAATGAAGGTATGATAAATGATGGTATGATAAATGAAGGTATAAATGAAGGTATGATAAATGAAGGTATGATAAATGAAGGTATGATAAATGATGGTATGATAAATGAAGGTATAAATGAAGGTATGATAAATGAAGGTATGATAAATGAAGATAAATGAAGGTATGATAAATGATGGTATGATAAATGAAGGTATGATAAATGAAGGTATGATAAATGAAGGTATGATAAATGAAGGTATGATAAATGATGGTATGATAAATGAAGGTATGATAAATGAAGGTATGATAAACAAGATAAAGTTTAATTATAATCTGTTTTTTTTAAATGCAAATGTTTTACCCCAACATCAATAGGGCTACAAGTATCAACCTTAATTACTGTTCATACCAAGTTTGAAAATAACTACACGCTTTATTATCAGCATTCGCCTACAAATGGATTAAATAGAGGATATTTGTTTGCTTCAGTGTATGATCAAATTATATTTCACTGAATGAAAAGGGAAATCATTATTATCACAAGCGGCGCTAGCTATGAGTAATATTAACCCATTTCATTCTGGAGTCATTTAAAGGCTTTTGCAAACAACATAGATCCTGATCAGCACGCAGCGTCACGCATAGTTGTTTGCTACATAGCCAAGTGTCTTAGCAAGATCATCTGAATAGCAAACAGCAGAGAGCCTGATCAGACGGAACATACCGTGGCGGCTGATCTGGCTCTATGTTCTTTGCAAATACTGTTTGAACGGTATCCAGAATGAAATGGGTTAATAGCTTTCTATGTTCATGAGTAAAATATAATCACTCATTTAAAAAATACATTTTCTTTTTGTTTTACACTGAAAATGGTTTCTAAGAATTGCGATACAACGTCGTGTTTAGACCACATCATAATTGACATCACTAATGGTTTGAGTCCAAACACGTTTGTGTTGACAACATTTCAACATGCATCAGCTAGGAACCAGATGGTCAAGAGTGAGAAATTAAATGCTTTCAACCAGTGGAGTGGAGTGACACATTTAATTTATTTCATCAATATATTTCTATATCTCAGTGGAACCCATAAAATAAATCTTCCATGTCAACTATATCCAGGGTTCATTCTAGGTCAGAATTTTTGGGAGAAGTGAGAAAGCGCGCGATCGCGTCCTTAAATGGCGTTCTTTAATATACTTCTGCAAAATAGGGTTAAAATGCACAGTACAACCATTAAATACAACATTTGAATAGAAGGAGTGCTTTATAATGGGCCAGTGTATCTTACTAGACAAAATATTGTTTGAAAATCGTAAAAACCCAAAAAAAAAAATTTTTTAAAAATATTTTTTAGGGAGAAGTGGGGCCCCCAGAGGGCGAGGTGAGGGTCCCTAGGGCGACAATTTCGCCCACATCGCCCTCTAGAATGATCCCTGATATCATGGGTCGGTCAGACAATGGTCAAGTTCCCGGTGACTATCTCTGTACACTGACCAGTGGCTATTATAAAGCATTCTAAGAATATAGGTCAGTTCTATCTGGCCAGCTTATAGGCTATATCAACCACTAATTACCAATAATCTCAGACAAATAACACCAGTCATTGCAGGAAATTGGTTCAATACATGTGCATGCACCATACACAGCAAAGTTGTCAAAGCCACACGCACTTTGCTCCTAGATTGACTGCTAGAAATAAAACACTGATAACTCATGCACTAGATTGATTGACAAAGTTGGATTTTATGGCCAAGCAACAATTTTTTCTGCTATTAACAGGCTGAATGGTACTCATGAAATAAACGAGGGAGAAAGTGAGATAATTCATAGTTCTGCAGATGAGAATAAAACCTGTAACCTACAGGAAACTACTACTGATGACAATAAAACCAGTAACCTGCAGGAAACTACTACTGATTACAATAAAACCTGTAACCTACAGGAAACTACTACTGATGACAATAAATCCTGTAACCTGCAGGAAACTACTATGTATGACAATAAATCCTGTAACCTGCAGGAAACTACTATGTATGACAATAAATCCTGTAACCTGCAGGAAACTACTATGTATGACAATAAAACTTGTAACCTGCAGGAAACTACTATGTATGACAATAAAACCTGTAACCTGCAGGAAACTACTACAGATGGCAATAAAACCTGTAACCTGCAGGAAACTGATGACAATAAAACCTGTAACCTACAGGAAACTGATGACAATAAAACCTGTAACCTACAGGATACTACTATAGATGACAATAAAAACAAGTAACCTACATGAAACTGTTGACAATAAAACCTATTCATGAGTACTTGTGTCATTGAACTATTGTGCAAATTCCAAGTACTAGTAGTTTTGATATCTCTTACTTTGCTTTGTTCTGATTAGAAATAATAAATTAAAACTAGGTGAGACAATCCTTTCCGCTGAGTACTGGAGTATCAGTATAGGTGTACTACTCCAATAATTGCATTGCTCTCAGAGCACTCAACACATACTCATATACTCACTGATCATTCATGATACTTTTATGAACAGAAGGAGCATTGAAATGGTCAAGACATTCCCCCCACCCCACCGCCCCGTCTGACCCTAATAATATTCATAGACTTTCAGATGGGAAAATAAACCCAGAAAGTGAAGTGTCTTCTGCATCATTCAATATCATCCCAAAAAATATAATGACTAATCTACTTCTGGAGGCGTCGACCTAATTAACCAGTGGGAGCCGATAAATAAATGTATAAAAATGCCCTAGGACCAAGAGCATGACTTACAGACGGATCTCTAGCCCAGTGGTAACACGCTGGACTGGTAATCCAGGGATCGCAGGTTCGATCCCCCCATCTGACCCTAATAAATTAACAGTCTTTCAGATGGGACGTTAAACCGAGGTCTCGTGTCGGTGCTTTACACTGTGCACGTAAAAGAACCAGAGGAGACTATGGAATGGGTCTCTGTCTGTATCATTGCACTATCCTCCAAAAATGACTAATCTCTTCAGGAGGCGTCGCTCATATGGGCAACCGGTTGCCACGATAAATAAACATAAAACACACACACAGAGCATGATTTACCTTAGAATTTAAAACTTAGATTTTTGATGATCACCTCTGATTTAAGAATAGTGATATTATTACCTACTCTATTCCATGTACAGTCAAACCTGTCTATAACGGCCACCCTCAGGAAAGTCAAAAAGTGGCCTTTGTTGGCAGATGGCCTCTAAATAGAGGGTTAAAATGCATTGAAAATGGCTCGACTGGAGAGAAAAATGGTGGTCTTTAGAGACAGGTTTTTCATATGCGAACTTTATTCGGAGGTAGCCTTTAGCACAGGTATGACTGTACTTACGTTATGTATATAATGAAATAGTAAAAATGTCATCAATTATAGATTTTCAAGATGATCATCGATCTTGACGGCCATTCGGGATTTCATTTCAGAACAGTTCCTGACAACCATTTTGGAATATAGCTCAGAACAATTTATAGCTATGCCTTACATCTACAAGCTACACCAAGCTTCATCAAATTCATCAAGTTGTTCAGGAGAAGTCGAAAGTAGTTGTTTCAAGCTGGGATTTCGGATTGGACCGATGTTAGCTCAATTTGAGCTGCTAGATGCATGTCCTGATGTTCCACGCAATAAGTCCACAAAACTTCACCAAACTTCACACCAAATTTTCACTAAACTTCACCAACCTTCACCAAATTTCACACCAAACACTCACCAATCTTCACCCCAAAGTTCAGGAGGAGTGAACAAAAGGACCAGTGACGCATGCATGGGAGTACCTGATGCACGCATCTCAACAGTACATAATTATATACACATGTAAGCGAGACAGCTGGGTTTGCGCGTTTGGTAGGATTCTACTTCGGGTGTGTGTGTTTTTACGTTTATTTATCGTCGCTACCGGTTGCCAATATGAGCGACGTCTCCTGAAGAGATTAGTTATTTTAGATTTTGGAGGATAGTGCATGATACAGACAGATACCCATTCCAGAATCTCCTCTGGTTCTTTTACGTGCACGGTGTTTAACGTCCCATCTGAAAGACTGTTAATTTTATTAGGGTCAGACGGGGGATGGAACCTGCTATACCTGGATTACCAGTCCAGCGTGTTACCACTGGACCACATATCCGTCTGTTACTTCGGGTGTAAGCTAACAGTCGAATATATGTTGCAATTTCATTAGAATTAGTTTATACAAATTTATTTTAGCTCGATTGCGAAACAAGTTATTTCAACTTATATAAATCACTCTCGAGACCTCATTCCTGATGGAATCCATCGCCACGAGGGAGAGCGAAGAGGCAACGTGGAATTTAAATGCCTTGCCTAAGGGCACAATCGTAACAGCTCCATTAGAATTGTGTCGTAACAAAATTATTATATTATTTCAAACTATTTATTGCCGTTATTTTACCAAGTATGCAAAGAGTTAACTAAACATTATAGAAAATTATGAACAAAAAAGAATTTATTGCATAAAGCCAGCTGAGTGAAATCTGCACAGAAAGTGTTTTAGTCCTGTCCACTGGCCATGAAAGGATTTTATTGCTACCAATTACATCCAGTCACATTCCTCAAATGTCTTGTCAATTCATACAGCATTCAAATGTCACTCAAGAAAAGTTTAAGATAGGAAGTTGCATAATGTCACACATTGTCTGTAGGAAAGTCTGCCTACAGTGAGCTTGATATTAATAAAACACATTTTCTGGGCATACCATGATATCTGTAATAGCTGTGCAAGTATGAGGGGTTGATGTGGTTATCTCCAGAGTGGACAGGTGGGGTTTCTCCGGGTATTCCGGTTTCCTTCCGCACGAATGCCCACATATATATATATATGCTTTCATGGAGTTCTTTATAATGGCAAACATAGCTTACTGGACAGGATTTTGTAATGGAAGTCGTGATAGCATAGTGGATGCGCGTTCGCTTCAGGTGCGAAAGGTCCGGAGTTCGAGCCCCGCTGGAGCCGTTACGATTGTGTCCTTAGGCAAGGCATTTAAATTCCACATTGCCTCTTCTCTCTCCTTCATGGCGATGGATTCCATCATGAATGAGGTCTCGAGAGTGATTAATATAAGTTGAAAGAACTTGTTTCGCAATCGAGCTAAACTAAATTTGTATAAACTAATATAATGGAGTTCTTTATAATGTCAAGCATAGCTTACTGGACAGTATGTTGTAATGTAATGGAGTTCTTTATAATGTCAAGCATAGCTTACTGGACAGTATTTTGTAATGGAGTTCTTTATAATGTCAAGCATAGCTTACTGGACAGTATGTTGTAATGTAATGGAGTTCTTTATAATGTCAAGCATAGCTTACTGGACAGTATGTTGTAATGTAATGGAGTTCTTTATAATGTCAAGCATAGCTTACTGGACAGTATTTGGTAATGGAGTTCTTTATAATGTCAAGCATAGCTTACTGGACAGTATGTGTAATGGAGTTCTTTATAATGTCAAGCATAGCTTACTGGACAGTATGTAATGTAATGGAGTTCTTTATAATGTCAAGCATAGCTTACTGGACAGTATTTGTAATGTAATGGAGTTCTTTATAAAAAAAAATGCAGCATAGCTTACTACAGTATTTTGTAATGTAATGGAGTTCTTTATAATGTCAAGCATAGCTTACTGGACAGTATTTTGTAATGGAGTTCTTTATAATGTCAAGCATAGCTTACTGGACAGTATTTGAATGTAATGGAGTTCTTTATAATGTCAAGCATAGCTTACTGGACAGTATTTTGTAATGTAATGGAGTTCTTTATAATGTCAAGCATAGCTTACTGGACAGTATGTTGTAATGTAATGGAGTTCTTTATAATGTCAAGCATAGCTTACTGGACAGTATTTTGTAATGTAATGGAGTTCTTTATAATGTCAAGCATAGCTTACTGGACAGTATTTTGTAATGTAATGGAGTTCTTTATAATGTCAAGCATAGCTTACTGGACAGTATTTTGTAATGGAGTTCTTTATAATGTCAAGCATAGCTTACTGGACAGTATTTTGTAATGGAGTTCTTTATAATGTCAAGCATAGCTTACTGGACAGTATTTTGTAATGTAATGGAGTTCTTTATAATGTCAAGCATAGCTTACTGGACAGTATTTTGTAATGTAATGGAGTTCTTTATAATGTCAAGCATAGCTTACTGGACAGTATTTTGTAATGTAATGGAGTTCTTTATAATGTCAAGCATAGCTTACTGGACAGTATTTTGTAATGTAATGGAGTTCTTTATAATGTCAAGCATAGCTTACTGGACAGTATTTTGTAATGTAATGGAGTTCTTTATAATGTCAAGCATAGCTTACTGGACAGTATTTTGTAATGGAGTTCTTTATAATGTCAAGCATAGCTTACTGGACAGTATTTTGTAATGTAATGGAGTTCTTTATAATGTCAAGCATAGCTTACTGGACAGTATTTTGTAATGTAATGGAGTTCTTTATAATGTCAAGCATAGCTTACTGGACAGTATTTTGTAATGGAGTTCTTTATAATGTCAAGCATAGCTTACTGGACAGTATTTTGTAATGGAGTTCTTTATAATGTCAAGCATAGCTTACTGGACAGTATTTTGTAATGGAGTTCTTTATAATGTCAAGCATAGCTTACTGGACAGTATTTTGTAATGTAATGGAGTTCTTTATAATGTCAAGCATAGCTTACTGGACAGTATTTTGTAATGTAATGGAGTTCTTTATAATGTCAAGCATAGCTTACTGGACAGTATTTTGTAATGGAGTTCTTTATAATGTCAAGCATAGCTTACTGGACAGTATTTTGTAATGTAATGGAGTTCTTTATAATGTCAAGCATAGCTTACTGGACAGTATTTTGTAATGTAATGGAGTTCTTTATAATGTCAAGCATAGCTTACTGGACAGTATTTTGTAATGTAATGGAGTTCTTTATAATGGCAAGCATAGCTTACTGGACAGTATTTTGTAATGTAATGGAGTTCTTTATAATGTCAAGCATAGCTTACTGGACAGTATTTTGTAATGGAGTTCTTTATAATGTCAAGCATAGCTTACTGGACAGTATTTTGTAATGTAATGGAGTTCTTTATAATGTCAAGCATAGCTTACTGGACAGTATTTTGTAATGTAATGGAGTTCTTTATAATGTCAAGCATAGCTTACTGGACAGTATTTTGTAATGTAATGGAGTTCTTTATAATGTCAAGCATAGCTTACTGGACAGTATTTTGTAATGGAGTTCTTTATAATGTCAAGCATAGCTTACTGGACAGTATTTTACAATGTAATGGAGTTCTTTATAATGTCAAGCATAGCTTACTGGACAGTATTTTGTAATGTAATGGAGTTCTTTATAATGTCAAGCATAGCTTACTGGACAGTATGTTGTAATGTAATGGAGTTCTTTATAATGTCAAGCATAGCTTACTGGACAGTATTTTGTAATGTAATGGAGTTCTTTATAATGGCAAGCATAGCTTACTGGACAGTATTTTGTAATGTAATGGAGTTCTTTATAATGTCAAGCATAGCTTACTGGACAGTATTTTGTAATGGAGTTCTTTATAATGTCAAGCATAGCTTACTGGACAGTATTTTGTAATGGAGTTCTTTATAATGTCAAGCATAGCTTACTGGACAGTATTTTGTAATGTAATGGAGTTCTTTATAATGTCAAGCATAGCTTACTGGACAGTATTTTGTAATGTAATGGAGTTCTTTATAATGTCAAGCATAGCTCACTGGACAGTATTTTGTAATGGAGTTCTTTATAATGTCAAGCATAGCTCACTGGACAGTATTTTGTAATGGAGTTCTTTATAATGTCAAGCATAGCTTACTGGACAGTATTTTGTAATGGAGTTCTTTATAATGTCAAGCATAGCTTACTGGACAGTATTTTGTAATGGAGTTCTTTATAATGTCAAGCATAGCTTACTGGACAGTATTTTGTAATGTAATGGAGTTCTTTATAATGTCAAGCATAGCTTACTGGACAGTATTTTGTAATGTAATGGAGTTCTTTATAATGTCAAGCATAGCTCACTGGACAGTATTTTGTAATGGAGTTCTTTATAATGTCAAGCATAGCTCACTGGACAGTATTTTGTAATGGAGTTCTTTATAATGTCAAGCATAGCTCACTGGACAGTATTTTGTAATGGAGTTCTTTATAATGTCAAGCATAGCTCACTGGACAGTATTTTGTAATGGAGTTCTTTATAATGTCAAGCATAGCTTACTGGACAGTATTTTGTAATGTAATGGAGTTCTTTATAATGTCAAGCATAGCTTACTGGACAGTATTTTGTAATGTAATGGAGTTCTTTATAATGTCAAGCATAGCTTACTGGACAGTATTTTGTAATGTAATGGAGTTCTTTATAATGTCAAGCATAGCTTACTGGACAGTATTTTGTAATGGAGTTCTTTATAATGTCAAGCATAGCTTACTGGACAGTATTTTGTAATGTAATGGAGTTCTTTATAATGTCAAGCATAGCTTACTGGACAGTATTTTGTAATGTAATGGAGTTCTTTATAATGTCAAGCATAGCTTACTGGACAGTATTTTGTAATGTAATGGAGTTCTTTATAATGTCAAGCATAGCTTACTGGACAGTATTTTGTAATGGAGTTCTTTATAATGTCAAGCATAGCTACAAAAAAACAACAACAACACAAATACTGCAGTATTTTTAATGGAGTTCTTTATAATGTCAAGCATAGCTTACTGGACAGTTTTTGTAATGTAATGGAGTTCTTTAAATGTCAAGCATAGCTTACTGGACAGTATTTTGTAATGGAGTTCTTTATAATGTCAAGCATAGCTTACTGGACAGTATTTTGTAATGTAATGGAGTTCTTTATAATGTCAAGCATAGCTTACTGGACAGTATTTTGTAATGTAATGGAGTTCTTTATAATGTCAAGCATAGCTCACTGGACAGTATTTTGTAATGTAATGGAGTTCTTTATAATGTCAAGCATAGCTTACTGGACAGTATTTTGTAATGTAATGGAGTTCTTTATAATGGCAAGCATAGTTTACTGGACAGTATTTTGTAATGTAATGGAGTTCTTTATAATGGCAAGCATAGCTCACTGGACAGTATTTTGTAATATAAATGTAACATATATATCTTATTCCTTTATGGAGAAGTGGGTGGAGATTTCATGATCCTTAGGGCGACTTATTCGCTTGTGTTACCCCAAATAGGTTAATCCCTGATGATTATTCATAAGAACCCTATAAAGGACAGGTGAATCTGCAGTACCTATGAGACATTTCCAATCGAGATTATAAATAGTTCTTTTCGAAAAGTTGTCTTTGTGAAGAAGTTTTACAGTGATTAAAAAAACATTATCGCTGGAAAATCTAGTTGAAAGTGGCATCATACAAAACATTAAAGTTGTGTGCATTAATTAGATGGCGAGACAAACGGAGACAAACGGAGACAACAATAGCTATCACTGAGATTAATACCCCAGTCTCCGCAACGCTGCTCCGAAAATACTTAGAAGATCATCAGTTCTAGTTTTTGTGTTTATTTATCGCCGCTACAGGATTGTTCACTGCCCATATATGAGCGATGCCTCCATAAGAGATTAGTCATTTTAGAGGATAGCGCAATGATACAGACAGAAACACATTCCAGAATATCCTCAGGGTCTTTTACATGCATGGTGTAAAGCGCCGACACCAGACCTCGGTTTAAAGTCTCATCAGAAAGACTGTTAATTTATCCATCTGTAATCCAGTCTAGAGCTATAACTATGCAAGATCTAAGGCCAGACATTAGGTCAATCAACTTGACACATCCTTTTGATAAGTCGTATACATCAATTAGAGACATCAATTAACCCATTCAACCCCAAGTAACTGACATGGATTGGTCCATGATATTTTTTCACCAATAAATTAATAAGAAAATTACATTTGGACCAGTTTATTGATCAAAATGGGTAATTTTCTCGAAAAATAGTATTATTACGGGCAAAAAGTGCAGATCCTGAGACGGCTCGTCACAAACTGGCTCATCTGGATCTACATTTTTTGCAAGCCTATTTAGAGCTACCCATTGTTCTCTCCTCTGTTCTATTAGCCACATAAAGGAATTTATTGCCACAATTAGCAGCTAACCCTAGACCACTAGACAATAGATCTACTGTTCTCCTAGCCTCCTAGCCACATAAGTACCCATTAGTATGTGCGGATAGACAGACAGTTAAATGACTACCCCCAATAAGTGTTATCTCTTTTATTAATTCTATTAGGCACACAAGACCATAATATTATATAGTCACAAAATGTTAAGGCCTTAATCTGTAGAACACTAGACTAGTTAATGCCTTAATAAGTTGAAGTGAGTGTAGACCACTAGACTAGTTAAGGCCTTAATCTGTAGACCACTATAGCCACAATTAGCAGCTAACCCTAGACCACTAGACAATATATCTATTGTTCTCCTAGCCACATAAGTGTCAATTTGTATGTACAGACGGACGGATGGACATACATACAGTATGACATACCGACTCCTATCGATCTCACAATTTGTTTGTGGTGTAGTATACTAATTATGTTTTTAAGAATATTTAGCTGTAGATAAAAACAAATTCTAACATTTACAAACCTCATGCACAATTTAGCGTAAATGACTGCTATTTACAATCTGCAGGAAATGCATAATTTGCTTGTCACTTGCAACCAGACCGTTTCCTTATCATTGATTGTCCACCGAGAGAAAGTTCCAAGAAAATGGAAGCATACAAGCACACACACAATGAGGACATGGAAGCGTCACAACAGGACGCTGATTGCCTTTTGTTTGGGTACTTTACGTTTTAGATTCAAAAAATTTTCTTAGATTTTGTGTGGTTCTAGGTAATGCCCCAGTGACATCATTGTGGTGTGAAATTGTGCTGTGATCGAGGCGAGAGTTATCTTTCATTAATTGTCAAAGTGAAAACATGCATTTTCATCGTATTCCAGTATTTAACAAGCTTATATATTTATACTGTCGACTCTGTGCAATATGCAACAAATTATCTTTACTGCGACAATATAATGATTGATAATTTATTCTAACATGACTCAGCATTTTGTCTGTACATGTATACGCAAAGAAGGAATTTACCGTATTAAATCTGATGTCAAATGTGATGTTGTTTTTGTTGTTTTGCGATGTCATTTATGTACTCTAAAATATAACACCAACTATTTTTGCCCTTTTTAGATATTTGGGTTATGTTAGAGTGAAAATAATATTTGTATTTGCGTTATTTATAGTCGAATAAAACATGGTTTGTCATTTTGATGTTGGAGTTAACCTACGCCGGCTGTAGGCCTAAGCAATGGAATGACAAATATTAATTCTTAATTACACCAATATTAATTCTTAATTGGACAAATATTAATTCTTAATTGACAAATATTAATTCTTAATTGGACAAATATTATTTCTTAATTGCAATTAACTCGTTTTATTTCAATTTAAATTGATTTGCCATTGTATTCTGTTGTATCAACTTTGCATTGAGAGTAAAGTGAATTTGTTGTACCAGGTTTGCATTGAGAGTAAAGTGAATTTGTTGTACCAGGTTTGCATTGAGAGTAAAGTGAATTTGTTGTATCAGGTTGGTATTGAGAGTAAAGTGAATTTGTTGTATCAGGTTGGTATTGAGAGTAAAGTGAATTTGTTGTATCAGGTTGGTATTGAGAGTAAAGTGAATGTGTTGTATCAGGTTGGTGTTGAGAGTAAAGTGAATTTGTTGTATCAGGTTGGTATTGAGAGTAAAGTGAATTTGTTGTATCAGGTTGGTATTGAGAGTAAAGTGAATTTGTTGTATCAGGTTGGTATTGAGAGTAAAGTGAATTTGTTGTATCAGGTTGGTGTTGAGAGTTAAGTGAATTTGTTGTATCAGGTTGGTATTGAGAGTAAAGTGAATTTGTTGTATCAGGTTGGTGTTGAGAGTAAAGTGAATTTGTTGTATCAGGTTGGTGTTGAGAGTTAAGTGAATTTGTTGTATCAGGTTGGTATTGAGAGTTAAGTGAATTTGTTGTATCAGGTTGGTATTGAGAGTTAAGTGAATTTGTTGTATCAGGTTGGTATTGAGAGTTAAGTGAATTTGTTGTATCAGGTTGGCATTGAGAGTTAAGTGAATTTGTTGTATCAGGTTGCATAGGGTTTGTAGCGGCGGACCAGGCATTGGCATAAGGGGGGAAGGGGGCGTAAGCAAATATGTTCTAGTCAGTCATTTTTAAGACACCGAACCTTGGTAATTTCAAAGTAAATGTAACGGCTTTAAAGAAATTATCAGCAATGTCGATGGATCATTCACTGATGGCACCAGTACTTCAAAACAACATAAAAACCCAAGCATGTATATACGAGCCAATACTCTAGTGGTTAACACGTTGGACTGTGAATCCAGGGATAGCAGGTTAGATCCTGCAGATGGGACTATAAACCGGGGACTCATGTCTCGTTGCAATACACTGGACATGTAAATTAACCACCAGGGATGCTTCTGGAATTTGCGCGTCTTCAGTATCTTGCACTATCCTCCAACAAATAAAATCTAGTGCTGGCGGCATCCCCCACTCACCCGATTAACCAATGGGCAACGATAAATAAATGTAGAAAGCATAAATCCAAGCAACCAAACTCAACAACCATACACAATTTAATTTGTATTTCAAATGCAGTGGGCGCCGGCAATCAAACAAACTATTGCACCTAATCCGATCAATAGGGAAAGAATTCCAGATAATTTTTTGTGTTTTTCATTACATGATTATGCAGTGAATAAAACCATGGTGTGAAGTCTTGGACATCAAAGCAAACATGATTTAGAGCTTGGGTTGGCATGTAATAATACATCAAAGATCAAGTTTTGTTGAAGCAGCAATATAATTATTAACAACTTAAAGCTGTGTTTATGAATCCATAACTACTTTCACGTTGGTTTTTAAAGCGACACTAAACTTAAAGCTGTGTTTATGAATTCATAACTACTTTCATGTTGGTTTTTAAAGCGACACTAAACTTAAAGCTGTGTTTATGAATCCATAACTACTTTCACATTGGTTTTTAAAGCGACACTAAATCAGTGAAAACAGAATATTTCTGTATGTAATTTCCTATTATATTGTATAAAGCTATCCGGCTGGCTTGCGGAAGGTCGGTGGTTCTACCGGGGTGCCCATCAGTGTCTGAACTACTGCTTGGAGCTAGTGGCACCAGGGGTATTCATCCATAAATAACACATTGATATGGTGCAACTTTAAAACCCCCAAAACAAACAAACAAACAACTATATTGTTTAATTTATTTTTAAGTATTTCAACTAATTTGTTGACATGACACAAATTTATATGAACAAGTTCTAAATTAATGTGTGACACATGCAGCATGTGTATCATGAGTAAAGATGTGCCAAGATGGCCAATTGGCCCTGGGACGCTCATCTGAGATAGAAATGAGTTTAGTTTAACCCTTTCCCTCATGGAAGCACCTCTTGACGCCACTACCAATACGACATACATTGACAATGTAGTAGCCAAACCAATGTTCATAATAAAGGCCAGAATCTCATGTAGTCCCAGTAATATCTATGGAGGTGGGATAGATATGGCGACTACTTATCCACTGCATGATAGCTAAATGGGTGTCATTTGTATGGAGATATAATAGTATATTAACCTAAATCTCTATGAAGTCCCAGTAATATATATGGAGGTTGGATAGATATGGCGACTACTTATCCACTGCATCATGATAACTAAATGGATACCGTTTGTATGGAGATATAATAGTATATGAACCTAAATCTCTATGATGGAAAGGGTTAAGTGATATTCTTTCAAGAATAAGACATAAAACAGGTATAATAGTTGCAACAGAAGAGTTAGGACTGTGCAAAAGAAAATAATGAGATTAATCCAGCAGACTGCTTAAAGCAGGTTTCTAATTACGTGAGGTAACATTTTAATGATCCATAATTGGTCGTTTCAACACCACAGACCTCTAAATTGGCTTACAAAAAAGTGTAGATCCAGATGAGCCGGCTAGTGACGAGCCATCTCATCAGGATCTGCACTTTTTTCAAGTAATATAACTATTTTTAGAAAAAAATTACCCATTTTGATAAATGAACTGATCCAAATGTAATTTTGTTATTAATTTATTGGTCTAAAAATATCATGGACCAGTCCATGTGAGTTACTTGGTGTTGAAAGGGTTAACAAACACCTGTAATATAATCGTCACAAAACACGCTGCATTTCGTTTGTATCAAATACACTTGCAACTGTAATACAAACGTACACACAGGAATACTTTCACAATATAACAGATATCATGTCGATCAAATTGGTTTGTTCATTGTTTTTATAGGTCTATTTACAAACATTGTTCTGATAAAAGGGAAGTAACTTTTGTGATATTCCATTGGTCCGACGCGATAATTGACGAGTTTCTACTTATGGACAGACGCATTTACGGCAAAATCCTAACAATACCATATTTTAGGGTATGTATTTATTGCTGTCGTCTCACTGGACCTTGGTGGTCCATCACGGCAATAGTGTCATAGTACGCAATAAGTACAATTTCACTTGTATTTTGTTCATTTTTTATTTTACCTGCGATGAGCTGAATCTGTGTGCTTTACGTTTATTTATCGTCGCTACCGGTTGCCCATATGAGCAACGCCTCCTGAAGAGATTAGTCATTTTAGAATTTTGGAGGATTGTGCAATGATACAGGCAGAGACCCATTCCAGAGTATACTCTGGTTCTTTTACGTGCACGGTGTACAGCACAGATACGAGACCTCGGTTTAAAGTCCCACTGAAAGACTGTTAATTTTATTAGGGTCAGACGGGGGATCGAACCTGCGGTATCAAGAATCATTCTATATAGTTATATCAACACTGTGATAATTGCCGCCTGCATTCTGCTGAATGGGAAATGAATGCGTAAAATGGTATTCAGAATTACATTTTAGTAAACAAAACACACTGACATTGAACATATCTTCAAATTGCACTGGCCAAACATGCAATGTATCCCTTTCCCACATAGAAACACCTCTTGACGCCATTACCAATATGACATACATTGACAATGTAGTAGCGAAACCAATGTTCATAATAAAGGCCAGAATCTCATGTAGTCCCAGTAATATCTATGGAGGTGGGATAGATATGGCCACTACTTATCCACTGCATGATAGCTAAATGGGTGTCATTTGTATGGAGATATAATAGTATATTAACCTAAATCTCTATGAAGTCCCAGTAATATCTATGGAGGTGGGATAGATATGGCGACTACTTAGCTATGGTTGCTACACCTGCTATGGTTGCTATGTCTGCTATGTTTGCTATGTCTGCTATGGTTGCTACCTCTGCTATGGTTGCTACACCTGCTATGGTTGCTACGTCTGCTATGGTTGCTACATCTGCTATGTTTGCTGTCTGCTATGGTTGCTATGTCTGCTATGCCTGCTATGGTTGCTACGTCTGCTATGGTTGCTATGCCTGCTATGGTTGCTACGTCTGCTATGGTTGCTACATCTGCTATGTTTGCTGTCTGCTATGGTTGCTATGTCTGCTATGGTTGCTATGCCTGCTATGTTTGCTGTCTGCTATGGTTGCTACGTCTGCTATGGTTGCTATGCCTGCTATGGTTGCTATGTCTGCTATGGTTGCTACGTCTGCTATGGTTGCTACGCCTGCTATGGTTGCTACATCTGCTATGTTTGCTGTCTGCTATGGTTGCTACATCTGCTATGTTTGCTGTCTGCTATGGTTGCTATGTCTGCTATGGTTGCTACACCTGCTACGGTTGCTACGCCTGCTATTGCTACATCTGCTATGGTTGCTATGCCTGCTATGGTTGCTATGCCTGATATGGTTGTTACGTCTGCTATGGTTGCTATGCCTGCTATGTTTGCTATGCCTGCTATGGTTGCTATATCTGCTATGGTTGCTATGCCTGCTATGTTTGCTGTCTGCTATGGTTGTTACATGTGCTATGGTTGCTATGTCTGCTATGGTTGCTACACCTGCTACGGTTGCTACGCCTGCTATTGCTACATCTGCTATGGTTGCTATGCCTGCTATGGTTGCTATGGTTGCTACGTCTGCTATGGTTGCTATGCCTGCTATGTTTGCTATGCCTGCTATGTCTGCTATGGTTGCTATGCCTGCTATGTTTGCTGTCTGCTATGGTTGTTACATGTGCTATGGTTGCTATGTCTGCTATGGTTGCTACGTCTGCTATGGTTGCTATGCCTGCTATGGTTGCTATGTCTGCTATGGTTGCTATGCCTGCTATGGTTGCTATGCCTGCTATGGTTGCTATGTCTGCTATGGTTGCTATGCCTGCTATATTTGTTGTCTGCTATGGTTGCTATGTCTGCTATGGTTGCTATGCCTGCTATGTTTGCTGTCTGCTATGGTTGCTATGCCTGCTATGGTTGCTATGCCTGCTATGGTTGCTACATCTGCTATGCTTACAATGTTTGTTACTGCATATAATGGAGTATCCACATATGAGTCATGAATGTCGTTCATACATCTAGGAAATAAACATAGATTGGAACCCTCGAACAGTAGTCCGACTTTATGTGCTTGCCAGAAATCAAAGACTATAACAGAAGCAAACCAATCGCATAATGTGTACGCATTCGCACCAAACTTATGCAGTACGCGCATATGGATTGCTAGCTCTAGATCACAGTGAGTTACCCCACCTTTAAGTGAAAATCAAATTTACGAACAGGCCATAAGATCCAGTACAGGTATGTATGTGGCTGCACCCATATAATTCAGAGTACCTTACCAGAACAATCCCCCCCCCCAACTAAACAAGATTCTTTTATGCTTTCCAATGACAGAAAACTCCATCTTACACCACTTTGAAACAGTCAAAGATGACATTTTCTCTGCCACCGGTTGTGTTTCGTATTCCTCCGCGGTTGGATGTACTTTTGTATTTTAGCTATTTTCTGACTATCATGAATAGTTAATTATTGAGTAATATATTCTATTGAATTTGTTTTGTCTGTAGTTTTTAATTTTGACAGCAAACAGAAACAAACTTGAAAATTATACCAGAACTATTTCTTATTACATATGTTCACACTAACAGAAGTGGTTGTGCGGTTGTGCATTGAAGTGCAATGAAGCTCCCAAAAGGGCAGTAAAATGAATACAATTTGAAAAAAATATTATTTTAGCCAAAATCATTGGAAATCATAAAAGAAATAGAAGATTTGTGTTTATTAGTGTATCATTTAAAGATTCATCGAGTGATCACCGAAATGTGTATTTCCACGAGTGGCGTTCAAATATCCTCTATATCCCGATTTTCACGGTATCCGCAGTCTATATGGGTATCAGAAAATAACACAGTTCGTCAGATATTTAAGTAGAAATTAAAAAACACGATTGCTTGACACAAAATCTCTATTATCACAACTATAGACTCCATTAATTAACACTTTCAACCCCACAGGCCTCTAAATAGGCTTATGAAAAGTGTAGATCCAGATGAGCCGGCTCGTGACGAGCCGTCTCATCAGGATCTGCACTTTTTTGCCAGTAATAATTATTACTATTTTTAGATAAAATTACCCATTTTGATAAATGAACTGGTCCAAAGGTAATTTTCTTATTAATTTATTGGTCTGAAAATATCATGCACCAATCCATGTCAGTTACTTGGGGTTGAAAGTTAATCACACAAATTGTCTTATACCAATAACATGACTGGAAAAGTCACCCTCATAATATTTACACTTCAAATAAAAACACAATATAAAGGGAAATTGAATAAATAATCCAGATATGGAACTGCATATATTCCTGACTCTGCAGATATTTACCAATGAATATTGGTATAGACAGAGCAGAGTGGATGTCAAATTCTATTGTACCATGCATGTCTTTTAATGTAAATATGGCAGACATTTCTGGCATATATATTGATGCCAGATTATTCCAATAATGGCATTTTGAAAACACCATATTTTTAGGACAAACAGGAGTTAGGGCTTGCACATTTACATGTGTAAATGGAACCATGTCAGGTAATTAATGGCATGTTTACAAATTGAGTAACTGTGGACACCTTATATGTATTAATTTATTTTAGCTTGATTATGATGAAAGCTCAAAGCTTACTGAATTCACTCTCGAGTCCACTTCCTGGGAATATACACCCAGATCCAATACTAAGCAATTTGGATAAAGTTTCTTGCTCAAGGAATAATCGGCAGACCCTGATGGGTTCGAACTTATGCCGACATCGCACATTCGCAATCCTTCAATTACATACAAGTCTGACGCACTTTAGCTGTACAGTTGCGATTCAGAAATATTTCTAAACTTCAATGATGTGAACGGCATCGCAGGTGCAATGATGTAAGCAGCATCTCAGGTGATTACCAGTGTGCATATATATAACCTAGAGTAGAACAAGTACGTAGCTTTATATACCAAGTGATACTAAGCAAGATTACTTCCACTGCGCAATGCACATTTTTTATTTTTAAACTTTTATTTATTTTACAACGATTGCGAAGCAAGTTCTAACAACTTATATTATATATATCAGTCTCGTTGGCGCGGATGAAAGCATAAATGTGGTCATTCGTGTGGGATGAAACCAGAGTACCCGGAGAAAACCCACCTGTCTGATCTGGTGACCACCGTACCATCTCACATACTTCCCTGTCCAAGGATCGAACCTGGGTTGCATTGGTGAGAAGCGAGAGTGCTAACCACTGCGTTAATCGGACAGCTAAATGCACACTTTGAACAAATCTGTATGGCAGCTCTATTAGAGGCCTTCTTATATGTGAAATCTAAAGCCCCGTTTCCAAGAAACATTTTTTCTGAGCATTTTCAGAGCGGCTTTGGTCTGTGCGGTCTGCGCTGAATAGGCGCCACTTTACCCCAAAATCGCCCTTTCTAAATACTGATATCTCCATAGAAGAGGTTTTTCGCAAACCTCAGGTTAAGAAATTTATTCTCGCATTCAAATGGTAATGACCTAGTTTATGTACTAATACGTCATAGGAAATGACATCATTACCTCACATCCTGTAGTGTTCTCGGTGCTTATCAAGGTCACGCTCCATGTGTTTAATCAAATGGTAATATGCACACAGTCTTCCTTTACTGCACTATTTGATGCACCCAAACCCTGTGTTGCTTTTTATTTAAAACAAGTTCTTGAGAAGCAAGGCAAACATCATATTGTCGTCATCTAGCTGTTCTAATAACTGTGCAAGTATGAGCCTCAACGTGAGTGCATGTTTAGACATCTAGCTGTTCTAATAACTGTGCAAGTACGAGCCTCAACGTGAGTGCATGTTTAGACATCTAGCTGTTCTAATAATTGTGCAAGTACGAGCCTCAACGTGAGTGCATGTTTAGACATCTAGCTGTTCTAATAACTGTGCACATACGAGCCTCAACGTGAGTGCATGTTTAGACATCAGCATTTTGACCCAAATCCGCTCTCGTACATTAATAAAAGCTGCTAGTAAATTATGCTTAAATGGTAACGGCTTCACCACACGTATGCGCTGATAAAAGTAGGCTGGGACGGATGAAGTATGCTTCATGGAAATCTCCCTTAAAACTGGTTTCAAAACTTTGGTCAAGCATTGTTTTCAATAATTATGCTTACATGGAAACGGCTTTCACGATACGTATGCGCCAACAAAAGTAGCGCTGACAAAATGGGGGCGGATGAAGTATGCTTCGTGGAAACCGGTCTTAACGTTGTCCCGATTAAATAGCTCAATCAATTTTACATAAACTGCAAGCATGAATGAATGAATGGTGTTTTACGGCGCATCGACATCTAAGGTCATGTAGCGCGCATTAAAGTTATGTTTATTGTCGAGTGTATGAAATAAAATTCTATATAAGTATATGCATTACTAACATTAAATACTAATAAGCGGATGAGAATATCGAGTTAATTACGGTAATAGATGAATGAATGCTTACTACAAAGGCAAGATTACATTGATATCACACCGCTTAATTATAATTGCCTATTTCCTTGTAATGTATGATGGCTCTAACTCTGATAGATTCCGAGACGGTTTTTATGTTCTGTCCAACATGTTACTGCACCCGATTGGTTTTGAAGGTCATCAAGTGTATTAAGATAGGCTCCACATGCTAAATAGTTGCATGGGATACATTCTGGTGCATCATCTCGTGACAACAGCCATGAATGTGATATTCGAGAATGACCAATCCTGAGACGGGTAAGAATGACTTCTTCTCGACGAATAGGCCTGTAAATTGGGCACCATTCGCCAAGTGTTGGTTTGATCGAATGAAGTTTGTTAAAAATTTCACCATCCCATTGTGCCTGCCAAGAGGATTGAATTAAGGTAAGAATTGTAAACTTAAAATCGGTATAACACACTTTAATCCTAGAAATTGGTAATGACAAAGCCAGCTTTGCATTCTGGTCAGCCATTTCATTATCTTTTATACCCATATGACTCGGAAGCCAGCAGAACACAAATGTATTTGTTTCTGAAAGGGAAGAGATCCTTTCAAGCAAAGTACAAACAATAGGATTTTCAAACTTTTCATAATACAAAGCCTGTAAAACAGACAAGGAATCAGAGAAAATGATATATTGAACATAGTGTGATTCCACTGCAAGATCTAGAGCGAGATCTATGGCCTTCAATTCGGCAGAGAAAATTGAGGACTTGTTTGGAAGTCTACATTTCCGATTTTTATTCCCAAAGATTGCTGCTGACGCAACAGTGTCACCAGCTTTTGAACCATCTGTGTATATGGCTTTGAAGTCAGAATAAAATTCCCTGATTTCATTATATTTTGTTTGAAACTGGCTCCTGTCTGTAATAGACTTTTCATCAGACGTGAGATCAAAGCGAAACTCGGCAGTTTTAAGGGTCCAAGGAGGAGAATCGGGGATTTTATACTGTGCAATAGATTTCATGTCAATATGTAGGTCATCTAGACATTGTTCCATGCGTATACCTAGTGGGGCAATAGCTCTCGGTTTTCTTTGAAACTGCACTTTAAATTGGGGTTGAAAGACCACTTTGTGAGCTGGGTTTAGAGGAGTTGACTTGAGTTTCAGTAGGTATTGAAGAGCTAGCTTCTGTCGTCTAGCATACAGAGAGGGTTCATTTGCTTCAGCATAAAGACTTTTAACAGGAGAAGTTCTGAAAGCTCCAAGGACTAATCGTAAACCGTGATTATGTATAGGATCAAGTATTTTCAGGTACGATTTTCGTGCAGATCCGTAAATTATCGAACCATAATCCATCTTAGAGCGAACCAATGACCGATAGAGCCGTAGAAGGACCTTTCTATCAGCTCCCCAATCGGAATGTGCCACAACCTTTAAAATATTTAGAGCTTTTTGACATTTCTTTTTTAAATTATTAATATGAGGACTGAATGAGAGTTTTTTATCAAAGATAACACCTAAAAATTTGTATTCTGTGACTACTTCTACATGTGAGCCATCCAGGTAAACTTCTGGGTCTGGATGAAGTCCACGTAGATTACAAAAATGCATACATTTAGTTTTTGATTTAGAAAATTTAAAACCATTTTCATCCGACCAAGTCTGAAGTTTATTCAGACATTGCTGGAGTTGGCGTTATATTATGTTCATATTACTAGACCTGAAGCAAATAACAAAATCATCTACATAAAGGGAGCACTCAACCCCTGGATTTATTGATTTAACAATATTGTTTATCTTAATACTAAACAATGTAACGGACAAAATACAACCCTGTGGTACACCCATCTGCTGTTCCCGAGCATCTGATAGGATATTACAAACACGAACACGAAAAAGTCTTTCATTTGAAAATGCAGAAATAAATAATGGAAGGCGTCCTCTGAGGTCAAAGTCGTGAAGATCTTTTAAAATGCCATATTTCCAGGTTGTGTCATAAGCACTCTCAAGGTCGAAAAATACTGAAGCAACATGTTGTTTATTGACAAAGCCCTCTCTTATAAATGTTTCGAAACGAACTAGATCATCCAGTGTGCTTCGCTGCTGACGAAAGCCACTCTGGACATTAACAATTAAATGATTTGATTCGAGAAACCATACAAGCCGGTTGTTTACCATTCTTTCCATAGTTTTACATATACAACTTGTTAACGCTATGGGTCTATAGTTGTTTGGATCCTTTTTATCCTTATCTGGTTTTGGTATTGGAATGACTAAAGCCTCCCTCCAAGATGTAGGAAATTCACCAGTTTGCCATATAGAATTAAACATGTCCAATAATATAAAGAGGGAGGAGCTAGGTAGATGTTTTAAGAATTGATAGTGGATTTTATCTGGACCTGGGGATGTATCATGTGCTTTTGACAAAGCAGACTTTAGTTAAATAGTTTGTTGTAATGTTCTTTGTTCTTTGAATTGAAGTTTAGTTTTTTCTTTTCTTTAGTGTTTTTGAATTTCTGAAATTTTTGTGAATAATTATTTGCTGATGATTTTTGTGCAAATGTTTCTGCTAAGGTGTTTGAAATTTCCAGAGGTGTGGTGATTTGTTTGTTGTTTGCAGTGAGGTGGTTAATAGGTGAAGTACCTTTGCCATTAATTTTTCTGATCATGTCCCACGTTTTCTTAGTTGTTGTTCTGTTATTTAGTCTTGAGATGTATTGTTTCCAACATTTGCGTTTGCTGCTTTGTATTGTACGTCGTGCTTTTGCTCTATATATGCGAATGTTGTTTAAATTTTCTGTGGTGGGTCTCAAATTGAATTTTCTTATGTCCGATTTCCTATTTTGGATGGCTTTCTTACAATCATCATCATACCAGGGTTTGTATGGTCTCTTTGGATTAGGTGAAGTCTGAGGTATGGAGTGTTCTGCTGCTTTTATTAGTAATGTAGTGAATAGCTGTGTTTGATCACGACAATCCTTGAATGTTTCATATGAAATTGTTTGTTCACAAAGTTGTTGGAATTTAGTCCAATTTGCTTTAGAAAGTTTCCATCTTCTGGGTTGACTATAAGCTGTTGGCTGATTTTCAGATATGAGAATGGGGAAGTGGTCGCTTCCGTGGAGATCATCATCGACTTTCCATGAGAAATCTGGAAGTATGACTGGGCTACATAGTGTAAGATCTATTGCAGAATAGGATCCTGTTCCTGGGTGTAAATATGTTTTGGAAGATGGATCGTTCATGTAAGAAAGAGAATTATCAGAGATGAAATTCTCTATCTGGAGACCTCTTTGATTTGTATTATTACAACCCCAAATGATGTTATGTGCATTGAAATCACCTATTAGAATATATGGAGTGGGTAATTGTATTATAAGATCATTCAGCCTATGTTCTTCAATTGGTTTACTTGGAGGAAGATATAGTGAACACAGTGTGATAGTGCTATGTAATGACAGTCTTACAGCAACAGCTTGTAAGTTTGTATTTAACAGTAATTCCTTATGTGGAACACTATTATTGACGATGATAGATACCCCACCCTGGGTTTTATCACCTTCACTGTATATTTTATTGAAAATGGTGTGATGTTTTATAGAAATTGTATCATTTTGTTTCAAAAAAGTTTCTTGAAGGCATAACGCAGCAGGTTTATGTTCTTGCACTAAAAGAGAAAGCTCTGCAAAATTAGATTTTAAACCTCGACAATTCCACTGGATAATTCCATTGGCCATTATGGAGAGATTAATTATTAAAAATACTATACCGATATTTACATAATTATTATTCATAGATAAAATATAACGTTAAAAATATATTAAGTGGCATCCTGCAACGACTGGAGGTTCTTGTTCCAGCCACCCTCGCCATCTTGCCAGGTCATAGACTCGGACTTGTCCGAGTCTGATGCCTCGCCCTCCATATTGTCATCGTCCGTGTCCAAATCCGAGTATCTATTGCTTGTAGACACTGGACTGGACACTGTGTGTTTATCTGATTGTTTATCTGATTGCATAGGTTTATTTTTCTGCTGTCTGGAAGTGACAGCAGATTGCTTTTTTGTTGTAGTTGATGCTTGTTGAGTTGTAGGTTCTTTAGTAGGTTTTGGTTTTGATGAAGTTGATGTTGTTTTTGGTTGAATGTGTTTTTCTTGTGTATTGTTGTTTCGAGTGTTTTTTGTTGTTGGAATCTTGTGTATGTTTGTTTTTGCTTGTTTTTGTTTGTCTGCTGTAGGTTTAGGTGTTTGTGGTGTATTTTGATTTGTAAGCTGGTCAAGATGAGATGTAGGTTTAGGTGTTTGTGGTATATTTTGATTTGTAAGCTGGTCAAGATGAGAAGAACTATCAGAACCAGGGAATAACTGCATTATTTTGTTTTTTTGTCTGGAAAGATTTGGCAAAGTTTGGTTAACAAGTTTTTGCAAGTTTTGCATTCAACAGAAGCTGTTTTAGCAACACTTGCATAGCTTGGCTGATTTTCGGATTTGTATCGAGATTCATAAATCTTTCTTGCATCCTGGAATGAAATGTTTTCCGAATATTTGATCTTAACAATTTCTTTTTCTTTTTTCCAGGAGACAGTCTTTAGAATTGGATATATGATCAGCGCCACAATTGGCGCATTTATTTGTGTTGGGGCAGTTGTTCTCTTGATGTTGTGGAGCAGTCTCAGCACACTTGGAGCATACAGACTCGTTCCGACACCTATCCTCATGATGACCCTACTTCTGGCATTTAAAGCATCTAAGAGGGTTAGGTACATATATGTCGACGGTGACAATCTGGTAGCCGACTTTGATACGTGACGGGATGACTGGTGTGTCACATGTAATTATATATGTGTGTGTTGTTTTTATTTCGTTGTTACGTTTTATTGATATTCTCTTCACGTCAATGATCCCTTGACTTGACAAACCTTCTTTGATCTCATCCAAAGAGCAGGAAGATAATTCCCTGCACCTGATGACACCTTTGGATGAGTTCAAAGATTTGTGGGGACTGACCTTTACAGAATGTCCAAAGAAGGTGTTCGTTGATAATAAATTCTGAGATTGAGCTTTTGAAGTAATTTCAACCAAGACTTCCATTTCGAAGACTTTTAACAGATTTAGGTGTACCTAGGATAGATTTCATTTGCTTTTCAATGACGAAAGGGGAAATTTTTGTGATAGGTTTTGAACTGTCTACAGCCTCAATGAGAATGAAGCGAGGGACGTTCACTCTCTGTTGTTCAACAGAATCATCATCAGATTCACTTAGTGCACGCTTGGCTTTTTTTGAGTGGAACTCATAATAGTAATATATAGTTCATCGTCAATGCTCCCCACCCGTCTCAGAGCCCAACAAGGGGACATGATCTGGGGAAATCCATCACAGATCATGACAGGGATACATCAATGATATACTCAGAATGAAAGGACTAGACTGGACAAGTGTATTCCCACAGAAGGTCCTACCAAGTTTAGACTATCCTTGGGAGGTTACAAAAGTCAATCAAACATCAAACTTTCACCCGATTAGCCCATGAGCCACTGCCTTCTAGGGCATCAAAAAGAAGACAATGAAAGAGTATAAATATTTAGAGAATCAATATTTGTTTTCAAGATAAATTTGGAAAATATGTGTTTAAGATTAACGATGCCCTAGGGCTCGGCATGACCAGCCGATTGATCAAGGACGGGCTTTCCTGACCTCCCGTTTAACCCAACTTAAGGCCGAAGTGGTGTGTTATGGAAACAGGGTATTATTTGCCAACACTGATTCTACTCAACCACCAGGATCCTCTCATCAGGCGACACAGGTCTCCGCCCACGGCAAACAGGCAGGCACATTTGGGGGGTTGTACCCCTCTGTAGTGCGACAGCTGGGATATTCTAACCCCTGCCCAGCTGGGGGGAAAACTGCAAGCAACAAGCAAGATACAACACATTGTCGTTACACTGAAGAACTGATACATTGAAACACAAACATTGAGACACAAACATTGAGACACAAACATTGAGACACAAACATTGAAACACAAACATTGAAACACAAACATTGAGACACTGAGACACAAACATTGAAACACAAACATTGAGACACAAACATTGAGACACAAACATTGAGACACAAACACACAAACATTGAGACAACTGCAGCTCACATTCAGTTATTAATCCTCTAATGTTCTAAGAACAGTTTCTGGCAACTATAGGATTATACTTTATTTATTTTACAACGATTGCGAAGCAAGTTTTAACAACTTATATTAATCACTCTCGTTGGCTCGGATGAAAGCGTATATGTGGTCATTGATGTGGGAGGAAACCGGAGTACCCGGAGAAAACCCACCTGTCCGATCTGGCGACCATCGTACCATCTCACATACTTCCCTGTCCGAGGATCGAACCCGGGTCGCATTGGTGAGAAGCGAGCGCGCTAACCACTGCGCTAATCGGACTATAAGATTAGCTGAACCCTTACTGTGCTGGGAACGAGTATATTCATTTGTGCGAACGGCATAGAGCCAGATTAAACGGCACAGAACATGTCATCTGATCAGCCTGTATGCTGTTTGCTATTCTGAAAGCGGAACTAACACACTTGTTATTTGCTCATTTCGGCTATGGCATGGTAAGGATTAAATAGGCACTATCTATCAACAGCGAAAGCCAATAAAGGGTTGAACTCAAAATCTAAGGAAGATTACTGGTAAGAGAATTATTGTTTGTGTTTTGGCAATCCAACAACTATCACCAACTCCTGTTCTCAATTCGAACAGGCAATATACAATCCGTACTCTTCAAACAGACTCTTACCGGCAAGAAACAAATTGCAAACAAAAATTGTGATTGGAATATTTATAGTATTTTTTCCCCGATTCAATCAGAATTGTGAGAATAATTCTGTTGCTGGGAAATTTGGCAGAATCATAACCAACTTAGAATGAAATATTCCTTGGAGATTAAAATGGATGTTGATTTAGATATGCTATTCCAAGGGCGAGTGACTGTCAACTCTGAGAGGAGAGAGTATCACAGGTGTAGCGGGAACCTCGTAGGTAGGGATCGACCCAATCACTGGACCGAGGAGAGTATCACAGGTGTAACGGGAGCCTCGTAGGTAGGGATCGACCTAATCACTGGACCGAGGAGAGTATCACAGGTGTAGCGGGAGCCTCGTAGGTAGGGATCGACCCAATCACTGGACCGAGGAGAGTATCACAGGTGTAGCGGGAACCTCGTAGGTAGGGATCGACCCAATCACTGGACCGGCTACACTCTGTGATACATTTCTTGGAAGTAGATTTTAGCTTGGTGTGTTCCATCTAACGATGTATCTATATGTATTTTAATTCTTAACCTTTATTCTTTTATATACTTTTCTTACGATAATATTTTTGATAAATATTTTTACATTGTTTTATTTTTATCATTTATTTTTTAATTTTTTATTCCTACCAAATTGTTGTCCTTAATGTTGTTGTGTAATGTATGTTGTAAAAATGTGTTACTATGCTAAATTAATGTTAAGCACTTTTGAACGTATAATTTTTGTATGAAGAGTGCTACACAAATCTGGTATAATAATAATAATAATAATAATAATAAACTCTGGTGGTCACAGATAACTCTCTAACCTTTAACAAGATCTACAATTACTGATTGGGATCTTTGACAAGCTCTACTTTAGGAGTCAGGATAGAAATATTGTTGTGAAGGTCAAGATTGGGTTAGGTCAAGGTCATGGTTAAATTTGCTAGAGGTCAAGGTGATGATAGGAATTATCAAAAATCATTATTATCAAAAAACTGCATTTATTTTTAACTTGATTGCGAAACAAGTTTTTACAACATTAGCTGCATTGTGGAATTTAAGTGCCTTGTCTAACGGCACAATCGTAACAGCTACAGTTGGGCACAAACTGTGGGCTTCCATACCTGCACCTGTAATAAATGCGCTACGTCTGTGCTATCCCAACTTCAACTACTGCTGTGTCAATATGTATGGAGCATTGGGAGAAAGGGCTAACAACGTTTTTAAATGAAAAATGTTACGGACAATATCCCGGTCAAGAATTACATGAAGATACTGAGCACTAGAGACAAATATAGCGCTGTGGGAGAATATTCATGAACATCTGTGGAGAGATGAACACATTAATTATAGTCAAGAGTTAAAGTTTTTGACCTTGAGAATGGCCAAGGTCAAAACTTAGTCTGATTAATTTGGAGCATTAGTGACTATAAGTAGTTTGAAATATATCAGTCAAGAGATGAAAAGGTTTTGACCTTGAGAATGGCCAAGGTCAAAACTTAGTCTAATTAATTTGGAGCATAGTGACTATAATTAGTGAGAACTATATCAGTCAAGAGATGAAAAGGTTTCAGATAGACAAAGGAAGGACTATCGACACACCTCAAAACTAACCTTTTCCCCAAAACAGCCAAGCTAAAAATGTCTACCATAGATTTCGATGTTTTTTATACAAATGCATCTTAGCCTGATTGCGAAGCCAGTTCCTACAACATTAGATTAATCGCTCTCAAGACCTCCATCTGATCCATCTTCACGGGAAAGAGAGAAGACATGCAATGTGGATTTAAGTATATATTGCCTACAATTAAAAGGATATCATTACCATGGATCTGACAGGGATCAAACTCCCAACCTCTCGGCTACAAGGCGGGTACAGTATCCATTGCACCAGTCAAAAGCTCCACAAAATTTCGATCATCCTTTTTATTTGGTGTAAGTTTATAGAAATTGATTGTTAATTCAAAACTTAAATAAACTGGGTACAGACAAGACAAAACTTTAGCAGTGGAAGTCGTGATAGCGCAGTGGATGCGTGTTCGTTTCAGGTGCGAAAGGTCTGGAGTTCGAGCCCCGCTGGAGCCATTACGATTGTGCCCTTAGGCAAGGCATTTAAATTCCACGCTGCCTCTTCTCTCTCCCTCGTGGCGATGGATTCCATCAGGAATGAGGTCTCGAGAGTGATTAATATAAGTTGTAAGAACTTGTTTCGCAATCGAGCTAAAATAAATTTGTATAAATTAAAACTTTAGCAACCCAACTGCCAATCTTCTTCCCGTTATGAAATTTAAAGCTTGATTTAACCCGTAACTTACTAATCACATTTGCAAACAGCATAGAGCCAGATCAGACGACACTGATCAGGCTCTTTGCTATTCGGAGAGTGGAGCTATCACACCTGGCAAACAACATAGATCCTGATCAGACACAGAGTTATGTCACGGCTGATCTGGATCTATGATGATTGCACATTTCTTCCTAATTTACTCAGCATTTTAAGGGTTAAAATATCACGTCCCCTTCACTAATACATGCTACATGTGTGCAACTAGGCCTGTGTTACTTGTGTAATCAGACAAACATCAGTCAATATCAGACGAAATTTCCTTTCCCAATTAGATCAGTGTTCATTCAATATTTGCATGCAAAACACATAAAATACACACTCTTGTCTTGTATTGTGCTGTTATCAAAGACAGAAGTCTACTGCAGAAACACACACAGACATTTCCATATCAAGCCTTCAATGGAAAGTTCCCATAAAATATAGGAGTTATTGGCAATATATATATATTGTAATATACAAACTACGTGCAATGGAGCATTAGCAAACCACAGCAGTATTAGCAAACCACAGCAGTATTAGCAAACCACAGCAGTATTAGCAAACCACAGCAGTATTAACAAGCCACAGCAGTATTAACAAACCACAGCAGTATTAACAAGCCACAGCAGTATTAGCAAACCACAGCAGTATTAGCAAACCACAGCAGTATTAACAAGCCACAGCAGTATTAACAAACCACAGCAGTATTAACAAGCCACAGCAGTATTAGCAAACCACAGCAGTATTAACAAGCGACATCAGTATTAGCAAACTACAGCAGTATTAGCAAACCACAGCAGTATTAGCAAACCACAGCAGTATTAGCAAACCACAGCAGTATTAGCAAACTACAGCAGTATTAGCAAGCCACAGCAGTATTAGCAAGCCACAGCAGTATTAGCAAGCCACATCAGTATTAGCAAACCACAGCAGTATTAGCAAGCCACATCAGTATTAGCAAGCCACCCCAGCAATATTAGCAAGCCACATCAGTATTAGCAAGCCACAACAGTATTAGCAAACCACAGCAGTATTAGCAAGCCACATCAGTATTAGCAAGCCACATCAGTATTAGCAAACCACAGCAGTATTAGCAAGCCACATCAGTATTAGCAAGCCACCCCAGCAATATTAGCAAGCCACATCAGTATTAGCAAGCCACAACAGTATTAGCAAACCACAGCAGTATTAGCAAGCCACATCAGTATTAGCAAGCCACCACAGCAGTATTAGCAAGCCACATCAGTATTAGCAAGCCACAACAGTATTAGCAAGCCACAGCAGTATTAGCAAGCCATAACATCAGTATTAGCCAACCACAGATGTATTAGCAAGCCATATCAGTATTAGCCAACCACAGCAGTATTAGCAAACCACAGCAGTATTAGCAAACCACAGCAGTATTAGCAAGCCACATCAGTATTAGCAAGCCACCACAGCAGTATTAGCAAGCCACAGCAGTATTAGCAAGCCACAGCAGTATTAGCAAGCCACAGCAGTATTAGCAAGCCACCACAGCAGTATTAGCAAGCCACATCAGTATTAGCAAGCCACCACAGCAGTATTAGCAAGCCACATCAGTATTAGCAACCCACAGCAGTATTAGCAAGCCACAGCAGTACAGCAGTATTAGCCACATCAGTATTAACCAACCACAGCAGCATTAGCCAACCACAGCAGTATTAGCAAGCCACATCAGTATTAGCCAACCACATTAGTATTAGCAAGCCGCAGTATTAGTAAGCTGCAGTAGTATTAGCAAGCCACAGTATTAGCAAACTACAGCAGTATTAGCCAACCACAGCAGTATTAGCAAGCCACAGCAGTATTAGCAAACCACAGCAGTATTAGCCAACCACAGCTGTATTAGCAAGCCACAGCAGTAATAGCCAACCACAGCAGTATTAGCAAACCACAACAGTATTAGCAAACCATAGCTCTGTTGTATAGCACTCTATGATGGACTTGTGAACCAGCTCATCTACTTGTACAATACCTTCTGTAAAGCACTATATGATGGACTTGTGAACCAGCTTATCTACTTGTACAATACCTTCTGTAAAGCACTCTATGATGGACTTGTGAACCAGCTCATCTACTTGTACAATACCTTCCGTAAAGCACTCTATGATGGACTTGTGAACCAGCTTATCTACTTGTACAATACCTTCTGTAAAGCACTCTATGATGGACTTGTGAACCAGCTCATCTACTTGTACAATACCTTCTGTAAAGCACTCTATGATGGACTTGTGAACCAGCTTATCTACTTGTACACTACCTTCTGTAAAGCACTCTATGATGGACTTGTGAACCAGCTTATCTACTTGTACAATACCTTCTGTAAAGCACTCTATGATGAACTTGTGAACCAGCTCATCTACTTGTACAATACCTTCTGTAAAGCACTCTATGATGGACTTGTGAACCAGCTTATCTACTTGTACAATACCGTCTGTAAAGCACTCTATGATGGACTTGTGAACCAGCTTATCTACTTGTACAATACCTTCTGTAAAGCACTCTATGATGGACTTGTGAACCAGCTCATCTACTTGTACAATACCTTCTGTAAAGCACTCTATGATGGACTTGTGAACCAGCTTATCTACTTGTACAATACCTTCTGTAAAGCACTCTATGATGGACTTGTGAACCAGCTTATCTACTTGTAAAATACCTTCTGTAAAGCACTCTATGGTGGACTTGAAGTAAGAACTGTATTCTTTGATATTAGTAAGGCATTTGATAAAGTATGGCATATAGGTCTCAAGATCAAAAATGCTGGACTGGATCGCTGTTTGTTTACCTGGTTTTCTGACTATCTCTCTAATGGATGACAATCTGTTGTTCTGCCGGGTACCTAATCTAATTGGTCAACAGTAAATGCAGGAGTTAAGCAAAGATCTATTCTTGGCCCAATCTTGTTCTTGGTGTTTATCAATGACATCGTTGACGATATGGGTTCTCAAGTACATCTCTTTGCTGACGATACCAGTCTACATATAATTGTTGAGCATCCTATTTCCGCTGCAGAAACTCTACAATCCGACATTGATTAGATATCGAATTGGACTGACAAGTGTTTAATCATGCCAAATAAGAAACTATGACAATTTCACATAAAACTCTTATTATAAACTAATTATGCACGATCAACATATCACTTTAGTGACTTGTCACAAGCATATTGGCGTCCACCTTTCTGAGGACTGCTCTTGGCATTCTCATATCAACTCCATCAAAGAGCGGGCGTGGAAAAGAATACATATTATACGAAAGCTAAAGTTCCAACTAGATAGAAGATCCCTAGAGGTAATATACTTATCTTTCATCAGACCTCTTATTGAATGTGCTGACGTGGTTTACATCAATTGTACGCAATTTGAGAAATTGGAACTCGACAAAATTAAGCATGAAGTCGCCTGTATTGTTTCTGGGGCTACCAAACTTGTATCACTTCACGAACTCCATAGAGAAGTTCGAAGGGAATCCCTTGAGAGTCGAAGACATAATCATAAACTAATTATGCTTTACAAGCTGAAGAAAAGCCTCACTCCTGATTATCTTTCTTCATTAGTCCCACCAACTGTAGGAGAAACTTCTTGGTATAATTTGCACAATGCCGCTGATATCCAATCTATACGTGCAAGAACATCTCTATACAACAATGCTTTTCTGCCATCGGCTCTGAGAGACTGGAATGAACTATCGAGTAAACTGCACAACTCGACATCACTGGCTGCACTCAAATCTCAACTAAAGAGTAATGCCACAAAATGCCCGAAATATTTTAACAACGGTGACAGGTAACAAAAGTCTAACATGCTCGACTCCATACTAGTTGTAGGTCATTAACCCTTTCAACACCACATACCTCTAAATTGGCTTACAAAAAAGTGTAGATCCAGATGAGCCGGCTCGTGACGAGCCGTCTCATCAGGATCTGCACTTTTTTCAAGTAATATAACTATTTTTAGAATTTTTGTTTACCCATTTTGATAAATGAACTGATCCAAATGTAATTTTGTTATTAATTTATTGGTCTAAAAATATCATGGACCAGTCCATGTGAGTTACTTGGTGTTGAATGGGTTAAACCAACATTTGTTCGATAAAAACATTTCTCCATCAGCCCTCTGTCAATGTGGTCTTCCTGAGAGTAATATTTTTTCGTTGAATGTCTCTACTATAATGACATCAGTCTCCTTGCAAATACTTCTAAATATTGTACCATAACACTATGCACTCTATTACACGGAGACCGGAATCTTAGCGATGTTTGCAAAGCAAAGATATTTCAAGCAGTTCAAAACTACATCCGGGAGAGTAGACAATTTTCATGAGCATCTGTTTACTAAATGTTGCATGCTTGCACAGCAGTATTAGCAAACCATGGCAGTATTAGCAAACCATGGCAGTATTAGCAAACCACAGTAGTATTAGCCAACCATGGCAGTATTAGCAAACCACAGCAGTATTAGCCAACCATGGCAGTATTAGCAAGCCACAGCAGTATTAGCAAACCACAGCAGTATTAGCCAACCATGGCAGTATTAGCAAACCACAGCAGTATTAGCAAACCACAGCAGTATTAGCAAGCCACAGCAGTATTAGCAAACCACAGCAGTATTAGCAAACCACAGCAGTATTAGCCAACCATGGCAGTATTAGCCAACCATGGCAGTATTAGCAAGCCATGGCAGTATTAGCAAGCCACAGCAGTATTAGCAAGCCACAGCAGTATTAGCCAACCATGGCAGTATTAGCAAACCATGGCAGTATTAGCAAACCATGGCAGTATTAGCAAACCATGGCAGTATTAGCAAACCATGGCAGTATTAGCAAACCATGGCAGTATTAGCAAACCATGGCAGTATTAGCAAACCGTGGCAGTATTAGCAAACCATGGCAGTATTAGCAAACCATTGCAGTATTAGCAAGCCACAGCAGTATTAGCCAACAATGGCAGTATTAGCAAGCCACAGCAGTATTAGCAAACCATGGCAGTATTAGCAAACCATGGCAGTATTAGCAAACCACAGCAGTATTAGCAAACCATGGCAGTATTAGCCAACCATGGCAGTATTAGCAAACCACAGCAGTATAAGCCAACCATGGCAGTATTAGCAAACCATGGCAGTATTAGCAAACCATGGCAGTATTAGCAAACCACAGCAGTATTAGCAAGCCACAGCAGTATTAGCAAACCATGGCAGTATTAGCAAACCACAGCAGTATTAGCCAACCATGGCAGTATTAGCAAGCCACAGCAGTATTAGCAAACCATGGCAGTATTAGCCAACCATGACAGTATTAGCAAGCCACAGTATTAGCAAACCATGGCAGTATTAGCAAACCATGGCAGTATTAGCAAGCCATGGCAGTATTAGCAAACCATGGCAGTATTAGCAAACCATGGCAGTATTAGCAAACCATGGCAGTATTAGCAAACCATGGCAGTATTAGCAAGCCACAGCAGTATTAGCCAACCATGGCAGTATTAGCAAGCCACAGCAGTATTAGCAAACCATGGCAGTATTAGCAAGCCACAGCAGTATTAGCAAACCATGGCAGTATTAGCCAACCATGACAGTATTAGCAAACCATGGCAGTATTAGCAAACCATGGCAGTATTAGCAAACCATGGCAGTATTAGCAAACCATGGCAGTATTAGCAAACCATGGCAGTATTAGCAAACCATGGCAGTATTAGCAAGCCACAGCAGTATTAGCCAACCATGGCAGTATTAGCAAGCCACATCAGTATTAGCAAACCATGGCAGTATTAGTAAACCACAGCAGTATTAGCAAGCCACAGCAGTATTAGCAAACCATGGCAGTATTAGCAAACCACAGCAGTATTAGCCAACCATGGCAGTATTAGCCAACCATGGCAGTATTAGCAAGCCACAGCAGTATTAGCAAACCATGGCAGTATTAGCCAACCATGACAGTATTAGCAAGCCACAGTATTAGCAAACCATGGCAGTATTAGCAAACCATGGCAGTATTAGCAAGCCATGTCAGTATTAGCAAACCATGGCAGTATTAGCAAACCATGGCAGTATTAGCAAACCATGGCAGTATTAGCAAACCATGGCAGTATTAGCAAACCATGGCAGTATTAGCAAGCCACAGCAGTATTAGCCAACCATGGCAGTATTAGCAAGCCACAGCAGTATTAGCAAACCATGGCAGTATTAGCCAACCATGACAATATTAGCAAACCATGGCAGTATTAGCAAACCATGGCAGTATTATCAAACCATGGCAGTATTAGCAAACCATGGCAGTATTAGCAAACCATGGCAGTATTAGCAAACCATGGCAGTATTAGCAAGCCACAGCAGTATTAGCCAACCATGGCAGTATTAGCAAGCCACAGCAGTATTAGCAAACCATGGTAGTATTAGCAAATCACAGCAGTATTAGCCAACCATGGCAGTATTACCAAGCCACAGCAGTATTAGCAAACCATGGCAGTATTAGCAAACCACAGCAGTATTAGCCAACCATGGCAGTATTAGCAAACCACAGCAGTATTAGCAAACCACAGCAGTATTAGCAAACCATGGCAGTATTAGCAAACCACAGCAGTATTAGCAAACCATGGCAGTATTAGCAAGCCACAGCAGTATTAGCATAACAAACCACAGCAGTATTAGCAAGCCACAGTATTAGCGAACCACAGTATTAGCAAACCACAGCAGTATTAACAAACCACAGCAGTATTAGCAAACCACAGCAGTATTAGCGAACCACAGCAGTATTAGCCAACCACAGCAGTATTAGCAAACCACAGCAGTATTAGCAAACCACAGCAGTATTAGCAAGCTGCAGTATTAGCAAACCACATCAGTATTAGCCAACCACAGCAGCATTAGCAAACCACAGCAGTATTAGCAAACCACAGCAGTATTAGCAAACCACAGCAGTATTAAGCAAACCACAGCAGCATTAGCAAACCACAGCAGCATTAGCAAGCCACATCAGCATTAGCAAATTGCAATTATTAAATTGCATATAATCTAATACAGTTCACAAAATGCCAAAGCTTTTCAGGACAGCATATTAGAAACTGTTTCCGAGAACTAAAGTAAAATGCAGGGATTTTAATTGATTGCTTAGATTATGCACAGAAATTGCATCAATATAACAAATTCTTATTTTCACAATTCCAGGGTAGTTCGTTATATATGCATGATGAAAATGGGAATTTTGCTATATCGATTAAATGCAAAAACGTCAAAAATCGAAAAAGTGCATTTCGGATTCTGTAATGATTTGTTCCCACAGAGCATATGTGGAGCATCTTAAAAAATCGTGCGACCGATCTACGATGCTATGGCTCATCTTTTGAAATGTTCAAACGGGGCTCTACGATGCTGATGATGTCGTACGATTTCTTTGGGTTACCTCGGCTATCATCGGAGATATTTCATACGATGACGCACATCATCGCACAATGGTTGTACAATGCCATATGTCATCGCATGATTGCAATTACATAGCATGTTATTGTCAATTTTAGTGTGTTCCATCGTGGGTCATTTTAGCCGGTCATAGCCCATCGTATAGAAACGTTATGTTATGCTATATTTCGGGATTTACGCCTGCATCAGGCATCTTACACCTTTCCTGGGCAGGCTCCAGCGGTTAACCAGTACTTGGGTGCACCAACCTCCGTAAGAAACTGCCAACTTTTTCATATAAATGAGACACGGTCTGAGCGGGGCTCAATAAAAACGTACGTAGGCTCTCTGGGATCATTGGTTTAGCTGGGTGTTGTCAACATGAGACAGATAAATATTTCATAGTTTGCTCCCCATGTCGCTGGACGATTCATAGACATGGTACAAACAGCCAGCTGCATTCTGTTGTACAGTCCAAGGATCATTCTAGAGGGCGACGTGGGCGAACTTGTCACCCTAGGGACCCTGACTTCGCCCTCTGGGAGCCCCACTTCTCCCTAAAATTTTTTCGGTTTTTACGATTTTCAAACAAAATTGTGTCTAGTAAGATTATAAAGCCATTATAAAGCACTCCTTCTATTCAAATGTTGTATTTAATGGTCATACTGTGCATTTTAACACCATTTTGCAGAAGTATATTAAAGAACACCATTTAAGGAAGCGATCACGCGCTTTCTCACTTCTCCCAAAAATTCTGACCTAGAATGAACCCTGACAGTCTATGTTAACTCTTAATATGCTGAATCAATTGGAAGGAATGTGTATACAACATAGATCCATATCAACCGTGCATCAACGCCACATCTGAGCAGGATCTATGACTCTTGCTATTCAGCCAAATGTTTTAGCTCCACTATCCGAATAGCAAACAGCATAGAGCCTGATCAAATGGCACGTTCTGTATCTCTGATCTGGCTCTATCATGTTTGCAAATGCGACTTTGGTTACAGCTTCTGGGGTGAATATAGCTTGAGCCATTGAAGTGGCGCATGAAATGGGGAGGGAGTCTGAACATTTTTCCAATTTGTTTGTGTAGATGTTGACATTTTAACGATGTGTAGAGAGGGGTTATTGGGAAATGTATCACTTTTAATGTTAAATTCTAAATCAGACTAATATCTTGAAAGTGTTACGTTATTTTATTTCAGTTTGGTCTAAAGTCTACTCTTGCCAAACCAGCAATTTTGGCAAGAGGTCTGTTGTTTTTTTACGTTGAGCCACCCATACTCTAAATGGGCCACCCACCCATACTGTAACCGGGCCACCCACCCATACTGTAAACGGGCCACCCACCCATACTCTAAACGGGCCACCCACCCATACTGTAAATGGGCCACTCACCCATACTGTAAATGGGCCACCCACCCATACTGTAACCGGGCCACCCACCCATACTGTAAATGGGCCACCCACCCATACTGTAAATGGGCCACCCACCCATACTGTAAACGGGCCACCCACCCATACTGTAAACGGGCCACCCACCCATACTGTAAACGGGCCACCCACCATACTCTAAACGGGCCACCCACCCATACTGTAAATGGGCCACTCACCCATACTGTAAATGGGCCACCCACCCATACTGTAACGGGCCACCCACCCATACTGTAAATGGGCCACCCACCCATACTGTAAACGGGCCACCCACCCATACTGTAAACGGGCCACCCACCCATACTGTAAACGGGCCACCCACCCATACTGTAAATGGGCCACCCACCCATACTGTAAATGGGCCACCCACCCATACTGTAAACGGGCCACCCACCCATACTGTAACCGGTACTATTAGAATTATTGCATTTATTATCAATGGAAATTAACTAAATTTAACACTTTTAAAATACAATCATTTGCCAGAACTATTAAGTGTATCTGCCACAGGAGTATATTTCAAATAATCTTTATTTACGGGTACATAAGCTCAATACAAGGCTCGCCCACATGGTTCACCATATAAAATGATATACCTTTGCTTTTTGCATGCTTAGTTACGGAATCCCTTTTCATGATTGAACAGACCGAATAGTTGCAATTTTGTATTTTTATGCAAATGTCACAAAAATTTAACTATGAGCTAGATTTAAAACATTACCAAGACTTTTGAAAAGATCTAATTGATGATTTTTGTAATTTAGCTTTAACCCATTCAACCCCAAGTAACTGACATGGACTGGTGCGTGATATTTTCAGACCAATAAATTAATAAGAAAATTACCTTTGGACCAGTTCATTTATCAAAATGGGTAATTTTATCTAAAAATAGTAATAATTATTACTGGCAAAAAAGTGCAGATCCTGATGAGACGGCTCGTCACGAGCCGGCTCATCTGGGTCTACACTTTTCATAGGCCTATTTAGAGGCCTGTGGGGTTGAAAGGGTTAATTGGAGGGAGACGCTTCATAAGATTCCGAATCACTCGGAAGTTTAACAGAAGACATTTTGACATTGTCAACCTTTTGAAAACTTGCCATTAATCTGATTGCTTGGGACTACTCTGATGTTCTTTTATTTATTTATTTATTATTTATTTATTTACAAAAATAACACAATAATTAATCAAAACTATTTAGGTTTGCCTACCATCTTAGCACTTAGTGTTTTAGCTCCACTATCGCTTTTAGTTTTCGGCAGCCGCCAAAATATTGCTCCAATTGCTCCAATTGCGTGAGTTTGCAAAAAATTTAAATCTTTTAATTTGATTTTCAAACAGCCGCTGATGCAATTTCAGTCAATTATCCCCGGGCAATCATGGACCAGAATAAACAATAATACATCATACGTTAATTGCCAAGCTGATAACCCAATCGTCGCTACAATTAAACAGCCAGTTTAACCCTTTCAACCCCACAGGCCTCTAAATAGGCTTATGAAAAGTGTAGATCCAGATGAGCCGGCTCGTGACGAGCCGTCTCATCAAGATCTGCACTTTTTTGCCAGTAATAATTATTACTATTTTTAGATAAAATTACCCATTTTGATAAATGAACTGGTCCAAAGGTAATTTTCTTATTAATTTATTGGTCTGAAAATATCACGCACCAGTCCATGTCAGTTACTTGGGGTTGAATGGGTTAATATTGCAAACTGGCCCCTCGCGTGTCAAAAGATTGTTATTCACACATTATGCGCCCTTGACCGACATGTGTACTCTGTAAAACAATCGGACTGCATCTATCGATTTTCGCACGCATCTTCACACTCCTCGAGACAATTTAGGAAACCGGGCTACCAGTCTAGAACTATGACGAACAGTATATTTATTTTCATTTTGGGCGGATTTTTGTATTTTCGCAAATTGGAATTTTCTTGAGCCATTTTTAGTTTTGTTATCGCAAATGGCTCTAGTTGCTTCATATCACTTGTCCCTCACTGCTGTACGTTCAAATCCAACTTATTTTATGTGAAGAGCTATCTGAAAGCTTGCGAATGGTCAATGGTTCTATCTGGGTGCCCGTCAGTGTCTAAAATAATGCTTCCTCCGCCAATAAAAGTTGCCATATGACTTTAACCTCCCCCCTCCAAAAAATCTATATATAGAGAAACAGCGAGTCATTGATATAATATAGCACTTTTATAATTCATTTACAAACATTGAAAACAAACTGCATACTACTATTCTAGAAAGATAAAGAAAATCGCGGGGTAAATATTAGACAAATCCATATAAGATAATTTAGGTGGGTCGTTTATCATGTCAAGTTATCTAGACATTTTAATCGTCTATGTAGCATAGATTATTTTTAAAGAAACTGGAAAAACAGGTATACATATTGTCTCTTTATGATAAAAAAAATAATAAGAATCCAGTAAGTATCGAACCCATGGCCTACGATATACATGGATATCTGTGCTGACAACTGGGCTATATAGGCTTAACTATCCAGGTCTTACAGTGCATGTTGATTTCATACCTTTTTCTATGAAACGAGTTTTAGAATTTTGCTAGCGAGCCAAAATTCCAAAACGAATTTCATAAAATATGGTATGTCTCAAATCACCATGAGGTGTAAGACCTTTTTTCATCACATTACCACCGTAACCATAAATTTGAAAAATAAACTGTTAATTCTGTTTGCCAGTATACTTTGAGCCTTATTACATCTCAAGGAAATCAGTAAGGTACATCCATACGCCGTAGTAAATAGTCCTGATAATAAAACTAATCCAAGCAAATGATTGAATAAATACATTTAATCACTTTGACACAATTGTCAATAAAAAAAACCACAAGTGCATATTTAACCTTTTTTTTTTTTTTGATTTTCATGCCGCGAAGGACACCATTTATTTACGTAATGTTAAATCAGACATGTAGAATTTACATATCAAATAATAAATGTTAAATAATACATATTACTAAGAGACAAAATAATTTGTAACACCATCATGTAAATGTTTCAATATTACAATATGAGTATTAGCTTACAGTATTTGATTTACGTATCAGCCACCTTTACAGTATAGTATGTTCAAACAATACATGTGCAAATATTTTTGGTGCCATAGACAGACTATTGTATATGACATGTACGCGGTCAACCCATACCCTAATCTACTCGACCTTTGGCCTCGTCTTACGCCGTAGTATCCTTGGCCGATTTTAATGAATGACCTGTTCAAATATCAACATACTTTACAATAAAAGCCTTGTTTTAAAAATGATAAAAAATTGTACTATAAATATGTACAATTGGTGAACAAAAATATTAGAATGACATGTAACCTGACTGTCGATTTCGACTTAGACCGATTTGGTTTTAGAAAGTTTAGATGCCTGACGTGTGTACATACATACAAGAAAATATGTCATGGCTGTATTACAATGAATACAACCAAAGTGATAAATATATACAGTCAAACCTCTCTAGAGCAAACACCATCCGGATACATCGAGATTGGTTGTTGTAGGGAGGTTCAACTTTTCTGGAAATGAGCGAATAGTCAGTTTATAGTCGGTGGCTCATACTGATTTGAATATAGAGTATACAGAATGGGGTCCTATGTACAATTGTACTTTCGGTAAATATTCAAAAACATTCTAAAAGTGACTGAAAGCATTGAAAATATAACTTCTTTTTAATACATATAAATAACTATACAGTATACATATATCAGTCTGAAACTAAACACAGATTTTATGTTTGCTTAAAAAAGTCACTGATTTTACTCTGAGGTCCAGCTGAGGACACAATGTGTTAAAATCCCCCAGATTATGCAAATCTAGACAATTGTGTACATTTAACGATTTATGTTTTCAATACATCAAAGTCAAAACATCTGATAAATTACGGCATTTCAATTGTATAAAAAACAAACAGCATAAAACATATCTGTCGCATCACGGCAATTATCACTTCCATGCTAAATTTCATAAAAGAAACTCCATAAATAGCGCTAATTGTAAGTTTGTTTTCAAAATATGGTTGGCCTTTTATAATTGATCACATAAATGGCTTCCGAATAACCTGGTTCCCATCCACAATTTGTATATGTATATTCAAACACATAACTGTTAGGAAACCAGACCATAGTGTGATTCTATTGTTAGCTATTTTTAGAATTGGGAAAAACATGTACAAGATATTTTGGGATTATTGTCTGTTCTTTGGAGGTTTTACGCATCGATGGGTGGGAAATTGACTGTCGTTGTGCGTTGTTGAGACGTGTCGTTCGTGAGAGGTGAAATTACATTAAAATCCAACAGGAGGGAATAAAAGTGACGTTATAAAGAGGGTGTCGCTCCTGGGAGGTGACGTTTGGGGAGGTGGAACTGTATATAGCATAGTTACATAGTATTAACAATACACTACAGACGGGTCTGTAGCCCAGTGGTAAAACGCTGGACTGGTAATCCAGGGATTGCAGGTTTGATCCCCCATCTGACACTAATAAAATTAACAGTCTTTCAGATGGGACGTTAAACCGAGGTCTCGTGTCGGTGCTTTACACCGTGCACGTAAAAGAACCAGAGGAGACTCTGTAATGGGTCTCTGTCTGTATCATTGCACTATCCTCCAAAATCTAAAATGACTAATCTCTTCAGGAGGCGTCGCTCATATGGGCAACCGGTAGCGACGATAAATAAACGTAAAACAAACACAACAATAGAGTCATTGTATTCAGTAAGCCTTGTGACAACATTCAGATCCCACAGATCAATTTTGCTATTAGAATTTATGTGGATTAAGCGATATATCCAGATATATCCATTAACGTGATCGTTTATTTTCTCACAAAATTGTTTGATGTGTTCCGATCATCGACCACAATTAAAGCTGTTGGTCCGTCCGTCATTATGCATCGGCAAAGAACATGAAGGCTAAGAAACTAGTCTGACGAAAACGTTCTGAATATTTATAGTCAGCCGATGAACTTTAGTGTTCCATGTAGAAACACTCATAAAATTAACAAGAGGGCTATCATGGCACTGTATCGCTCACCTGACTCATTTTTTACCCCAGGGTCGCCATTTGAACAACTTTGAAAGAGTATTGTACATCGATTATTCCTTATTCCATTTCATTCTGGATACCGTTCAAACAGTATTTGCAAAGAACAGAGAGCCAGATCAACCACCACGGAATGTGCCATCTGATCAGGCTCTATCCTTTTTGCTATTCAGATGATCTTGCTAAGACACTTGGCTATGTAGCAAACAACATAGATCCTGATCAGCACGCAGCGTCACGCTGCGGCTGATCTGGATCTATGTTGTTTGCAAGCCTTTAAATAAAATATATCCAGAATTAAATGGGTTAAGTAAACAAATGTTGCCAAAACAGTGGTTTGTGAGAAGATGCTTGAAGAATTTGTGTTATTTTTAGACGGTAGCCATCTTTTATTCGGGACAACCACCATTTTAACAAATCTGAAAAGCCTACTCCTATGGACTATGCTATTAAATTTTGCTACAATTTGCCAAGCTGTTTTGAAAACTAAGATAAAAGAACAATCTTTTGACCTTTCGGCCTCCATCTTGGATAACAATTGTATCAGAGTGATAACCACATCAATACCCTCGATTTCATATATGACATGGCCCCCGAGGTTATAAAACTTCTCCGGTCTCAAACTCAGTCTCAGACGGATATATAGTCCAGTGGTAACACACTGGACTGGTAATCCAGGGATCGCAGGTTCGATCCCCCATCTGACCCTAATAAAATTAACAGTCTTTCAGATGGGACGTTAAACCAAGGTCTCGTGTCGGTGCTTTACACCGTGCACATAAAAGAACCAGAGGAGATTCTGGAATGGGTCTCTCTCTGTATCATTGCACTATCCTCCAACAATCTAAAATAACTAATCTCTTCAGGAGGCGTCGCTCATATGGGCAACCGGTAGCGACGATAAATAAACGTAAAAACACACACTCAGTCTCAAGCTTCTGATTGGTTTAGCTGAGTGTGAAACTCACAATCAACCAATCAAATTTCTGGAGAGTGAGTTTGAGATCTGAGAAGTGTTATAACCTTGGGGCCATGACTATATTTGCTCAAAAATAAAATTTGTCCACTACTTGACCACCAGGGTCACACCTATTTTTGATCCCGTGGTCACCATTTGAACAACTTTGAAAGAGCATTCTACCAAGATTTATCAAAATCTTGGTGGCGGTTCGTGTGAAGAAGATTGTTAAGAATTTGTCGGCCATCATGGATTTCAGGGGATCTTTATATTAACATCTTTGGAAAGGCTTCACCTAAGGATCATACAAGTAGCGTTTCTTCACCATTGGCTGATCGGTTTGTGAGAAGAAGACGTTTGAAATATCTCATAAAAGGTTGACATTTTGACCTTTCGACGGCCATCTTGGATGATGTAATAATCTGATTTTGATGAAAATTTCATTGGAGTGATCACCTCATTGATACCATGCTATAATTATGACATGACCATATTCCCTCAAAAATAATCATGTTGGATCCCGGGGTCACCATTTGAACAACTTGAAAGAGCATTGTACATCGATCATTCCTACAAAGATTCGTCAAAATCTGGCTTAAAAGATTGTTTTAACCCTTTCAACACCACAGACCTCTAAATAGGCTTACAAAAAGTGTAGATCCAGATGAGCCGGCTCATGACGAGCCGTCTCATCAGGATCTGCACTTTTTGCCAGTGATATGACTATTTTTAGACATAATTACCCATTTTGATAAATGAACTTGTCCAAATGTGATTTTCTGATTCATTTATTGGTTTATGAATATCATGGACCAGTCCATGTGAGTTACTTGGTGTTGAAAGGGTTAAGACACCGACCATCTTGGATCACGAAATGTGATATTAACAATTTTATATAATCCCCTACCTATTTTTTTATTTAGCTTTATTTAACTTTATTTAACGTTGCTACCGGTTGCCCATTTGAGCGACGGACAGTTTACCTAACAACACCTTTCCTGGGCAGGCTCCAGCGGTTATTTGGTGCACCAACCTCTGTAAGAAACTGTAAAGAGACACGGTCTGAGCAGAGCTCGAACCCGTGACCATCAGTGATGATAGAATACAGTGGTATACAAGTCAGCGACTCGATCACAGAGGTGGTCTACCCCCTACCTACCCAAGTATCCTGACAATAAATAGTGGCTTAAATTGTTACTGAGGAGAAGACGCTTGAAATTGTTAATGGACGATGGACGACAGACGGACACATTGCTCAGGTGAGCTAACAATAGAATCATGAAATAACTGCTCCGCAGATAATTTACCATGACCTCATAAAACTGAAGAAAAACAACCAATCTTTTAAAATGGCAAGTTTTATACAATCAGGTGGAATTACAAGTGATCAGGGAATTGTCTTCATGCAAAGTGCTATCTTTTGCTGGTAAAGATCTGATGAATTATAAAAGTGCAAATGTTTGTTTGCTTTTATGGATTTAACGCCACGCTAGATTGCGAAACAAGTTCTTACAACTTATATATTAAACCCTCTCGATTAGCGCAGTGGTTAGAGCGATCGCTTCTCACCAATGCGACCCGGGTTCGATCCTTGGACAGGGAAGTATGTGAGATGGTATGATGGTCGCCAGATCGGACAGGTGGGTTTTCTCCGGGTACTCTGGTTTCCTCCCACATGAATGACCACATATACGCTTTCATCCGAGCCAACGAGAGTGATTAATATAAGTTGTTAAAACTTACCTCGCAATCGTTGTAAAATAAATAAAGTATAAAACCCCCCACTCTCGAGACCTCATTCCTGGTGGAATCCACTGCCACAAGGGAGAGAAAAGAGGCAACGTGGACTTTAAATGCCTTGCCTAACGGCTACAGCTGGGCGCAAACTTCGGACCTTTCACACCTAAAGCAAATGCGCTACCACTGTGCTATGACGACTTCCACATCTTGCCATTGGGTTTAAGTAACACCTAGTTGTATGGTGATATGGCCACTAAATTACCACTTATTGGTGGAGGAAGACCCGGATGCCCCTCCGAGCTGTATTTCAGGCACGAACAGACACACAGGAAGAACCACTGACCTACCGCAAGCCAACTGGATAGGCTCCTCACTTGAAAGAATTCGACACCCCCTATCGGATTCAAACCACTCAGCAATGGAGGCCCCTAAAAGTGCATGGAAAATCATCCATGAAATGGGTGCTGGTAGATTGTAAGTTCAAAACATTGAGCTATTCCAGACACTATACGCACCCATATGAAAGAGATTTCTCTCTAAATGCACACATGACAACCTTTTTCTTGACACCCCAGGATATGGGTTTCCTTCAATACAAACTGCTTCTGAAAGTGTAACTCCCGCCAGACAAGTGTGTGTAAAGTGTTATGACTAGTAATCAAATATCCATGTTCTATGTTATGATAGACTTGTCACAAAATATCCATGTTCAATGTTATGATAGACTTGTCATAAAATATCCATGTTCTATGTTATGATAGACTTGTCATAAAATATCCATGTTCTATGTTATGATAGACTTGTCATAAAATATCCATGTTCTATGTTATGATAGACTTGTCATAAAATATCCATGTTCTATGTTATGATAGACTTGTCATAAAATATCCATGTTCTATGTTATGATAGACTTGTCATAAAATATCCATGTTCTATGTTATGATAGACTTGTCATAAAATATCCATGTTCTATGTTATGATAGACTTGTCATAAAATATCCATGTTCTATGTTATGATAGACTTGTCATAAAATGTCTATGTTATGATAGACTTGTCATAAAATATCCATGTTCTATGATATAATAGACTTGTCATAAAATATCCATGTTCTATGTTATGATAGACTTGTCATAAAATATCCACGTTCTATGTTATGATAGACTTGTCATAAAATGTCTATGTTATAATAGACTTGTCATAAAATATCCATGTTCTATGTTATGATAGACATGACCACGTTCTATATTATGATATACTTGTCCATGTTCTATGTTATGATAGACTCACTCATGTTCTATGTTATGATAGACTTCTCCATGTTCTATGTTATGATAGACTTGTCATAAAATGTCCACGTTCTATGTTATGATCAATAATACTCATAATGACAAGTGAGTACGAATACAATTAGTCATAACATATATACTCCCGAGTATTCCAGTTGTATGAGCTATGCCATGAGATTATCTCGTCCAATTTCTCATAGCGACGTGCCCATTAAACTTCATTAGTCCGCTATCCAACGGATTGTGTGCTTTCCATAAAACAGTCATTAGCCAGAAACAATATTTATTTCCTCATTAATCCTGTATAATCAATTACATTAAGCCCACAAACCTCACATCCACGCTCTCACTCGCCTACCCCTGCACAACAAATGGAAATAAATTGGTAAACAGTATGTCTACTAAATATGGAGCTAAATACGGAGCTGTATCTGGAGTTAATGACGGAGCTGCATTATGAATACGGAGCTGTATATGGAGTTAATGACAGAGCTGCATTATGAATACGGAGCTGTATCTGGAGTTAATTACAGAGCTGTATCTGGAGTTAATTACGGAGCAGTATCTGGAGTTAATTACAGAGCTGTATCTGGAGTTAATTACGGAGCTGTATCTGGAGTTAATTACAGAGCTGTATCTGGAGTTAATTATGGAGCAGTATCTGGAGTTAATTACAGAGCTGCATCTGGAGTTAATTACGGAGCTGTATCTGGAGTTAATTACGTAGCTGTATCTGGAGTTAATTACGGAGCTGTATCTGGAGTTAATTACGGAGCTGTATCTGGAGTTAATTACGTAGCTGTATCTGGAGTTAATTACGGAGCTGTATCTGGAGTTAATGACGGAGGTGCATCATGAATACGGAGCTGTATCTGGAGTTAATTACGGAGCAGTATCTGGAGTTAATTACAGAGCTGTATCTGGAGTTAATTATGGAGCTGTATCTGGAGTTAATTACGGAGCTGTATCTGGAGTTAATTATGGAGCTGTATCTGGAGTTAATTACGGAGCTGTATCTGGAGTTAATTACGGAGCTGTATCTGGAGTTAATTACAGAGCTGTATCTGGAGTTAATTACGGAGCTGTATGTGGCGTTAATTACGGAGCTGTATCTGGAGTTAATGACGGAGGTGCATCATGAATACGGAGCTGTATCTGGAGTTAATTACAGAGCTGTATCTGGAGTTAATTACGGAGCAGTATCTGGAGTTAATTACGGAGCTGTATCTGGAGTTAATGACGGAGGTGCATCATGAATACGGAGCTGTATCTGGAGTTAATGACGGAGCTGCATCATGAATACGGAGCTGTATCTGGAGTTAATTATGGAGCTGTATCTGGAGTTAATTATGGAGCTGTATCTGGAGTTAATTATGGAGCTGTATCTGGAGTTAATTACAGAGCTGTATCTGGAGTTAATTACGGAGCTGTATCTGGAGTTAATGACGGAGCTGTATCTGGAGTTAATGACGGAGCTGCATTATGAATACGGAGCTGTATATGGAGTTAATGACGGAGCTGCATTATGAATACGGAGCTGTATCTGGAGTTAATTACAGAGCTGTATCTGGAGTTAATTACGGAGCAGTATCTGGAGTTAATTACAGAGCTGTATCTGGAGTTAATTACGGAGCTGTATCTGGAGTTAATTATGGAGCAGTATCTGGAGTTAATTACAGAGCTGTATCTGGAGTTAATTACGGAGCTGTATCTGGAGTTAATTACGTAGCTGTATCTGGAGTTAATTACGGAGCTGTATCTGGAGTTAATGACGGAGGTGCATCATGAATACGGAGCTGTATCTGGAGTTAATTACGGAGCAGTATCTGGAGTTAATTACAGAGCTGTATCTGGAGTTAATTACGGAGCTGTATCTGGAGTTAATTATGGAGCTGTATCTGGAGTTAATTACGGAGCTGTATCTGGAGTTAATTACGGAGCTGTATCTGGAGTTAATTACAGAGCTGTATCTGGAGTTAATTACGGAGCTGTATCTGGCGTTAATTACGGAGCTGTATCTGGAGTTAATGACGGAGGTGCATCATGAATACGGAGCTGTATCTGGAGTTAATTACAAAGCTGTATCTGGAGTTAATTATGGAGCTGTATCTGGAGTTAATTATGGAGCTGTATCTGGAGTTAATTACAGAGCTGTATCTGGAGTTAATTATGGAGCTGTATCTGGAGTTAATTACGGAGCAGTATCTGGAGTTAATTACAGAGCTGTATCTGGAGTTAATGACGGAGGTGCATCATGAATACGGAGCTGTATCTGGAGTTAATGACGGAGCTGCATCATGAATACGGAGCTGTATCTGGAGTTAATTATGGAGCTGTATTATGGAGCTGTATCTGGAGTTAATTATGGAGCTGTATCTGGAGTTAATTATGGAGCTGTATCTGGAGTTAATGACGGAGCTGTATCTGGAGTTAATGACGGAGCTGCATTATGAATACGGAGCTGTATATGGAGTTAATGACGGAGCTGCATTATGAATACGGAGCTGTATCTGGAGTTAATTACAGAGCTGTATCTGGAGTTAATTACGGAGCAGTATCTGGAGTTAATTATGGAGCAGTATCTGGAGTTAATTACAGAGCTGTATCTGGAGTTAATTACGGAGCTGTATCTGGAGTTAATTACGTAGCTGTATCTGGAGTTAATTACGGAGCTGTATCTGGAGTTAATGACGGAGGTGCATCATGAATACGGAGCTGTATCTGGAGTTAATTACGGAGCAGTATCTGGAGTTAATTATGGAGCTGTATCTGGAGTTAATTACGGAGCTGTATCTGGAGTTAATTACGGAGCTGTATCTGGAGTTAATTATGGAGCTGTATCTGGAGTTAATTACGGAGCTGTATCTGGAGTTAATTACGGAGCTGTATCTGGAGTTAATTACAGAGCTGTATCTGGAGTTAATTACGGAGCTGTATCTGGCGTTAATTACGGAGCTGTATCTGGAGTTAATGACGGAGGTGCATCATGAATACGGAGCTGTATCTGGAGTTAATTACAAAGCTGTATCTGGAGTTAATTATGGAGCTGTATCTGGAATTAATTATGGAGCTGTATCTGGAGTTAATTACAGAGCTGTATCTGGAGTTAATTATGGAGCTGTATCTGGAGTTAATTACGGAGCAGTATCTGGAGTTAATTACAGAGCTGTATCTGGAGTTAATGACGGAGGTGCATCATGAATACGGAGCTGTATCTGGAGTTAATGACGGAGCTGCATCATGAATACGGAGCTGTATCTGGAGTTAATTATGGAGCTGTATCTGGAGTTAATTATGGAGCTGTATCTGGAGTTAATTATGGAGCTGTATCTGGAGTTAATTACAGAGCTGTATCTGGAGTTAATTACGGAGCTGTATCTGGAGTTAATGACGGAGCTGTATCTGGAGTTAATTACGGAGCTGTATCTGGAGTTAATTATGGAGCTGTATCTGGAGTTAATTACGGAGCTGTATCTGGAGTTAATGACGGAGCTGTATCTGGAGTTAATTACGGAGCTGTATCTGGAGTTAATTATGGAGCTGTATCTGGAGTTAATGACGGAGCGCATCATGAATACAGAGCTGTATCTGGAGTTAATTACGGAGCTGTATCTGGAGTTAATTACGGAGCTGTATCTGGCGTTAATTATGGAGCTGTATCTGGAGTTAATGACGGAGCGCATCATGAATACGGAGCTGTATCTGGAGTTAATTATGGAGCTGTATCTGGAGTTAATTATGGAGCTGTATCTGGAGTTAATTATGGAGCTGTATCTGGAGTTAATTACAGAGCTGTATCTGGAGTTAATTACGGAGGTGCATCATGAATACGGAGCTGTATCTGGAGTTAATTATGGAGCTGTATCTGGAGTTAATTACAGAGCTGTATCTGGAGTTAATTACAGAGCTGTATCTGGAGTTAATTATGGAGCTGTATCTGGAGTTAATTACGGAGCTGCATCATGAATACGGAGCTGTATCTGGAGTTAATGACAGAGCTGCATTATGAATATGGAGCTGTATCTGGAGTTAATGACGGAGCGCATCATGAATACGGAGCTGTATCTGGAGTTAATTACGGAGCTGTATCTGGAGCTAATTACGGAGCTGTATCTGGAGTTAATTACGGAGCTGTATCTGGAGTTAATTACGGAGCTGTATCTGGAGTTAATTACGTAGCTGTATCTGGAGTTAATTACGGAGCTGTATCTGGAGTTAATTACGGAGCTGTATCTGGAGTTAATTACGTAGCTGTATCTGGAGTTAATTACGGAGCTGTATCTGGGAGTTCATTATGGAGCTGTATCTGGAGTTCATTACGGAGCTGTATCTGGAGTTAATTACGGAGCTGTATCTGGAGTTAATTACGGAGCTGTATCTGGAGTTAATTACGGAGCTGTATCTGGAGTTAATTATGGAGCTGAATACAGAGCTAAATGAGGAGCTGTATACACCGTCTCCGTGGCCTAGTGGAGTCCAAGAGCAGGAGGTGAACAGTTTGAAACCTGTTAGTGGGTTACATTCTGATATGACCAGTTATTGAGCCACCAGCAAGTTCAATAATGGTTACAGTCTGGTGCCTCAGCTGGGCGCGAAAGTCTGGGCTTTTTACACCTGAAGCAAACGCACTACCATTGAGCTATGATGTCTTCCACGTCTTGAAAATACTTCTTTTGTCATTGGATTTAACACACCTATAGTTTTATGGTGATATGGTCACTTTCCAACTTTTATTGGTGGTGAACAAGCCCCTCCCCCATATCACCTGTCTCCGAGTGCCTCTCCGGTTAGTATTCCTGTTACCCATGTACAACCACGGACCTTCCATAAGACAACTGCAAAACTTTATCACGTGAAAGGATATGACACCCATTGTGGGATTCAAGAAAATAGTTCAATCTAGCCCCGGCCATGGATTCAATCTAGCCCCTGCCATGGATTCAATCTAGCCCCGGCCAAGGATTCAATCTAGCCCCGGCCATGGATTCAATCTAGCCCCGGCCATGGATTCAATCTAGCCCCGGCCATGGATTCAATCTAGCCCCGCCATGGATTCAATCTAGCCCCGGCCAAGGATTCAATCTAGCCCCGGCCATGGATTCAATCTAGCCCCGGCCATGGATTCAATCTAGCCCCGGCCAAGGATTCAATCTAGCCCCGGCCAATGGATTCAATCTAGCCCCGGCCAAGGATTCAATCTAGCCCCGGCCATGGATTCAATCTAGCCCCGGCCATGGATTCAATCTAGCTCCGGCCATGGATTCAATCTAGCCCCAGCCATGGATTCAATCTAGCCCCAGCCATGGATTCAATCTAGCCCCGGCCATGGATTCAATCTAGCCTCTAGCCCCGGCCATGGATTCAATCTAGCCCCGGCCATGGATTCAATCATTCGGAATTAGCTATGCTATGGATCTATGATTGAGCTATGCTATGGATCTATGATTTAGCTACAATATGGATCTATGATTGAGCTATACTATGGATCTATGACTTAGCTACAATATGGATCTATGATTGAGCTATGCTATGGATCTATGATTTAGCTACAATATGGATCTATGATTGAGCTATGCTATGGATCTATGATTGAGCTATGCTATGGATCTATGATTTAGCTATGCTACAGATCTATGATTGAGCTAGGCTACGGATCTATGATTGAGCTATGCTACGGATCTATGATTGAGCTATGCTATGTATCTATGATTGAGTTATGCTATGTATCTAGGATTGAGCTATGCTATGTATCTATGATTGAGCTATGCTACGGATCTATGATTGAGCTATGCTACGGATCTATGATTGAGTTATGCTATGTATCTATGATTGAGCTATGCTATGTATCTATGATTGAGCTATGCTATGGATCTATGATTGAGCTATGCTATGTATCTATGATTGAGCTATGCTATGTATCTATGATTGAGCTATGCTATGGATCTATGATTGAGCTATGCTATGGATCTATGATTGAGCTATGCTATGTATCTATGATTGAGCTATGCTACGGATCTATGATTGAGCTATGCTATGGATCTATGATTGAGCTAGCTTTGAAGCTTTACCTTATTTATATTATAATAATACAAAATGTAATGTTTATAGTGAAAATTATGTTCATACTTGGTGTTATACAAGGGAAGTAATACATACATATATTGCAATTTCATCACACAAGAGTTAACTCCCTGGATTAATCACATTACTTCACAGCTTTCAGCAGGATGAAATTTACAATGCAAGGGGCAGAACTAGGCAATTTAGTTTTTTCTGAAGCATCAACGTAGGGGCAGTCTGCCATACAACAAACTGCTATCAAGTATTTGATAGATAATGAATGGGCAGTGGAGCAATCACCTTTGATAGAGTACAAAAATGTTTTGCAAACATTTCTTTTTCTTTGGAACCAAATTTAGAGCCTGTAGCTAATGCATCACCTTACAATAACGTACATATTTAACATGCAATTTAACATAAATCTAAAAAAATACAAACAGCATGCCATGAATAATGTACACAAACGCATGCCGAGACATTCATCAGTGAACATTCATCTAGGTGGTCTCAGCGCCCACATATATTACATAATTTTAATAAAATAATAAATATAAATTTATATACAGTCAAACCTGTCTTAAGCAGCCAGCCAAGGGAATCTCATAAAGTGGCTGCTTAGCACAGGCGACTGCTTAATAGAGATCAAATGTATAATAAAAGAACATATTGGGAATCTGGAAGCTGGCTGCTTAATACATGTTGGCTGCTTAATGGAGGTGACCACTAACACAGGTTTGACTGTAATAATAAAACAGCCACTTTGAGATTGATAAACAGTTTTACACATATTGAGCAGTCACCTCTACAACTTTTTATCATTCCACTGACTAGGCTGCTTGCGACAAGTTTGAGAGGTCAGTGGAGCTGTGGTTAACACGCTGGACTGCAAATACAGGAATCTCAGGTTTGATCCCCCTTCTGGTCATAATAATATTAACAGTCATTCAGATGGGACAATAAACCAAGGTCTATCATGTATTGGTGCTTAGAATTATACTCTGAGCATGTATAAGAACGTGGGATGTTCCTGGAATTGGAGCGTCCTCAGTATCTTGCACTATCCTCCAACAAATTATATGATTAGTATGTATGCATGTATGTATGTTGCATTAATGTCAAACCCCTTGCGGGGACGTAGACATGTTTTCCTGGGCAGGCTTAGCCGACCTAAGTGGTTAACCAGTACTAAGCAATGTGTGCGAGGTGCCTTGCTCAATGACGCTACATACGTGGCCTGACCGAGTATCGAACACGGGACTGATCGTTTCCAAATCCGATGCTCTACCACTGGACCACGGACGCCACACAAGTATAGGAATACCGATAGCTGGAGACATATCCTGTACACTAGCACAATAAATACACATATCCTGTACACTAGCACAATAAATACACATATCCTGTACACTAGCACAATAAATACACATATCCTGTACACTAGCACAATAAATACACATATCCTGTACACTAGCACAATAAATACACATATCCTGTACACTAGCACAATAAATACACATATCCTGTACACTAGCACAATAAATACACATATCCTGTACACTAGCACAATAAATACACATATCCTGTACACTAGCACAATAAATACACATATCCTGTACACTAGCACAATAAATACACATATCCTGTACACTAGCACAATAAATACACATATCCTGTACACTAGCACAATAAATACACATATCCTGTACACTAGCACAATACACATAACCAAAACATAAAAACAGTTTGACCACAAGTTTATAATTAACCCTAAACCTGCCAATCATAACTATAGTCACTTTTGCAAACAGCATAGAGCCATCTGATCAGGCTCTATGCTGTTTGCTATTCGGATAATGGAGCTAAAACACTTGTCTGAATAGCGGATCTATGTTGTTTGCTATTCGGATAATGGAGCTAAAACACTTGATGTTGTTAAAACTTGTGGCCCAACCCATTTGCTTCAACATTTATTGACAATTATTGTGCACAACAATGACATAAATTATACAAGTGTGTTCATATGTTTTGTTCTGTACATTGTATATATAGAATGAATGCAATAAAATATGATTAAACTAACTAAAACACTTCTAGGATCTATGTTGTTTGCACATTCTGTCAAATTTATTCAGCAGGTTCATTAATCTTGACATGCCACAAAATTGTGAAATTGTAAGGAGCTGGTAATAAATAGAAAGGGTAAATAAGCTTTGCGTATGCATTTACATTTGTCAATAATAATTTAATTAGATTTTAAGCAACATTTTGAAAATTTGCCCCCCCCCCCAATTGATCTGCTTTTTAGTGAAAAAGGATTTCCCTTTGTTGTTATTTACTTTAAAGCGACACTACATCAGTGAATACACAACTTTCTACAAAAGTATTTTCCTATCATATGGTAAAATTTCCCCCCAAATATTTGCCTCAAATACTGAGTATTTCAACTAATAAACAAACATCGTATACGCAGTTTGTTGACATCACTAAATAATGTAAACATCGATGCGTAATACAACTAGTGTATCCTGAATAACATGATTCATGGTACAGATTTACCGTTATATCTCACATGTGTGCCTATTTATTTGTACACTATTCTTAGTTAAATTATCTCTAAGCGACATTATCTCGCGTTTAGTATTGACTCCGATGACAAAACAAATGTCAAGTCAGGAGCATGGATGACCGTTATATGAAATCATACTTTCAATTCACAAAAACACTGTTTATTGATTCAATGTTAGTGTATTCGGAAGAATTTATAGTAGCAATGCATTTATATGTGAAAAAATGCATTTTATTTGCTTTTTATGATATAATGTCGCTTTAAATACATTACTTTATTTAAATTGCAACGAATGGTTTACTAAAAGTTACCACTAATATAAACTTGCATGTGACAGTATTTCGTGGGCAGTAACTAACCAATGTCTCCCATTGAAGGAGAAACCACACAAATAAAGACCGTCTCCATAGCCTAGTGGCTAAGACATCCTATGGAGCGGGAAGTCGAAGGTTCGAATCTCGTCAGGGGTTCGTTCTGACATGGCCAGTTGGTGAGCCACCAGCTAGTTAAATAATGGTTACAGATTGCCTACCAGCATGGTATACAAGCATAGAATTCGGGAAGTACTGATGTTCATAAAAAGAGGTGTCTCATAAAGTCAGAAATGGCTTACACTTTAAATAGGGCTGACACTATAATAACCAAACACACCAAAGAGACTTTAATGTAAAGCAGCATATCACACAATATCTGCATAACAAATATTTTACAATGTCAAAAACATAAAAAACAAAGGAATTTTATCTCAGTCAATGATTACTGATCAATTTACAACTGCTACTATACATTAACATTTCCTGCTTTATCAGCAGATAATCAGTAGGGGCCCCCATTCCTGGACAGATACTCATCAAAATTTATGACCTATGAAATTGACACTGGTGATAGTGGACCAATCAGATGTTAGATATATAACCTTGGTCACAAAGGTCAGAGAAAGATATAATCACATGTGACATGTGGGAGCTATTAATGGCAATGTAGAGCAAGATATCCTACCAGTAGGATAATTATTCAGCTACTGTGCTCTATGAGCATGCTGTGATGGCTGCCATGTCAACAGCTAGCATGCTCACAATATGCTGCTGTAGTTGACCTCACTTCAAACAAACCCATCAAACATTCATGTTCAACATTATTTTGACCTATGCTTGTCTTATATGTTTTGCTATGTGTGACAGCATGTGTTATATGTGACAGTATGTGATAGTATGTGTTATATGTGACAGTATGTGTTATATGTGACAGTATGTGTTATATGTGACAGTATGTGTTATATGTGACAGTATGTGTTATATGTGACAGTATGTATTATATGTGACAGTATGTGTATTATATGTGACAGCATGCATTATATGTGACAGTATGTGTTATATGTGACAATATGTGCTATATGTGACAGTATGCATTACATGTGACAGTATGTGATATATGTGACAGTATGTGTTATATGTGACAGCATGCATTATATGTGACAGTATGTGTTATATGTGACAGCATGTGTTATATGTGACAGTATGTGTTATATGTGACAGTATGTATTATATGTGACAGTATGTGTTATATGTGACAACATGTGTTATATGTGACAGTATGTATTATATGTGACAGTATGTGTTATATGTGACAACATGTGTTATATGTGACAGTATATGTGACAGTATGTATTATATGTGACAGTATGTGTTATATGTGACAATATGTGTTATATGTGACAACATGTGTTATATGTGACAGTATGTATTATATGTGACAGTATGTGTTATATGTGACAGCATGTGTTATATGTGACAGTATGTGTTATATGTGACAGTATGTATTATATGTGACAGTATGTGTTATATGTGACAACATGTGTTATATGTGACAGTATGCGTTATATGTGACAGTATGTATTATATGTGACAGTACGTGTTATATGTGACAACATGTATTATATGTGACAACATGTGTTATATGTGACAGTATGTATTATATGTGACAGTATGCATTATGTGTGACAGTATGTATTATGTGTGACAGTATGTGTTATATGTGACAGCATGTGTTATAAGTGACAGTATGTATTATATGTGACAGTATGTGTTATGTGTGACAGTATGTATTATATGTGACAGTATGTATTATATGTGACAGTATGTATTATATGTGACAGTATGTATTATATGTGACAGTATGTGTTATATGTGACAGCATGTGTTATATGTGACAGTATGTATTATATGTGACAGTATGTGTTATATGTGACAGCATGTGTTATATGTGACAGTATGTATTATATGTGACAGTATGTGTTATATGTGACAGTATGTATTATATGTGACAACATGTGTTATATGTGACAATATGTGCTATATGTGACAGTATGTGTTATATGTGACAGTATGTGTTATATGTGACAGTATGCATTATATATATGACAGTATGTGTTATATGTGACAGCATATGTTATATGTGACAGTATGTGTTATATGTGACAGTATGTATTATATGTGACAGTATGTATTATATGTGACAGTATGCATTATATGTGACAGTATGTGTTATATGTGACAGTATGCATTATATGTGACAGTATGTATTATATGAGACAGTATGCGTTATATGTGACAGTATGCATTATATGTGACTGTATGCGTTATATGTGACAGTATATGTTATATATGACAGCATGTGTTATATGTGACAGTATGTGCTATATGTGACAGTATGTATATGTGACAGTATGCATTATATGTGACAGTATGTGTTATATGTGACAGTATGTATTATATGTGACAGCATGTGTTATATGTGACAGTATGTGTTATATGTGACAGTATGTATTATATGTGACAGTATGCATTATATGTGACAGTATGCATTATATGTGACAGTATGTATTATATGTGACAGTATGCGTTATATGTGACAGTATGTATTATATGTGAAAGTATGCGTTATATGTGACAGTATGTATTATATGTGACTGTATGTGTTATATGTGACAGTATGCATTATATGTGAAAGTATGCATTATATGTGACAGTATGCGTTATATGTGACAGCATGTGTTATATGTGAGAGTATGCATTATATATGACAGTATGCATTATATGTGACAGTATGCATTATATGTGACAGTATGTGTTATATGTGACAGTATGCATTATATGTGACAGTATGCGTTATATGTGACAGTATGCATTATATGTGACAGTATGTGTTATATGTGACAGTATGCGTTATATGTGACAGCATGCATTATATGTGACAGTATGTATTATATGTGACAGTATGCGTTATATGTGACAGCATGCATTATATGTGACAGTATGTATTATATGTGACAGCATGAATTATATGTGACAGTATGTATTACATGTGACAGCATGCATTATATGTGACAGTATGCATTATATGTGACAGTATGCATTATATATGACATTATGTATTATATGTGACAGTATGAGTTATATGTGACAGTATGTGTTATATGTGACAGCATGTATTATATGTGACAGTATGCGTTATATGTGACAGTATGTATTATATGTGACAGTATGTGTTATATGTGACAGTATGTATTATATGTGACAACATGTGTTATATGTGACAATATGTGCTATATGTGACAGTATGTGTTATATGTGACAGTATGTGTTATATGTGACAGTATGCATTATATATATGACAGTATGTGTTATATGTGACAGCATATGTTATATGTGACAGTATGTGTTATATGTGACAGTATGTATTATATGTGACAGTATGTATTATATGTGACAGTATGCATTATATGTGACAGTATGTGTTATATGTGACAGTATGCATTATATGTGACAGTATGTATTATATGAGACAGTATGCGTTATATGTGACAGTATGCATTATATGTGACTGTATGCGTTATATGTGAAAGTATGTGTTATATGTGACAGCATGTGTTATATGTGACAGTATGTGCTATATGTGACAGTATGTATTATATGTGACAGTATGCATTATATGTGACAGTATGTGTTATATGTGACAGTATGCATTATATGTGACAGTATGTGTTATATGTGACAGTATGCGTTATATGTGACAGCATGCATTATATGTGACAGTATGTATTATATGTGACAGTATGCGTTATATGTGACAGCATGCATTATATGTGACAGTATGTATTATATGTGACAGCATGAATTATATGTGACAGTATGTATTATATGTGACAGCATGCATTATATGTGACAGTATGCATTATATGTGACAGTATGCATTATATATGACAGTATGTATTATATGTGACAGTATGAGTTATATGTGACAGTATGTGTTATATGTGACAGCATGTATTATATGTGACAGTATGCGTTATATGTGACAGTATGTGTTATATGTGACAGCATGCGTTATATGTGACAGTATGTATTATATGTGACAGTATGTATTATATGTGACAGCATGTGTTATATGTGATAGTATATGTTATATGTGACAGCATGCGTTATATGTGACAGTGTGTGTTATATGTGACAGTATGTATTATATGTGACAGCATGTGTTATATGTGACAGCATGCGTTATATGTGACAGTATGTGTTATATGTGACAGCATGCATTATATGTGACAGTATGTATTATATGTGACATCATGTGCTATATGTGACATTGTGTATTATATGTGACAGTGTGTATTATATGTGACAGCATGTGTTATATGTGATAGCATGCGTTATATGTGACAGTATGTGTTATATGTGACAGCATGCGTTATATGTGACAGTATGTATTATATGTGACAGTGTGTATTATATGTGACAGCATGTGTTATATGTGACAGCATGCGTTATATGTGACAGTATGTGTTATATGTGACAGCATGCGTTATATGTGACAGTATGTGTTATATGTGACAGTATGTATTATATGTGACATAATGTGCTATATGTGACAGTGTGTATTATATGTGACAGTATGCGTTGTATGTGACAGTATGCGTTATATGTGACAGTATGCGTTATATGTGACAGTATGCGTTATATGTGACAGCATGCATTATGTGTGACAGTATGTGTTATATGTGACAGTATGTATTATATGTGACAGTATGTGCTATATGTGACAACATGTGTTATATGTGACAGTATGTATTCTATGTGACAGTATGTGTTATATGTGACAACATGTGTTATATGTGACAGTATATGTGACAGTATGTATTATATGTGACAGTATGTGGTATATGTGACAATATGTGTTATATGTGACAACATGTGTTATATGTGACAGTATGTATTATATGTGACAGTATGTGTTATATGTGACAGCATATGTTATATGTGACAGTATGTATTATAGGTGACAGTATGTATTATATGTGACAGTATGCATTATGTGTGACAGTATGTATTATGTGTGACAGTATGTGTTATATGTGACAGTATGTATTATAAGTGACAGTATGTGTTATATGTGACAGTATGTATTATATGAGACAGTATGCGTTATATGTGACAGTATGTGTTATATGTGACAGTATGTATTATATGTGACAGTATGTATTATATGTGACAGTATGCATTATGTGTGACAGTATGTATTATGTGTGACAGTATGTGTTATATGTGACAGCATGTGTTATATGTGACAGTATGTATTATATGTGACAGTATGTGTTATATGTGACAGTATGTATTATATGTGACAGTATGTATTATATGTGACAGTATGCATTATATGTGACAGTATGTATTATATGTGACAGTATGTGTTATATGTGACAGCATGTGTTATATGTGACAGTATGTATTATATGTGACATTATGTGTTATATGTGACAGCATGTGTTATATGTGACAGCATGTATTATATGTGACAGTATGTGTTATATGTGACAGTATGTATTATATGTGACAGTATGCATAATATGTGACAGTATGTGTTATATGTGACAGTATGTATTATATGTGACAGCATGTGTTATATGTGACAGTATGTATTATATGTGACAGTATGCATTATATGTGACAGTATGCATTATATGTGACAGTATGTATTATATGTGACAGCATGTGTTATATGTGACAGTATGTGACAGTATGTATTATATGTGACAGTATGCATTATAGGTGACAGTATGCATTATATGTGACAGTATGTATTATATGTGACAGTATGAGTTATATGTGACAGTATGTATTATATGTGAAAGTATGCGTTATATGTGACAGTATGTATTATATGTGACTGTATGCGTTATATGTGACAGTATGCATTATATATGACAGTATGTGTTATATGTGACAGTATGCATTATATATGACAGTATGTGTTATATGTGACAGCATGTGTTATATGTGACAGTATGCATTATATGTGACAGTATGCATTATATGTGACAGTATGCATTATATGTGACAGTATGTGTTATATGTGACAGTATGCATTATATGTGACAGTATGTATTATATGTGACAGTATGTATTATATGTGACAGTATGTATTATATGTGACAGTATGTGTTATATGTGACAGCATGTGTTATATGTGACAGTATGTATTATATATGATAGTATGTGTTATATGTGACAGCATGTGTTATATGTGACAGTATGTATTATATGTGACAGTATGTATTATATGTGACAGTATGTATTATATGTGACAGTATGTGTTATATGTGACAGTATGTATTATATGTGACAGTATGTGTTATATGTGACAGTATGTGTTATATGTGACAGTATGTATTATATGTGACAGTATGCATTATATGTGACAGTATGTGTTATATGTGACAGTATGTGTTATATGTGACAGTATGCATTATATGTGACAGTATGCATTATATGTGACAGTATGCATTATATGTGACAGTATGTGTTATATGTGACAGTATGCGTTATATGTGACAACATGTGTTATATGTGACAATATGTGCTATATGTGACAGTATGTGTTATATGTGACAGTATGTGTTATATGTGACAGTATGCATTATATATGACAGTATGTGTTATATGTGACAGCATATGTTATATGTGACAGTATGTGTTATATGTGACAGTATGTATTATATGTGACAGTATGCATTATATGTGACAGTATGTGTTATATGTGACAGCATGCGTTATATGTGACAGTATGTAATATGGACAGTATGTGTTATATGTGACAGTATGCGTTATATGTGACAGTATGTATTATATGTGACAGTATGTGTTATATGTGACAGTAGTATTATATGTGACAGTATGTGTTATATGTGACAGTATGTATTATATGTGACAGTATGCGTTATATGTGACAGTATGTGTTATATGTGACAGCATGCGTTATATGTGACAGTATGTATTATATGTGACAGTATGTATTATATGTGACAGCATGTGTTATATGTGACAGTATATGTTATATGTGACAGCATGCGTTATATGTGACAGTATGTGTTATATGTGACAGTATGTATTATATGTGACAGCATGTGTTATATGTGACAGCATGCGTTATATGTGACAGCATGTGTTATATGTGACAGCATGCGTTATATGTGACAGTATGTATTATATGTGACAGCATGTGCTATATGTGACAGTGTGTATTATATGTGACAGTTATATGTGACAGCATGTGTTATATGTGACAGCATGCGTTATATGTGACAGTATGTGTTATATGTGACAGCATGTGTTATATGTGACAGTATGTATTATATGTGACAGTGTGTATTATATGTGACAGTATGCGTTGTATGTGACAGTATGCGTTATATGTGACAGTATGCGTTATATGTGACAGTATGCGTTATATGTGACAGCATGCATTATGTGTGACAGTATGTGTTATATGTGACAGTGTGTATTATATGTGACAACATGCATTATATGTGACAGCATGTGTAATATGTGACAGCATGTGTTATATGTGTTATATGTGACAGTATGTATTATATGTGACAGTATGTGTTATATGTGACAACATGTGTTATATGTGACAGTATGTATTATATGTGACAGTATGTGTTATATGTGACAACATGTGTTATATGTGACAGTATATGTGACAGTATGTATTATATGTGACAGTATGTGTTATATGTGACAATATGTGTTATATGTGACAACATGTGTTATATGTGACATTATGTATTATATGTGACAGTATGTGTTATGTGTGACAGTATGTATTATATGTGACAGTATGTATTATATGTGTGCATTATTGTGTGTATATGTGACAGTATGTGTTATATGTGACAGCATGTGTTATATGTGACAGTATGTATTATATGTGACAGTATGTGTTATGTGTGACAGTATGTATTATATGTGACAGTATGTATTATATGTGACAGTATGTATTATATGTGACAGTATGTGTTATATGTGACAGCATGTGTTATATGTGAAAGTATGTATTATATGTGACAGTATGTATTATATGTGACAGCATGTGATATATGTGACAGTATGTATTATATGTGACAGTATGTGTTATATGTGACAGTATGTATTATATGTGACAACATGTGTTATATGTGACAATATGTGCTATATGTGACAGTATGTGTTATATGTGACAGTATGTGTTATATGTGACAGTATGCATTATATATATGACAGTATGTGTTATATGTGACAGCATATGTTATATGTGACAGTATGTGTTATATGTGACAGTATGTATTATATGTGACAGTATGTATTATATGTGACAGTATGCATTATATGTGACAGTAGTGTTATATGTGACAGTATGCATTATATGTGACAGTATGTATTATATGACAGTATGCGTTATATGTGACAGTATGCATTATATGTGAAAGTATGCGTTATATGTGACAGTATGCATTATATGTGACTGTATGCGTTATATGTGACAGTATGCATTATATGTGACAGTATGCATTATATGTGACAGTATGCGTTATATGTGACAGTATGTGTTATATGTGACAGTATGTATTATATGTGACAGTATGTGTTATATGTGACAGTATGTGTTATATGTGACAGTATGCATTATATGTGACAGTATGCATTATATGTGACAGTATGCATTATATGTGACAGTATGTGTTATATGTGACAGTATGCGTTATATGTGACAGTATGTATTATATGTGAAAGTATGCGTTATATGTGACAGTATGCATTATATGTGACTGTATGCGTTATATGTGACAGTATGCATTATATGTGACAGTATGCATTATATGTGACAGTATGCGTTATATGTGACAGTATGCGTTATATGTGACAGTATGTATTATATGTGAAAGTATGCGTTATATGTGACAGTATGCATTATATGTGACAGTATGCATTATATGTGACAGTATGCATTATATGTGACAGTATGCATTATATGTGACAGTATGCGTTATATGTGACAACATGTGTTATATGTGACAATATGTGCTATATGTGACAGTATGTGTTATATGTGACAGTATGTGTTATATGTGACAGTATGCATTATATATATGACAGTATGTGTTATATGTGACAGCATATGTTATATGTGACAGTATGTGTTATATGTGACAGTATGTATTATATGTGACAGTATGCATTATATGTGACAGTATGTGTTATATGTGACAGTATGCGTTATATGTGACAGTATGTAATATGAGACAGTATGCGTTATATGTGGCAGTATGCATTATATGTGACAGTATGCATTATATATGACAGTATGTATTATATGTGACAGTATGAGTTATATGTGACAGTATGTGTTATATGTGACAGCATGTATTATATGTGACAGTATGCGTTATATGTGACAGTATGTGTTATATGTGACAGCATGCATTATATGTGACAGTATGTATTATATGTGACAGTATGTATTATATGTGACAGCATGTGTTATATGTGATAGTATATGTTATATGTGACAGCATGCGTTATATGTGACAGTGTGTGTTATATGTGACAGTATGTATTATATGTGACAGCATGTGTTATATGTGACAGCATGCGTTATATGTGACAGTATGTGTTATATGTGACAGCATGCGTTATATGTGACAGTATGTATTATATGTGACATCATGTGCTATATGTGACATTGTGTATTATATGTGACAGTGTGTATTATATGTGACAGCATGTGTTATATGTGACAGCATGCGTTATATGTGACAGTATGTGTTATATGTGACAGCATGCGTTATATGTGACAGTATGTATTATATGTGACAGTGTGTATTATATGTGACAGTATGCGTTGTATGTGACAGTATGCGTTATATGTGACAGTATGCGTTATATGTGACAGTATGCGTTATATGTGACAGCATGCATTATGTGTGACAGTATGTGTTATATGTGACAGTGTGTATTATATGTGACAACATGCATTATATGTGACAGCATGTGTCATATGTGACAGCATGTGTTATATGTGACAGTATGTATTATATGTGACAGTATGTGTTATATGTGACAACATGTGTTATATGTGACAGTATGTATTATATGTGACAGTATGTGTTATATGTGACAACATGTGTTATATGTGACAGTATATGTGACAGTATGTATTATATTTGACAGTATGTGTTATATGTGACAATATGTGTTATATGTGACAACATGTGTTATATGTGACAGTATGTATTATTTGTGACAGTATGTGTTATATGTGACAGCATGTGTTATATGTGACAGTATGTGTTATATGTGACAGTATGTATTATATGTGACAGTATGTGTTATATGTGACAGCATGTGTTATATGTGACAGTATGTATTATATGTGACAGTATGTGTTATGTGTGACAGTATGTATTATATGTGACAGTATGTATTATATGTGACAGTATGTATTATATGTGACAGTATGTGTTATATGTGACAGCATGTGTTATATGTGAAAGTATGTATTATATGTGACAGTATGTGTTATATGTGACAGCATGTGATATATGTGACAGTATGTATTATATGTGACAGTATGTGTTATATGTGACAGTATGTATTATATGTGACAACATGTGTTATATGTGACAATATGTGCTATATGTGACAGTATGTGTTATATGTGACAGTATGTGTTATATGTGACAGTATGCATTATATATATGACAGTATGTGTTATATGTGACAGCATATGTTATATGTGACAGTATGTGTTATATGTGACAGTATGTATTATATGTGACAGTATGTATTATATGTGACAGTATGCATTATATGTGACAGTATGTGTTATATGTGACAGTATGCATTATATGTGACAGTATGTATTATATGAGACAGTATGCGTTATATGTGACAGTATGCATTATATGTGACTGTATGCGTTATATGTGACAGTATGTGTTATATGTGACAGCATGTGTTATATGTGACAGTATGTGCTATATGTGACAGTATGTATTATATGTGACAGTATGCATTATATGTGACAGTATGTGTTATATGTGACAGTATGTATTATATGTGACAGCATGTGTTATATGTGACAGTATGTGTTATATGTGACAGTATGTATTATATGTGACAGTATGCATTATATGTGACAGTATGCATTATATGTGACAGTATGTATTATATGTGACAGTATGCGTTATATGTGACAGTATGTATTATATGTGAAAGTATGCGTTATATGTGACAGTATGCATTATATGTGACTGTATGCGTTATATGTGACAGTATGCATTATATGTGACAGTATGCATTATATGTGACAGTATGCGTTATATGTGACAGCATGTGTTATATGTGAGAGTATGCATTATATATGATAGTATGTGTTATATGTGACAGCATGTGTTATATGTGACAGTATGCATTATATATGACAGTATGCATTATATGTGACAGTATGCATTATATGTGACAGTATGTGTTATATGTGACAGTATGCATTATATATGACAGTATGTGTTATATGTGACAGCATGTGTTATATGTGACAGTATGCATTATATGTGACAGTATGCATTATATGTGACAGTATGCATTATATGTGACAGTATGTGTTATATGTGACAGTATGCATTATATGTGACAGTATGCATTATATGTGACAGTATGCATTATATGTGACAGTATGTGTTATATGTGACAGTATGCGTTATATGTGACAACATGTGTTATATGTGACAATATGTGCTATATGTGACAGTATGTGTTATATGTGACAGTATGTGTTATATGTGACAGTATGCATTATATATATGACAGTATGTGTTATATGTGACAGCATATGTTATATGTGACAGTATGTGTTATATGTGACAGTATGTATTATATGTGACAGTATGCATTATATGTGACAGTATGTGTTATATGTGACAGTATGCGTTATATGTGACAGTATGTAATATGAGACAGTATGCGTTATATGTGGCAGTATGTGTTATATGTGACAGCATGCGTTATATGTGACAGTATGTATTATATATGACAGTATGTATTATATGTGACAGTATGAGTTATATGTGACAGTATGTGTTATATGTGACAGCATGTATTATATGTGACAGTATGCGTTATATGTGACAGTATGTGTTATATGTGACAGCATGCGTTATATGTGACAGTATGTATTATATGTGACAGTATGTATTATATGTGACAGCATGTGTAATATGTGATAGTATATGTTATATGTGACAGCATGCGTTATATGTGACAGTGTGTGTTATATGTGACAGTATGTATTATATGTGACAGCATGTGTTATATGTGACAGCATGCGTTATATGTGACAGTATGTGTTATATGTGACAGCATGCGTTATATGTGACAGTATGTATTATATGTGACATCATGTGCTATATGTGACATTGTGTATTATATGTGACAGTGTGTATTATATGTGACAGCATGTGTTATATGTGACAGTATGTGTTATATGTGACAGTATGTGTTATATGTGACAGCATGCGTTATATGTGACAGTATGTATTATATGTGACAGTGTGTATTATATGTGACAGTATGCGTTGTATGTGACAGTATGCGTTATATGTGACAGTATGCGTTATATGTGACAGTATGCGTTATATGTGACAGCATGCATTATGTGTGACAGTATGTGTTATATGTGACAGTGTGTATTATATGTGACAACATGCATTATATGTGACAGCATGTGTCATATGTGACAGCATGTGTTATATGTGACAGTATGTATTATATGTGACAGTATGTGTTATATGTGACAACATGTGTTATATGTGACAGTATGTATTATATGTGACAGTATGTGTTATATGTGACAACATGTGTTATATGTGACAGTATATGTGACAGTATGTATTATATTTGACAGTATGTGTTATATGTGACAATATGTGTTATATGTGACAGTATGTATTATATGTGACAGTATGTGTTATATGTGACAGCATGTGTTATATGTGACAGTATGCATTATATGTGACAGTATGCATTATATGTGACAGTATGCATTATATGTGACAGTATGTGTTATATGTGACAGTATGCATTATATGTGACAGTATGCATTATATGTAACAGTATGCATTATATGTGACAGTATGTGTTATATGTGACAGTATGCGTTATATGTGACAGCATGCATTATATGTGACAGTATGTATTATATGTGACAGTATGCGTTATATGTGACAGCATGCATTATATGTGACAGTATGTATTATATGTGACAGTATGTATTATATGTGACAGCATGCATTATATGTGACAGTATGCATTATATGTGACAGTATGCATTATATATGACAGTATGTATTATATGTGACAGTATGTATTATACGTGACAGTATGCATTTTATATGACAGTGTGTATTATATGTGACAGTATGAGATATATGTGACAGTATGTGTTATATGTGACAGCATGTATTATATGTGACAGTATGCATTATATGTGACAGTATGTGTTATATGTGACAGCATGCGTTATATGTGACAGTATGTATTATATGTGACAGTATGTATTATATGTGACAGCATGTGTTATATGTGACAGTATATGTTATATGTGACAGCATGCGTTATATGTGACAGTGTGTGTTATATGTGACAGTATGTATTATATGTGACAGCATGTGTTATATGTGACAGCATGCGTTATATGTGACAGTATGTGTTATATGTGACAGCATGCGTTATATGTGACAGTATGTATTATATGTGACATCATGTGCTATATGTGACAGTGTGTATTATATGTGACAGTGTGTATTATATGTGACAGCATGTGTTATATGTGACAGCATGCGTTATATGTGACAGTATGTGTTATATGTGAAAGCATGCGTTATATGTGACAGTATGTGTTATATGTGACAGCATGTGTTATATGTGACAGTATGTATTATATGTGACATAATGTGCTATATGTGACAGTGTGTATTATATGTGACAGTATGCATTGTATGTGACAGTATGCATTATATGTGACAGTATGCGTTATATGTGACAGCATGCATTATGTGTGACAGTATGTGTTATTTGTGACAGTGTGTATTATATGTGACAACATGCATTATATGTGACAGCATGTGTCATATGTGACATCATGCATTATATGTGACAGCATGCATTATATGTGACAGCATGTGTCATATGTGACAGCATGTGTTATATGTGACAGCATGTGTTATATGTGACAGCATGCATCATATGTGACAGTATGTGTTATATGTGACAGTATGTGTTATATGTGACAGTATGTGTTATATGTGACAGTATGTGTTATATGTGACATTATGTGTTATATGTGACTGTATGTGTTATATGTGACAGCATGCATTATATGTGTGACAGTATGTATTATATGTGACAGTATGTATTATATGTGACAGTATGTGTTATATGTGACAGTGTGTATTATATGTGACAGTATGTGTTATATGTGACAGCATGTGTTATATGTGACAGTATGTGTTATATATGACAGCATGTGTTATATGTGACAGTGTGTATTATATGTGACAGTGTGTATTATATGTGACAGCATGTGTCATATGTGACAGTATGTGTTATATGTGACAGCATGTGTTATATGTGACAGTATGTGTTATATGTGACAGTGTGTATCATATGTGACAGCATGTGTCATATGTGACAGTATGTGTTATATGTGCCAGCATGTGTTATATGTGACAGTATGTGTTATATGTGACAGTAATGTGTTATATGTGACAGCATGTGTTATATGTGACAGTATGTGTTATATGTGACAGTGTGTATTATATGTGACAGCATGTGTCATATGTGACAGTATGTGTTATATGTGACAGCATGCGTTATATGTGACAGCATGTGTCATATGTGACAGTATGTATTATATGTGACAGCATGTGTCATATGTGACAGTATGTGTTATATGTGACAGCATGCATTATATGTGACAGCATGTGTCATATGTGACACCATGTGTTATATGTGACAGCATGTGTTATATGTGACATGATGCATCATATGTGACAGTATGTGTTATATGTGACAGTATGTGTTATATGTGACAGTATGTGTTATATGTGATAGTATGTGTTATATGTGACATTATGTGTTATATGTGACTGCATGCATTATATGTGGACAGTATGTGTTATATGTGACTGTATGTGTTATATGTGACAGCATGTGTTATATGTGACAGCATGTGTTATATGTGACAGCATGCATCATATGTGACAGCATGCATCATATGTGACAGCATGTGTTATATGTGGACAGTATGTGTTATATGTGACAGCATGCAGTATATGTGACAGTATGCAGTATATGTGACAGCATACATCATATGTGACAGCATGCAGTATATGTGACAGTATGCATTATATGTGACAGCATGTGTTATATGTGACAGCATGTGCTAGATGTGACAGCATGCATTATATGTGAGAGCATGCATTATATGTGACAGCATGTGTTATATGTGACAGCATGTGTTATATGTGACAACATGTGTTATATGTGACATCATGTGTTATATGTGACAGCATGTGTTATATGTGACAGTATGTATTATATGTGACATAATGTGCTATATGTGACAGTGTGTATTATATGTGACAGTATGCGTTGTATGTGACAGTATGCGTTATATGTGACAGTATGCGTTATATGTGACAGCATGTGTCATATGTGACAGCATGTGTTATATGTGACAGCATGTGTTATATGTGACAGCATGCATCATATGTGACAGTATGTGTTATATGTGACAGTATGTGTTATATGTGACAGTATGTGTTATATGTGACAGTATGTGTTATATGTGACATTATGTGTTATATGTGACTGTATGTGTTATATGTGACAGCATGCATTATATGTGTGACAGTATGTATTATATGTGACAGTATGTATTATATGTGACAGTATGTGTTATATGTGACAGTGTGTATTATATGTGACAGTATGTGTTATATGTGACAGCATGTGTTATATGTGACAGTATGTGTTATATATGACAGCATGTGTTATATGTGACAGTGTGTATTATATGTGACAGTGTGTATTATATGTGACAGCATGTGTCATATGTGACAGTATGTGTTATATGTGACAGCATGTGTTATATGTGACAGTATGTGTTATATGTGACAGTGTGTATCATATGTGACAGCATGTGTCATATGTGACAGTATGTGTTATATGTGCCAGCATGTGTTATATGTGACAGTATGTGTTATATGTGACAGTAATGTGTTATATGTGACAGCATGTGTTATATGTGACAGTATGTGTTATATGTGACAGTGTGTATTATATGTGACAGCATGTGTCATATGTGACAGTATGTGTTATATGTGACAGCATGCGTTATATGTGACAGCATGTGTCATATGTGACAGTATGTATTATATGTGACAGCATGTGTCATATGTGACAGTATGTGTTATATGTGACAGCATGCATTATATGTGACAGCATGTGTCATATGTGACACCATGTGTTATATGTGACAGCATGTGTTATATGTGACATGATGCATCATATGTGACAGTATGTGTTATATGTGACAGTATGTGTTATATGTGACAGTATGTGTTATATGTGATAGTATGTGTTATATGTGACATTATGTGTTATATGTGACTGCATGCATTATATGTGGACAGTATGTGTTATATGTGACTGTATGTGTTATATGTGACAGCATGTGTTATATGTGACAGCATGTGTTATATGTGACAGCATGCATCATATGTGACAGCATGCATCATATGTGACAGCATGTGTTATATGTGGACAGTATGTGTTATATGTGACAGCATGCAGTATATGTGACAGTATGCAGTATATGTGACAGCATACATCATATGTGACAGCATGCAGTATATGTGACAGTATGCGTTATATGTGACAGCATGTGTTATATGTGACAGCATGTGTTAGATGTGACAGCATGCATTATATGTGAGAGCATGCATTATATGTGACAGCATGTGTTATATGTGACAGCATGTGTTATATGTGACAACATGTGTTATATGTGACATCATGTGTTATAAGTGACAGTGTGTATTATATGTGACTGTGTGTATTATATGTGACAGCATGCATTATGTGTGACAGCATGCGTTATATGTGATAGCACAATGATAAAATAAATGGTTTGATTACATGTGCCGTGATTAAATGTGAGATTATGTGTTATAATGGTCAGCTGATCTGACACATGAGCACGATACATGCTGCTCTCCACATTTCATCAACATCATTATAATGGTTTCATTGCTTTCACGGCTGCAATCATTTCATCAGAGACTACTAATATAGAAGAATCTGCACAGATTAATGGGATGCTGGGAACGCTGCAGAATATACCAATAACATGTCCACGTCTCTCTCTATCTGGGGGGAACAACAATCACAAAATAGACAAGATCGCTAAAAGTTAACACCTATCAGTGCCTGTACTACAGTCTTGGTGGAGACCACGATCCCGTTACGGTAACACTGTCTCTGTAATCAACATTCTCCTGTACAGCACATCGTGTCTACTGGGACCTCCGATAGCATGAGAACAATCCATACAAATTGTATTGTGCTCGGAAAACAATCATGCCTGGATAACGCAGGAAAAGCTTCCAATCTGCCGCTACTGCCCTGTCATCATGTCAACTTGAATTGCATAGGATAGACGAGAGAGATGGGAGAAACGATCAAAGCAAACGTCTCGTCCGAGACATCAATGTGGATTTATTTGTATTTTGATTATTATAATGGATGGGTGGTTCTAGTTAGCCTGATGGTCAATCAATATACAAACAGTCACTCATACTGAGACATAACACGGGGAAATTGCCAAAGCCCAGGCTAATTTGTACTGCCTGTAGATCCTATATCTATCCTATCCTATCTATCCTATCCTATCCTATCTATCCTATCTATCCTATCCTATCTATCCTATCCTATCTATCCTATCATATCTATACTATCATATCTATCCTATCATATCTATCCTATCCTATCCCATCTATCTATCCTATCCTATCTATCCTATCCTATCTATCCTATCCTATCTATCCTATCATATCTATCCTATCTATACTATCATATCTATCATATCCTATCTATCCTATCCTATCTATCCTATCATATCTATCCTATCCTATCTATCCTATCATATCTATCCTATCTATCCTATTATATCTATCCTATCCTATCTATCCTATCCTATCCTATCTATCATATCTATCCTATCATATATATCCTATCCTATCTATCCTATCCTATCTATCCTATCATATCTATCCTATCTATCCTATCTATCCTATCTATCCTATCTTATCCTATCCTATCTATCCTATCCTATCCTATATATCATATCTATCCTATCCTATCTATCCTATCCTATCCTATCTATCCTATCCTATCTATCATATCTATCCTATCCTATCTATCCTATCCTATATATCATATCTATCCTATCTTATCCTATCCTATCTATCCTATCCTATCCTATATATCATATCTATCCTATCCTATCTATCCTATCCTATCTATCCTATCTATCCTATCTTATCCTATCTATCCTATCCTATCCTATCCTATCTATCCTATCATATCTATCCTATCTATCCTATATATCCTATCTCTCCTATCCTATATATCCTATCCTATCCTATCTCTCCTATTCTATCTATCCTATCTATCCTATCATATCATATATATCCTATCATATCTATCCTATCAATCCTATCCTATCTATCCTATCCTATCTATCTATCCTATCAATCCTATCCTATCTATCCTATCTATCCTATCATATATATCCTATCTATCCTATCCTATCATATCTATCCTATCTATCCTATCATATATATCCTATCCTATCTATCCTATCATATCTATCCTATCCTATCTATCCTATCATATCTATCCTATCTATCCTATCCTATCTATCCTATCTATCCTATCCTATCTATCCTATCCTATCTATCCTATCATATCTATCCTATCTATACTATCATATCTATCATATCCTATCCTATCTATCCTATCCTATCTATCCTATCATATCTATCCTATCATATCTATCCTATCCTATCCTATCTATCCTATCATATCTATCCTATCATATATATCCTATCCTATCATATCTATCCTATCATATCTATCCTATCCTATCCTATCTATCCTATCATATCTATCCTATCCTATCTATCCTATCATATCTATCCTATCATATCTATCCTATCCTATCCTATCATATCTATCCTATCCTATCTATCCTATCCTATCTATCCTATCATATCTATCCTATCCTATCCTATCCTATATATCCTATCCTATCTATCCTATCCTATCTATCCTATCATATCTATCCTATCTATCCTATCATATATATCCTATCTATCCTATCATATCTATCCTATCCTATCATCTATCCTATCATATTATCCTATCCTATCTATCCTATCCTATCTATCCTATCCTATCCTATCTATCATATCTATCCTATCATATATATCCTATCCTATCTATCCTATCCTATCTATCCTATCATATCTATCCTATCTATCCTATCTATCCTATCTTATCCTATCCTATCTATCCTATCCTATCCTATATATCATATCTATCCTATCCTATCTATCCTATCCTATCCTATCTATCCTATCCTATCTATCATATCTATCCTATCCTATCTATCCTATCCTATATATCATATCTATCCTATCTTATCCTATCCTATCTATCCTATCCTATCCTATCCTATCTATCATATCTATCCTATCCTATCTATCCTATCTATCCTATCTTATCCTATCTATCCTATCCTATCCTATCCTATCTATCCTATCATATCTATCCTATCTATCCTATATATCCTATCTCTCCTATCCTATATATCCTATCCTATCCTATCTCTCCTATTCTATCTATCCTATCTATCCTATCATATCATATATATCCTATCATATCTATCCTATCAATCCTATCCTATCTATCCTATCCTATCTATCTATCCTATCAATCCTATCCTATCTATCCTATCTATCCTATCATATATATCCTATCTATCCTATCCTATCATATCTATCCTATCTATCCTATCATATATATCCTATCCTATCATATCTATCCTATCCTATCTATCCTATCATATCTATCCTATCTATCCTATCCTATCTATCCTATCTATCCTATCCTATCTATCCTATCCTATCTATCCTATCATATCTATCCTATCTATACTATCATATCTATCATATCCTATCCTATCTATCCTATCCTATCTATCCTATCATATCTATCCTATCATATCTATCCTATCCTATCCTATCTATCCTATCATATCTATCCTATCATATATATCCTATCCTATCATATCTATCCTATCATATCTATCCTATCCTATCCTATCTATCCTATCATATCTATCCTATCCTATCCTATCTATCCTATCATATCTATCCTATCATATCTATCCTATCCTATCCTATCATATCTATCCTATCCTATCTATCCTATCCTATCTATCCTATCATATCTATCCTACCATATCTATCCTATCCTATCCTATATATCCTATCCTATCATATCTATCCTATCCTATCCTATCTATCCTATCATATCTATCCTATCTATCCTATCATATCTATCCTATCCTATCTATCCTATCATATCTATCCTATCCTATCTATCCTATCATATCTATCCTATCTATCCTATCATATCTATCCTATCCTATCTATCCTATCCTATCCTATCTATCATATCTATCCTATCATATATATCCTATCCTATCTATCCTATCCTATCTATCCTATCATATCTATCCTATCTATCCTATCTTATCCTATCCTATCTATCCTATCCTATCCTATCCTATATATCATATCTATCCTATCCTATCTATCCTATCCTATCCTATCTATACTATCCTATCTATCATATCTATCCTATCCTATCTGACTATCCTATATATCAATCTATCCTATCTATACTATCCTATCTATCCTATCCTATCTATATATCATATCTATACTATCCTATCTACCTCTATCTATCCAATCAATCCAATCCATCCAATCCATCCAATCCAACCAATCCAATCCAATCCATCCAATCCAATCCATCCAATCCAATCCATCCAATCCAATACATCCATATCCAATCCATCAATCCAATCCAATCATCCAATCAATCCAATCAAATCATACAATCCATCAATCCATCCAATCATCCAATCCAATCAATCCTATCCAATCCATCCAATCAATCCTATCCAATCCTCCAATCAATCCAATCAAAATCCAATCCATCCATCCAATCAAATCCATCCATCCATCCAATCAAATATATCCAATCCTATCCATCCAATCAAATCCATCCAATCCAATCCATCCAATCAAATCCAACCAATCAATCCAATCCATCCATCCAATCAATCCAATCAACAATCCAATCCAATCTATCCTATCATATCTATCCTATCTATCCTATATATCCTATCCATCATCCTATCCTATATATCCTATCATATCTATCCTATCATATCTATCCTATCCTATCTATCCTATCATATATATCCTATCATATCTATCCTATCAACACCTATCCTATCTATCCTATCATATCTATCCTATCAATATCCTATCAACCCACTATCATATCTATCCACCTATCTATCCACAACTATCCTATCCTATCTATCCTCTATCCTATCATATCCTATCTATCCTATCATATCTATCCTATCTATCCTATCCTATCTATCCTATCCTATCTATCCTATCATATCTATCCTATCCTATCTATCCTATCTATCTATCCTATCCTATCTATCATATCATATCTATCTATCTATATATCCCCTATCCTATCTATCCTATCCTATCCTATCTATCCATCCAATCTATCCTATCTATCCATACAATCCAACTATCATATCTATCCTATATATCCATATACCTATCCAATCTATCCAATATATCCACTATCATATATATCCTATCTATCCTATCCATCCAATCTATCCAATCTATCCAATCTATCCTATCTATCCATCTATCCAATCTATCCAATCTATCCAATCTATCCAATCTATCCTATCTATCCATCTATCCTATCTATCCATCACATCTATCCAATCTATCCAATATATCCTATCTATCCTATATATCTATCCATCCATCCATCCATCCTATCTATGCTATCTATCCATCTATCCATCTATCCTATCTGTCCTATCTATCCTATCTATCCATCCATCCATCTGTCCTATCTATCCATCTATCCATCTGTCCTATCTATCCATCTATCCATCCATCCATCTATCCATCCATCTATCCATCTATCTGTCCTATCTATCCTATCTATCCATCCTATCTATCCTATCTATCCATCCTACCTGTCCTATCTATCCTATCTATCCTATAATCCTATCTCCCTATCCTATATACCTATCCTATCATATCCTATCTATCCTATCCTATCATATCTATCCTATCATATATATCCTATGCTATCCTATCTATCCTATCATATCTATCCTATCTATCCTATATATCCTATCTCTCCTATCCTATATATCCTATCCTATCTATCCTATCCTATCCTATCTA
>CM026387.1:55692902-55712738 GCA_014843695.1 Archivesica marissinica
TACCGCAATAACCTCAGATTGCTCTGCCCTTTTGTGGCCATCATCTGCATAGGATTATGTCCCTTTACATGTGATTATTATAAAGTCTGCCTATGATTACCTCTCTTGCATGTCATTATTATGCCAAGGATTACTTCCCTTACATGTGATTATTATAACATCTGAGTATGGTTACTTCCCTTTCACAAGATTATTATTAATCAGCCTCTGATTACCTCCCTTTTACAAGAGTATTATTATCTCCTAACTGCCAATTTCGAAGCAGGAAAACATGTACATGGTAGTGTGTCTGCAGAATTAATTCCACACATGACAACTCAGAAGGAAAATCCTCGGAATCAGATAGTAGGGAGAAGTTCAAGTTTCCTGCCAATGACAAAAGGCAACGCAGAAGATGATCTGATAGTAGCGAATAACTCCAGGTTTTTGCCAATCTAACAATCTAATGTAAACATGAACTTGCAGCAGAGTGAGTCTCTGGAGCTCAGTGAGATCTTGATCCACATGATGATACTCACATCCTTCCTTGATGGAAACACATGCACATGTTGTAAGCACTTGGTTGTATTACCTCCCTTTGCGACCTTTGACATAACACAACCAGCATGTTCAGCAGAAATAGAACAGATGCATTTTGCATTTAAAGTACCCTCAAATTTAATTGACTTATTGCTTGATGTACAGTGTGTATATACACAAGAGTTTGCATATTAGCACAGATTCTTCAGGAACAAATCACTACCTCAGAAGGACGGCTATGCTGAGAAGGATGGCTTTGCTCGGAAGGACATTAAGCTCGGAAGGACTATGTTCAGAAGGATGGCTATGCTGGGAAGGACGGCTAAGCTCGGACGACGGGTAAGCTTGGAAGGATGGCTTTGCTGGGAAGGACGGCTAAGCTCGGACGACGGGTAAGCTTGGAAGGATGGCTATGCTTTGAAGGATGGCTTTGCTGGGAAGGACGGCTAAGTTCGGACGACGGGTAAGCTTGGAAGGATGGCTATGCTTTGAAGGATGGCTATGCTGGGAAGGACGGCTAAGCTCGGACGACGGGTAAGCTTGGAAGGATGGCTATGCTTGGTATAATGGCTATGCTCGGAAAGATGGATATGCTTGGATAAACAGGTTTGATCGGAAGGACAGCTATTCCAGGAAGGACAGTTATGCCTGGAAGGACAGCTATTCCAGGAAGGACAGTTATGCCTGGAAGGACAGCTATTCCAGGAAGGACAGCTATGCCTGGAAGGACATCTATTCCAGGAAGGACAGCTATTCCAGGAAGGACAGTTATGTCTGGAAGGACAGCTATTCGAGGAAGGACAGCTATGTCTGGAAGGACAGCTATTCCAGGAAGGACAGTTATGTCTGGAAGGACAGCTATTCCAGGAAGGACAGTTATGTCTGGAAGGACAGCTATTCCAGGAAGGGCAGTTATGTCTGGAAGGACAGCTATTCGAGGAAGGACAGCTATGTCTGGAAGGACAGCTATTCCAGGAAGGACAGTTATGTCTGGAAGGACAGCTATTCCAGGAAGGGCAGCTATGTCTGGAAGGACAGCTATTCCAGGAAGGACAGCTATGCCTGGAAGGACAGCTATGCCTGGAAGGACAGCTATGTCTGGAAGGACAGCTATTCCAAGAAGCCAAGAAGGACAGTTATGTCTGGAAGGACAGCTATGCCTGGAAGGACAGCTATGATATGCCTGGAAGGACAGCTATGCTTGGAAGGACAGCTATGCCTGGAAGGACAGCTATGCTTGGAAGGACAGCTATGCCTGGAAGGACAGCTATGCCTGGAAGGACAACTATGTCTGGAAGGACAACTATGCCTGGAAGGACAACTATGCCTGGAAGGACAAACTATGTCTGGAAGGACAACTATGTCTGGAAGGACAACTATGTCTGGAAGGACAGTTATGTCTGGAAGGACAGCTATGTCTGGAAGGACAGCTATGTCTGGAAGGACAACTATGCCTGGAAGGACAAACTATGTCTGGAAGGACAACTATGTCTGGAAGGACAACTATGTCTGGAAGGACAGTTATGTCTGGAAGGACAGTTATGTCTGGAAGGACAGTTATGTCTGGAAGGACAGTTATTCTGGAAGGACAACTATGTCTGGAAGGACAACTATGTCTGGAAGGACAACTATGTCTGGAAGGACAACTATGTCTGGAAGGACAGTTATGTCTGGAAGGACAACTATGTCTGGAAGGACAGTTATGTCTGGAAGGACAACTATGTCTGGAAGGACAACTATGTCTGGAAGGACAGTTATGTCTGGAAGGACAACTATGTCTGGAAGGACAGTTATGCTGGAAGGACAGTTATGTCTGGAAGGACAGTTATGTCTGGAAGGACAGTTATGCCTGGAAGGACAACTATGTCTGGAAGGACAGTTATGTCTGGAAGGACAACTATGTCTGGAAGGACAACTATGTCTGGAAGGACAGTTATGTCTGGAAGGACAACTATGTCTGGAAGGACAGTTATGTCTGGAAGGACAGCTATGTCTGGAAGGACAACTATGTCTGGAAGGACAACTATGTCTGGAAGAACAACTATGCCTGGAAGGACAGTTATGTCTGGAAGGACAGCTATGTCTGGAAGGACAACTATGTCTGGAAGGACAACTATGTCTGGAAGAACAACTATGCTTGGAAGGACAGTTATGTCTGGAAGGACAGTTATGCTTGGAAGGACAGTTATGCCTGGAAGGACAACTATGTCTGGAAGGACAACTATGTCTGGAAGGACAACTATGTCTGGAAGGACAGTTATGTCTGGAAGGACAACTATGTCTGGAAGGACAGTTATGTCTGGAAGGACAACTATGCCTGGAAGGACAGTTATGCCTGGAAGGACAGTTATGCTTGGAAGGACAGTTATGTCTGGAAGGACAACTATGCCTGGAAGGACAGTTATGTCTGGAAGGACAACTATGTCTGGAAGGACAACTATGTCTGGAAGGACAGTTATGCCTGGAAGGACAGTTATGCTTGGAAGGACAGTTATGTCTGGAAGGACAGTTATGCCTGGAAGGACAGTTATGTCTGGAAGGACAGTTATGCCTGGAAGGACAGTTATGTCTGGAAGGACAGTTATGCCTGGAAGGACAACTATGTCTGGAAGGACAACTATGTCTGGAAGGACAACTATGTCTGGAAGGACAGCTATGTCTGGAAGGACAACTATGTCTGGAAGGACAACTATGTCTGGAAGGACAACTATGCCTGGAAGGACAGTTATGCTTGGAAGGACAGTTATGTCTGGAAGGACAGTTATGTCTGGAAGGACAACTATGCCTGGAAGGACAGTTATGTCTGGAAGGACAGTTATGTCTGGAAGGACAGTTATTCCAAGAAGCCAATAAGGACAGTTATGCCTGGAAGGACAGCTATGCCTGGAAGGACAGTTATGCCTGGAAGGACAGTTATGCCTGGAAGGACAGTTATGTCTGGAAGGACAGTTATGTCTGGAAGGACAACTATGCCTGGAAGGACAGTTATGTCTGGAAGGACAGTTATGTCTGGAAGGACAGTTATTCCAAGAAGCCAATAAGGACAGTTATGCCTGGAAGGACAGCTATGCCTGGAAGGACAGTTATGCCTGGAAGGACAGTTATGCCTGGAAGGACAGTTATGTCTGGAAGGACAGCTATGTCTGGAAGGACAACTATGTCTGGAAGGACAACTATGTCTGGAAGGACAACTATGCCTGGAAGGACAGTTATGCTTGGAAGGACAGTTATGTCTGGAAGGACAGTTATGTCTGGAAGGACAACTATGTCTGGAAGGACAGTTATGTCTGGAAGGACAGTTATGTCTGGAAGGACAGTTATGTCTGGAAGGACAACTATGTCTGGAAGGACAGTTATGTCTGGAAGGACAACTATGTCTGGAAGGACAGTTATGCCTGGAAGGACAGCTATGTCTGGAAGGACAACTATGTCTGGAAGGACAGTTATGTCTGGAAGGACAGTTATGTCTGGAAGGACAACTATGTCTGGAAGGACAGTTATGCCTGGAAGGACAGCTATGTCTGGAAGGACAACTATGTCTGGAAGGACAGATATGCTTGGAAGGACAGTTATGTCTGGAAGGACAGTTATGTCTGGAAGGACAACTATGTCTGGAAGGACAGTTATGTCTGGAAGGACAGCTATGTCTGGAAGGACAGTTATGTCTGGAAGGACAACTATGTCTGGAAGGACAACTATGTCTGGAAGAACAACTATGCTTGGAAGGACAGTTATGTCTGGAAGGACAACTATGTCTGGAAGGACAGTTATGCCTGGAAGGACAGTTATGCCTGGAAGGACAGTTATGTCTGGAAGGACAGTTATGTCTGGAAGGACAGTTATGTCTGGAAGGACAGTTATGCCTGGAAGGACAGTTATGTCTGGAAGGACAGTTATGTCTGGAAGGACAACTATGTCTGGAAGGACAACTATGTCTGGAAGGACAGTTATGTCTGGAAGGACAACTATGTCTGGAAGGACAACTATGTCTGGAAGGACAACTATGCCTGGAAGGACAGTTATGCCTGGAAGGACAGTTATGTCTGGAAGGACAGTTATGTCTGGAAGGACAACTATGCCTGGAAGGACAGTTATGTCTGGAAGGACAGTTATGTCTGGAAGGACATTATCCAAGAAGATAAGGACAGTTATGCCTGGAAGGACAGCTATGTCTGGAAGGACAGTTATGCCTGGAAGGACAGTTATGCTTGGAAGGACAGTTATGTCTGGAAGGACAGTTATGTCTGGAAGGACAACTATGCCTGGAAGGACAGTTATGTCTGGAAGGACAGTTATGTCTGGAAGGACAGTTATTCCAAGAAGCCAATAAGGACAGTTATGCCTGGAAGGACAGCTATGCCTGGAAGGACAGTTATGCCTGGAAGGACAGTTATGCCTGGAAGGACAGTTATGTCTGGAAGGACAGTTATGTCTGGAAGGACAACTATGCCTGGAAGGACAGTTATGTCTGGAAGGACAGTTATGTCTGGAAGGACAGTTATTCCAAGAAGCCAATAAGGACAGTTATGCCTGGAAGGACAGCTATGCCTGGAAGGACAGTTATGCCTGGAAGGACAGTTATGCCTGGAAGGACAGTTATGTCTGGAAGGACAGCTATGTCTGGAAGGACAACTATGTCTGGAAGGACAACTATGTCTGGAAGGACAACTATGCCTGGAAGGACAGTTATGCTTGGAAGGACAGTTATGTCTGGAAGGACAGTTATGTCTGGAAGGACAACTATGTCTGGAAGGACAGTTATGTCTGGAAGGACAGTTATGTCTGGAAGGACAGTTATGTCTGGAAGGACAACTATGTCTGGAAGGACAGTTATGTCTGGAAGGACAACTATGTCTGGAAGGACAGTTATGCCTGGAAGGACAGCTATGTCTGGAAGGACAACTATGTCTGGAAGGACAACTATGTCTGGAAGGACAGTTATGTCTGGAAGGACAACTATGTCTGGAAGGACAGTTATGCCTGGAAGGACAGCTATGTCTGGAAGGACAACTATGTCTGGAAGGACAGATATGCTTGGAAGGACAGTTATGTCTGGAAGGACAGTTATGTCTGGAAGGACAACTATGTCTGGAAGGACAGTTATGTCTGGAAGGACAACTATGTCTGGAAGGACAGCTATGTCTGGAAGGACAGTTATGTCTGGAAGGACAACTATGTCTGGAAGGACAACTATGTCTGGAAGAACAACTATGCTTGGAAGGACAGTTATGTCTGGAAGGACAACTATGTCTGGAAGGATAGTTATGCTTGGAAGGACAGTTATGCTGGAAGGACAACTATGTCTGGAAGGACAGTTATGTCTGGAAGGACAACTATGTCTGGAAGGACAACTATGTCTGGAAGAACAACTATGCTTGGAAGGACAGTTATGTCTGGAAGGACAACTATGTCTGGAAGGACAGTTATGTCTGGAAGGACAACTATGTCTGGAAGGACAACTATGTCTGGAAGGACAGTTATGTCTGGAAGGACAACTATGTCTGGAAGGACAACTATGTCTGGAAGGACAGTTATGTCTGGAAGGACAACTATGTCTGGAAGGACAGTTATGTCTGGAAGGACAGCTATGTCTGGAAGGACAGTTATGTCTGGAAGGACAACTATGTCTGGAAGGACAGCTATGTCTGGAAGGACAGTTATGTCTGGAAGGACAGTTATGCTTGGAAGGACAGTTATGTCTGGAAGGACAACTATGTCTGGAAGGACAGTTATGTCTGGAAGGACAACTATGTCTGGAAGGACAACTATGTCTGGAAGGACAACTATGCCTGGAAGGACAGCTATGCTTGGAAGGACAACTATGTCTGGAAGGACAGTTATGTCTGGAAGGACAACTATGTCTGGAAGGACAACTATGTCTGGAAGGACAGCTATGCCTGGAAGGACAGTTATGCCTGGAAGGACAGCTATGCCTGGAAGGACAGTTATGCCTGGAAGGACAGCTATGCTTGGAAGGACAGTTATGCCTGGAAGGACAACTATGCCTGGAAGGACAGTTATTCCAAGAAGCCAATAAGGACAGTTATGCCTGGAAGGACAGCTATGTTCGGACGGACAGTTATGCCTGGAAGGACAGCTATGTTCGGACGGACAGTTATGCCTGGAAGGACAGCTATGTCTGGAAGGACAACTATGTCTGGAAGGACAGATATGCTTGGAAGGACAGTTATGTCTGGAAGGACAGTTATGTCTGGAAGGACAACTATGTCTGGAAGGACAGTTATGTCTGGAAGGACAACTATGTCTGGAAGGACAGCTATGTCTGGAAGGACAGTTATGTCTGGAAGGACAACTATGTCTGGAAGGACAACTATGTCTGGAAGAACAACTATGCTTGGAAGGACAGTTATGTCTGGAAGGACAACTATGTCTGGAAGGACAGTTATGCTTGGAAGGACAGTTATGCCTGGAAGGACAACTATGTCTGGAAGGACAGTTATGTCTGGAAGGACAACTATGTCTGGAAGGACAACTATGTCTGGAAGAACAACTATGCTTGGAAGGACAGTTATGTCTGGAAGGACAACTATGTCTGGAAGGACAGTTATGTCTGGAAGGACAACTATGTCTGGAAGGACAACTATGTCTGGAAGGACAGTTATGTCTGGAAGGACAACTATGTCTGGAAGGACAACTATGTCTGGAAGGACAGTTATGTCTGGAAGGACAACTATGTCTGGAAGGACAGTTATGTCTGGAAGGACAGCTATGTCTGGAAGGACAGTTATGTCTGGAAGGACAACTATGTCTGGAAGGACAGCTATGTCTGGAAGGACAGTTATGTCTGGAAGGACAGTTATGCTTGGAAGGACAGTTATGTCTGGAAGGACAACTATGTCTGGAAGGACAGTTATGTCTGGAAGGACAACTATGTCTGGAAGGACAACTATGTCTGGAAGGACAACTATGCCTGGAAGGACAGCTATGCTTGGAAGGACAACTATGTCTGGAAGGACAGTTATGTCTGGAAGGACAACTATGTCTGGAAGGACAACTATGTCTGGAAGGACAGCTATGCCTGGAAGGACAGTTATGCCTGGAAGGACAGCTATGCCTGGAAGGACAGTTATGCCTGGAAGGACAGCTATGCTTGGAAGGACAGTTATGCCTGGAAGGACAACTATGCCTGGAAGGACAGTTATTCCAAGAAGCCAATAAGGACAGTTATGCCTGGAAGGACAGCTATGTTCGGACGGACAGTTATGCCTGGACAGTTCAAGATTTTACGACACCTTCGTCTTGTTTCAAGTTTTCAAGCAAATTAATAATTCCAGAAATATAACATATTTAGATAAAGGTACATTTCTACCATATTTCTAAATGATTCAAATGAAACAATTATATTCTACATACCATATGATTTTCTTGGATAGTAAAGTCACACAGTGATTCAAAATCCGCTTTCTCTTCCATGTCTCTGAATTGAGTCACTTCGTTTCAATGATAAAATCGCTATCCACCGAAAATTGTTCGATTTCCAATTAATTTTCAATTATCACCCATATAAGCATACTGATCACCTAATGAAAACCCCCACCCAGCAACACACCTGTACCATCTATTTATCAATCCTAATATCTTTTCAATTATCAAAAAGTGGTAGGGAATATTTCCCCAAAGTCATAAAAATCATTTCCCCATACTTCAGCTGATGTGAATGTAAGTGTGTGTTATGAGTTTATTCCTCTCTCAAAAAATCATATTACACCAATATTAAGAAAGCAGGATTTGAGCCAAAATACTGGGTTGAACTTCCATTGAATATTTCTGTACAGAACAAAACAACTTGCATAATATATACTTATGGACAAAAGTTGTGCACGAGTATTTTTATATCAGCAATTAAAGTCAACAACAAACAGTACCACATTAAATATTATGTAATCTAAATTGATTTTGACAAACTTGTCAGAGAATGTGAATGATACATTTGACAATTTAGATTACATAATATTTAATGTGGTACTGCTTGTTATTGATTTTAGTGCATAGTTTATACAAATTTATTTTAGCTCGATTGCGAAACAAGTGATTCCAACTTATATTAAGCACTCTCGAGACCTCATTCCTGATAGAATCCATCGCCATGAGGGAGAGAAGAGGCAACGTAGAATTTAAATGCCTTGCCTAAGGGCACAATCGTAACGGCTCCAGCGGCTGTTATTGATTTTAATAACTGATATAAAACAAATACCAGTACAAAACTTTTGTCTTTAAGTATATGATGCAGAAAAACTCATGTTTAACTACAGCACACAGAAAATATATTATAATATTTCTGGATCTGTTTAATTATGACACATGACCTGAGTTACGGCACAAGGTGCAATGGAAGAGTTATGCAGACTGTTTGAGCGATGTTCCTACGCATGCCACCTACTGTCTCGGCGGTATGTTTATTCCATTCTAGTGCTTAGGAGTTTCTTCATGATTAAGGTCCAGAATAGCACAGCTGACAAATTGTAACTGAGCACTCTGGTGCATCCACAGATTCATAATACCAGTAAGACAACATAAAGTTGTAACTGAGCACTCTGGTGCATCCACAGATTCATATGACCAGCCAGACAACATAAAGTTGTAACTGAGCACTCTGGTGCATCCACAGATTCATAATACCAGTAAGACGACATAAAGTTGTAACTGAGCACTCTGGTGCATCCACAGATTCATATGACCAGCCAGATAACATACAGTTGTAACTGAGCACTCTGGTGCATCCACAGATTCATATGACCAGCCAGATAACATACAGTTGTAACTGAGCACTCTGGTGCATCCACAGATTCAGACAGACAACATAATGTTGTAACTGAGCACTCTGGTGCATCCACAGATTCAGACAGACACCATAAAGTTGTAACTGAGCACTCTGGTGCATCCACAGATTCAGACAGACAACATAATGACATTGCTTAGAGCAAGGGGTGTCTCAACCTCAATTATCCTTCTCCATTACTGCATCATTATACAGATCACCCAAATGTAAATATCACCTGGCAACATCAACCTAATCAAGCATTACCACTGTAACACAATCTTATAATGCCACAACTGCCAAATTACTATCTTAACCCTTTGCATGCTAGCGGCAGATAAAATCACCTTTGCAAACAGCATAGAGCCAGATCAGACGGCACAGAACGTGCCGTCTGATCAGGCTCTATGCTGTTTGCTATTCGGATAGTGGAGCTAAAACACTTGGCTGAATAGCAAACAACATAGATCCTGATCAGACGAGGCGTTACGCCGTGGCTGATCTGGATCTATGTTGTTTGCAAAAGTAATTTTATTTACTCAGCGCGTAAAAAGTTAATTTAACACATAATAATACAATGATGCCAATATAAATTGTCTATTGATCTTCGACAAACGATGCCAATATAAATTGTCTATTGATCTTCGACAAACGATGCCAATATAAATTGTCTATTGATCTTCGACAAACGATGCCAATATAAATTGTCTATTGATCTTCGACAAACGATGCCAATATAAATTGTCTATTGATCTTCGACAAACGATGCCAATATAAATTGTCTATTGATCTTCGACAAACGATGCCAATATAAATTGTCTATTGATCTTCGACAAACGATGCCAATATAAATTGTCTATTGATCTTCGACAAACGATGCCAATATAAATTGTCTATTGATCTTCGACAAACAAAACATCATTGTTGTTCCAAACATACACTTAACTCTTTGCATGCTGGGTAAAACAAAGGCTATAAATAGTTCAAATAATTGTAGCAGACGACATTTCATTTATGTGTTATTTATTTGTAACAGAAAACTGCTAATGACACAATTCTAGGATAATTACAGAATATATTTGACTGTTATGTTCACAACTAACGTGCAAAGAGTCAAATTATTTTAGCTGTGCCGTCTGATCTGACTCTATGCTGTTTGCAAAAGCAACTTTAGTTGCGATTAGCATTTTAAGAGTTAAGCGCTAACATATCATTGCCCTTGCAACGTTGGGGGAACACCTCAGTATATTAGTCCTTTTTATATAAAAATCATGCATAGAGAATTAGCCAATAATTTCAGCAGTTTATGCCAGTATAAGTCTACAACAGACAATAACATATTTCAGTATTTTGTTTTCTCAAAACCCTTTTAAAATGGATATAATTATATATATTTTATGAGCCATTCAAGCATAGGACATTTAGTACTTAATGTGAACATAAATCCATGAAACTTCCAGTAGGCTATAAAAAAAACAAATTAGAATACACAAGATACTGAACAGCATCAGTAGTTTATACCAGTATAATATATTAGGACAGGACCTACACTGTTTTTGATTGTTTATTTTTTGGGGGGATTTAAAGTCACACTAACAGCTAAAGGTCATACGGTGATTCTACAGCTATTATTGGTGGAAGTAGACCCAGATAGAACCACCGACCTACTGCAAGCTAGCCGGATAACTTTCTCACATGAAATAATTCGACATCCCCAGTAGGATTCGAACACTCAGGTGAGGGGCAAGTGATTTGAAATCAATGACCTTGACCACGGAGACCCCTACAGCTTTTGTTTGTCTGCTAATGATATAAAAAATATGTATTGACAGGTTGTAGACGTCGCCTTCATTCTATACCTTTGAAAATAAAAAGTTTCACTAAATATAAATAATGTAAAAAGTCAATTTTTCTTAATTTAAAAACATTAACTCCATGGAGTCATATTTCATAACAAGCACCTTGTTTCAACTATAACCTTTCACTCAAAGAATGTAATAGTGTTAATTGGATCAACATGTGTAACATGCATGGAATGCTGACAAAGGGAACAAAGACAAACACTTTTCTAATGTCTTATACTATCTCCTTGCACAGAAACTCCCACAGCTGTTATGTGCAGGTCCTGCTTTCAAAACAAATTACATTTGATAAACAAAGAATGTGGAAGGGTAAGTAAGGCTCCTGTATCCTGTAATGTTGATATTATCAGCTCCAACATTGAAAATGAAAGTTCCTTCTTAATGACAATTAACTCTGCATGCTGGGTAAAATAAAGGCTATAAATAGTTCAAATAATTGTAGAGGCGGACAATTCATTATATGTGTTTTTCTTATTTGTAACTGAAAACTTTGGGAATATGACATGGACTGTCATTAGAATTGTGTATTAATGAACATTACATGACATTATTGCATGACATATTTGACTGTTATTTTCGCAGCTAGCGTGCAAAGAGTTAATGAGTAGTTTTGCAAAAGCTGGTTATGTAAATGTGGTGCTTGGGCTGGTTATGTAAATGTGGTGCTTGGGCTGGTTATGTAAATGTAGTGCTTGGGCTGGTTATGTAAATGTGGTGCTTGGGCTGGTTATGTAAATGTGGTGCTTGGGCTGGTTATGTAAATGTAGTGATTGGGCTGGTTATGTAAATGTAGTGATTGGGCTGGTTATATAAATGTAGTGCTTGGGCTGGTTATGTAAATATAGTGCTTGGGCTGGTTATGTAAATGTAGTGATTGGGCTGGTTATGTAAATGTAGTGATTGGGCTGGTTATATAAATGTAGTGCTTGGACTGGTTATGTAAATATAGTTCTTGGGCTGGTTATGTAAATGTAGTGCTTGTGCTGGTTATGTAAATGTAGTGCTTGGGCTGGTTATGTAAATGTAGTGCTTGGGCTGGTTATGTAAATGTAGTGCTTGGGCTGGTTATGTAAATGTAGTGCTTGGGCTGGTTATGTAAATGTAGTGCTTGGGCTGGTTATGTAAATGTAGTGCTTAGGCTGGTTATGTAAATGTAGTGCTTGGGCTGGTTATGTAAATGTAGTGCTTGGGCTGGTTATGTAAATGTAGTGATTGTGCTGGTTAGCTATGCAGTACTTGGGACTGGTTCTAAATGTAGTGATTGGGATTGCTATGTAAATGTAGTGCTTGGAAAGGTTACGTAAATGTAGTGCTTGGGCTGGTTATGTAAATGTAGTGCTTGGAAAGGTTACATAAATGTAGTGCTTGGGCTGGTTATGTAAATGTAGTGCTTGGGCTGGTTATGTAAATGTAGTGCTTGGGCTGGTTATGTAAATGTAGTGCTTGGGCTGGTTATGTAAATGTAGTGCTTGGAATTGCTATGTAAATGTAGTGCTTGGATTGGTTATGTAAATGTAGTGCTTGGAATTGCTATGTAAATGTAGTGCTTGGATTGGTTATGTAAATGTAGTGCTTGGAATTGCTATGTAAATGTAGTGCTTGGGCTGGTTATGTAAATGTAGTGCTCGGAAAGGTTACGTAAATGTAGTGCTTGGGCTGGTTATGTAAATGTAGTGCTTGGAATTGCTATGTAAATGTAGTGCTTGGATTGGTTGCCCAGAGTTGATCATGCCTGCAGTGCATTCATACTCAACAATTTCGTACTCAATTTTACCGTGATAATTTGTTTGGGTTTTTTCAAACATGGCGACACAATGACGCACCAGACATAATTTTCTGAGAGTCAATTTTGGAAAATCCATGGCAACAATGCAATGCTGGTTCCCTCATATCTCTGATTCCAAAGGGGTAAAATTATTTATACAGAAAAAAAAGAAGAATGTCCTCAATGGGGATGTTTTGGTGAAATTTGAACGAGTGTGTATCATACTCATCCATAGAGAATACGTTAATGAAATATAGAAATACTTCATCCTGATATCTGATTGCTCACAGAAAAGTGCAATTCTATGTTCCTACAGGGGTCCTTCTCAAATGGTCAGATTCTCAAATGATCACAACTATCTGGAACAAGATCAGGGTGCTTTTTAGTAAATTGATGTCTGATTTAAACATTCTTTCTATGTTTTGATTTAGGAGAACTTTGCACTTTATTTTGTTCCCATTACAAATTCAGAATTGCACTTATGAAAGGCCTATTAGCCAGCAGTATATTAGATGGCTGACAGATGGACCATGTTTCCTTATCTTTAACACCTACAGATTATATTGATAACAAAAAAGTAGTTCTTTGATTAGTTTGTACAAGAATCTGTATGTCAGCAGGGATTCTCCTCAGATCAGCTCACCTGTCGCATGCAATGAACACATTCAAGAGTTTCAGCAAGCCAATCCCATTCCTCATAATTCCACAACCAAATTTATCACTCAGTTGGAAAACTATCCACTACTATCTAAGTTACCTTGTAGTGTGCACTAGTGATAAACCGATTATCGCTAAGTCGCCGATAATCGTTCGCCGGCATTGACATCGGCGATAATCGATTGTGAAAATGTGTAATCGATTATAATCGACGAGCCTTTATTTTTGTCTCTTACTTTTATGTTTGTTTATACCTCAAATAAAACCACGATTTACTATTGGCTGTATTTTATTAGCATTGCACGTTTGCAACAACAATTCTAACTGTATCTAGTACTAGACTTTTCACTAGTATGTCACTAAGCGTTCTATCCTCTATTAACTTAAAAACTAATTTTATATCAGGTGGCAGTCTACTAACTTAAAGTCTAGTACTCAGATATAACTGAGTAACTAATTTGTCGAAACTAATAACTTGTAAGTAATTTATTAGTACTAAATAGATTGTTAAACTCACAAATTAGATGGAATGATTTTGATTTATAACTATATCAATTGCCCGATTAATAATCAATTATCTAATCAGTTTACCTGTCCGATTATGGATTTTGAAACCGATGCACATCACTAGTGTGCACCCAGCACCAGCGATTTACAGTCATTTTTCAATGGTTAGCAACTATTTATAGAACATTTATTTATAGTGTGAAGTGCAGTCCTAACTCAGTTACGCCAAATTTGATTAGTAATGGATAGTTTCATCTTAAAACAATTATTCAATAAAATGGTATAAGGCAGAAACAATACATTATTAATGTTCAATTGTTCAATAACATAATTATAGAAATGCTCTATATTAATTCAGTGAACATTTACAGTCAATTAACCCTTTCAACACCGCAGACCTCTAAATAGGCTTACAAAAAGTGTAGATCCAGATGAGCCGGCTCGTGACGAGTCGTCTCATCAGGATCTGCACTTTTTGCCAGTGATATGACTATTTTTAGACATAATTACCCATTTTGATAAATGAACTTGTCCAAATGTGATTTTCTGATTCATTTATTGGTTTATGAATATCATGGACCAGTCCATGTGAGTTACTTGGTGTTGAATGGGTTAAGGATAATTAAATTACACTAATTCAAACCTAATGAAATACAGAGGTGACAATGGCGTGATATAACAATCCGCATTGAGAAAATTATCCAATCTACATAAATTGCTGTTTTGGTATTGGATTCCGGAAGTACACAAAAACAAAATTATCCTAGCATTACAACGGAAACATTCATTCAGGAAGAATTTCTCGAAGCATAATAGAATTAAGAAAACAAATTTTACAGAATCAATTGCAAAATGCAAATAACATCTCACCTCCTTATATATCCTCTAATTTCTTTAATTTTAGCAAGATTTCCACATTGCATAAGCACAAAATGCAAATTAAACTGCATAATTCAATTTAAATATTTTGAGTGTCTTGGTTGATAAAAGGGGTACTTGCTGGAGTTGCTGGCGAGATTTCAGGTAGATAAGGACAAACTGTGGAATGAATGTGCCAGAGAAAGCTTACCCAACCATATAGATAATAACAAGGAACCGGTTACCTATAAATAACAGTTACTTTCCATGTACATATCTCTACAAAGTGTGTGGTTTCCATCAAAATACTTGAAACCATTGAAACGAAGTGCCAAAATGACCTAGAATCATCTGAATCACAGGTGTGAAACATTTTCCCCCCCAATTTTTTAGTAGAAAGGCAATGTACTTATAAAGCAACATATTTTGATGGTTCCCTGCAAAACTATTGTACCCAATTCTATGATTCTATATAGAGTTATACAACAAACAGTCAACTTGCTGTCCGATTAGAGCAGTGATACCCGATACCAACTTCTCACAAATGCTATCTTTAGGTTTGATTGGCAGCCTGCATGTCAGATGGCAATGTGGGTACCGGATCGGACAGGTGAGATGTCTCTGGGTACCGGATCGGACAGGTGAGATGTCTCTGGGTACCGGATCGGACAGGTGAGATGTCTCTGGGTACCGGATCGGACAGGTGTGATGTTTCTGGGTACCGGATCAGACAGGTGTGATGTCTCTGGGTACCGGATTGGACAGGTGAGATGTCTCTGGGTACCGGAACGGACAGGTGTGATGTTTCTGTGTATTGTCCCATACGAAGGACACACTGGATCGGACTGGTGAGATGTCTCTGGGTACCGGATCGGACAGGTGAGATGTATTTGGGTATTGTCCCATACAAAGGTCCACATACCCATCAATAAACTAAACCGCTTTGTCTTAAAATCTCAAATTTTATTATTTTTAAAATTATAACAGCAAGCAGTGTCTACGGCTATAGTAACATAAGAATGAGCTACGGGACTTCTGCGGAGTTTGTGAAAATGCAAAAGGTGATTTCTGCAAGATATTGAGATAAAAATGTGAAAAAAGACATGCGGTACCAGGTGCAAAAGATCTTGTAAAGAAAACTCAAACTTGCATGGGGATGTAACAATAAGGAATGAACAAGGGACGTAACAAATTTAACCGTTTCCCTCATAGAAGCACCTCTTGATGCCATTATCAATACGACATACATTGACAATGTAGGAGCCAAACCAATGTTCATAATTAAGGCCAGAATCACATGTAGTTCCAGTAATATCTATGGAGGTGGGATAGATATGGCGACTACTGACTACTTATCCACTGAATGATACAACTGTGGAGCATAGTGTAATGGATACAGTGTACACCTCGTAATCAAGAGATTGTGAGTTAGAACATTACAAGAACCACTGATGTCATGTCTATCTATCTTCCTCTATGTCGAACCCCTTGCAGGGGATGTAGACATGTTGATGTCATGTCTATCTATCTTCCTCTATGTCGAACCCCTCGCGGGGATGTAGACATGTTGATGTCATGTCTATCTATCTTCCTCTAATGTCGAACCCCTTGCAGGGGATGTAGACATGTTGATGTCATGTCTATCTATTTTCCTATAATGTCGAACCCCTTGCGGGGGATATAGACATGTTGATGTCATGTCTATCTATCTTCCTATGATGTCGAACCCCTTGCGGGGATGTAGACATGTTGATGTCATGTCTATCTATCTTCCTTTATGTCGAATCCCTCGCAGGGGATGTAGACATGCTGATGTCCTTACGCATTATACTCTTAAATCCACAATATCACTTCTCTCTCCATCATGGTGATGGACTCCACCAGGTATCAGGTATGGACACAGTGATTAAATTTAAAATGTTGTAAGATATTGTTTCATAATCAAGCTAAAATACTAGTAAGCTAAAATAAATTTGTATGAACAGAAGGAACAAGATGAAAGGCAAAAACTGTTCTCCACTCCAAAGAAGAAAAACATCTGATTGGAACAACATTCGGAGTGCTCTGTTACAAAACAGCAGCTTAAAAGCCAACATGACAAACTTTAACACAATAATCAACAATTCTTCACATTAGAAAACATATATGCTATTTCTGACAAATTGAGACTATACAATGTCAGATACAAATTGTTATATAATCTTATAGAATCTGGTGAAGAACAGCTGTTGTATCCCAGACACATCTTCATAATACCTTCACAAGTTTCAGTGAAACCAGATATTGTTATGCATGAGAACACTCTTCCAAAGTCTAGTGAGCTAACTGATGATGGAAATACCAAAAACTATAAACAAAATATTTCAAATGAATCAGCTCTTTTTTTATTTCATTTTTTCCCCATATGTTTATTTATCACCTGGTTAATCGGGGCGACGCCTCATCCATAAGTATTTTAGGCATTTTATTTTGTAGAGGATAGTGGCAGATACAGAAGATGCTGCATTTTATTTTGTAGAGGATAAGGCAAGATACAGAAGATGCTGCATTTTATTTTGTAGAGGATAGTGGCAGATACAGAAGATGCTGCAATCCCAGAATCATCCCTGGTTCTTCTACATGCAAAGTGTATAGCACCGATACATAGGATCTTGGTTTATAGTCCCACCTGAAAGACCGTTAACCCTTAAAATGTAAAAGTGTCATTAGTCGTGATTAGCAGGTGAAGGGTTAATAATAAATATATCTTTAAAGACATGAAGAACTGGTATTAACCCTTTGCCCGCTAAGCACAACTATATTGTATTTTGTAAACAGTATAGAGCCAGGTGAGCTTCACAGTAACAATGTGTATGATCAGGCTCTATGCTGTTTGCTACTTGGATAGTGATTCTAATACACTGGTAGCATATATCCTGGTCATACTCCGCGCTACGCTTTGGCTGATCTGGATCTTGTTGTTTGCTAAAGTGATGAAATATATTCAGGATTAAAATGTCAATTGCTTGCTCCTAGCTTTTCTCGGAATTATAATTAATATTTGTTAAAGAATTTTAACCTTTTGTCTCTCTGTACGTTACTTCCCTGCACAACGAGCCTTAACTGTTACTGTACTGTTACTGTACGTACTGTTACTGTACATGGATAATTCAATTATATTTCAGCCAAGTTCTGAAAATGCGAAGTTGTTCTTTCGCGGAGAATATGACGAAAATAAAACGTGCGCCAATAAAGAGAAATGTACAATAACCTGAACACTATTGATGTGCAATAAATAACTATTCGAACATCTCTGTGGGTATCTATCTACACAGCAACAACAACCAATCCAACATCTCTGTGGGTATCTCTCTTCACAGCAACAACAACCAATCCAACATCTCTGTGGGTATCTATCTACACAGCAGCAACAACAACCAATCCAACATCTCTGTGGGTATCTCTCTTCACAGCAACAACAACTAGTCCAACATCTCTGTGGGTATCTCTCTTCACAGCAACAACAACTAGTCCAATATATCTGTGGCTATCTATCTACACAGCAACAATAACAATCCAACATCTCTGTGGGTATCTCTCTTCACAGCAACAACAACCAATCCAACATCTCTGTGGGTATCTCTCTTCACAGCAACAACAACTAGTCCAACATCTCTGTGGGTATCTCTCTTCACAGCAACAACAACTAGTCCAACATCTCTGTGGCTATCTATCTACATAGCAACAACAACTAGTCCAACATCTCTGTGGCTATCTATCTACACAGCAACAACAACTAGTCCAACATCTCTGTGGCTATCTATCTACATAGCAACAACAACTAGTCCAACATCTCTGTGGGTATCTCTCTTCACAGCAACAACAACTAGTCCAACATCTCTGTGGCTATCTATCTACACAGCAACAACAACTAGTCCAACATATCTGTGGCTATCTATCTACATAGCAACAACAACTAGTCCAACATCTCTGTGGCTATCTATCTACATAGCAACAACAACTAGTCCAACATCTCTGTGGCTATCTATCTACACAGCAACAACAACTATTCCAACATCTCTGTGGCTATCTATCTACATAGCAACAACAACTATTCCAACATCTCTGTGGCTATCTATCTACACACCAACAACAACTAGTCCAACATCTCTGTGGCTATCTATCTACAAAGCAACAACAACTAGTCCAACATCTCTGTGGCTATCTATCTACATAGCAACAACAACTAGTCCAACATCTCTGTGGCTATCTATCTACAGATCAACTACTCTTTCTATATCTACACAGTTCTACCAGACAGAATTAACTCTATACAATGTCAGAATTGCCAAATGAAGAACACTCGCATCCCTTCAACAGACTAGAATTGATCGATTTATCTGCAAATCTACTCAAAACAGTAAATGTCAGATAGATTGAGACGAAGTACAGCTATACAAGATTATGTTAGTCTTGTTCAACATATAACAACAAATTGCAAAATTCTTTGTTCTGTAACTGTTCTGAAGACCTCCAGTGTAGTGGATAACAACACAATTTGGTAGCCTGAATAAATAATCAAATTTCAAAAATGAAGGACTTCAGTTACTCCTTTGAACAAATACAAGACACTGAATGAAAGCATTTACACCTGCTAGTATCGCAGAGATGAAACAAACCAAACTGTCCTGGAACACGGCACAAGGGAGAATTCATAAAAGAGGGAGTGGGGAATAAGGGAGCCAACAATTAGGCTCTAGTGTCGTTTGTAGAGGTTGTTGCATGAATACATACTATTAAGCAAATGTGACACATTTCCTACAAATGGTCCATGAGGAAAATATTCTGCCATTTGAAAAACTGATAGTAGAGATTGTTGTGCAAATTTGGAAACTGGTTCATGAGAAGAA
>CM026387.1:55713738-55733667 GCA_014843695.1 Archivesica marissinica
CACACACACCCTGATATACTGGCATCAGTATAGCTACACACACACCCTGATATACTGGCATCAGTATAGCTACACACACACCCTGATATACTGGCATCAGTATAGCTACACACACCCTGATATACTGGCATCAGTATAGCTACACACACACCCTGATATACTGGCATCAGAATAGCTACACACACACCCTGATATACTGGCATCAGTATAGCTACACACACACCCTGATATACTGGCATCAGTATAGCTACACACACACCCTGATATACTGGCATCAGTATAGCTACACACACACCCTGATATACTGGCATCAGAATAGCTACACACACACCCTGATATACTGGCATCAGTATAGCTACACACACACCCTGATATACTGGCATCAGTATAGCTACACACACCCTGATATACTGGCATCAGAATAGCTACACACACACCCTGATATACTGGCATCAGAATAGCTACACACACACACCCTGATATACTGGCATCAGTATAGCTACACACACACCCTGATATACTGGCATCAGTATAGCTACACACACACTGATATACTGGCATCAGAATAGCTACACACACACCCTGATATACTGGCATCAGAATAGCTACACACACACCCTGATATACTCACATCAGTATAGCTACACACACACACCCTGATATACTGGCATCAGTATAGCTACACACACCCTGATATACTGGCATCAGTATAGCTACACACACACCCTGATATACTGGCATCAGTATAGCTACACACACACCCTGATATACTGGCATCAGAATAGCTACACACACACCCTGATATACTGGCATCAGTATAGCTACACACACACCCTGATATACTGGCATCAGTATAGCTACACACACACACCCTGATATACTGGCATCAGTATAGCTACACACACCCTGATATACTGGCATCAGTATAGCTACACACACACCCTGATATACTGGCATCAGAATAGCTACACACACACCCTGATATACTGGCATCAGTATAGCTACACACACACACCCTGATATACTGGCATCAGTATAGCTACACACACACCCTGATATACTGGCATCAGTATAGCTACACACACACCCTGATATACTGGCATCAGTATAGCTACACACACACCCTGATATACTGGCATCAGTATAGCTACACACACCCTGATATACTGGCATCAGTATAGCTACACACACACCCTGATATACTGGCATCAGTATAGCTACACACACACACCCTGATATACTGGCATCAGTATAGCTACACACACACCCTGATATACTGGCATCAGTATAGCTACACACACACCCTGATATACTGGCATCAGAATAGCTACACACACCCTGATATACTGGCATCAGTATAGCTACACACACACACCCTGATATACTGGCATCAGTATAGCTACACACACCCTGATATACTGGCATCAGTATAGCTACACACACACCCTGATATACTGGCATCAGTATAGCTACACACACACCCTGATATACTGGCATCAGTATAGCTACACACACACACCCTGATATACTGGCATCAGTATAGCTACACACACACCCTGATATACTGGCATCAGTATAGCTACACACACCCTGATATACTGGCATCAGTATAGCTACACACACACCTGATATACTGGCATCAGTATAGCTACACACACACCCTGATATACTGGCATCAGTATAGCTACACACACACACCCTGATATACTGGCATCAGTATAGCTACACACACACCCTGATATACTGGCATCAGTATAGCTACACACACACCCTGATATACTGGCATCAGAATAGCTACACACACCTGATATACTGGCATCAGAATAGCTACACACACACCGATATACTGGCATCAGTATAGCTACACACACACACCCTGATATACTGGCATCAGTATAGCTACACACACAGCCTGATATACTGGCATCAGTATAGCTACACACACACCCTGATATACTGGCATCAGTATAGCTACACACACAGCCTGATATACTGGCATCAGAATAGCTACACACACAGCCTGATATACTGGCATCAGAATAGCTACACACACACACCCTGATATACTGGCATCAGTATAGCTACACACACAGCCTGATATACTGGCATCAGAATAGCTACACACACACACACACACACACCCTGATATACTGGCATCAGTGAAAGATGATTTCATGTTCCAACACTTAACTCTTTGCATGCTGTGTAAAATAAAGCACATAAATAGTTCAAATAATTGTAGCAGACGACAATTCATCAATGTGCTTTATTTATTTGTAGCTGACGCAACACAATTCTATAGAAATTCCGTGACATATTTGACGTGTATTTGTATGTGATGTGTAGTTTAGCGTGCAAAGACATAATTAAAGGAGCTTGTTGCCAGAATTTCACGATAAGATTTCTAATGTACAACATTTTATAGCATTAGTACAATGATAATAAGGAATTGGTCTATACAAATTTAATTTAACCGTTTCCCTCATAGAAGCACCTCTTGACGCCATTACCAATACGACATTCATTGCCAATTTATAGCCAAACCAATGGTCATAATGCAGACCAGAATCTCGTGTAGTCCCAGTAATATCTATGGAGGTGGGATAGATATGGCGACTACTTATCCACTGCATGATAGCTATATGGCTGTCGTTTGTATGGAGATATAATAGTATATTAACCTAAATCTCTATGAAGGAATTGGTTTATACAAATTTATTTTAACCCTTTCCTTCATAGAGACTTAGGTTAATATACTATTATATCTCCACGACAGCCATTTAGCTATCATGCAGTGGATAAGTAGTGGCCATATCTAAACCACCTCCATAGATATTACTGGGACTACATGTGATTCTAGCCTTTATTATGAACATTGGTTTGGCTACTACTGTACATCGTATGTGGTATTGGTAATGGCGTCGAGAGGTGCTTCTAGGAGGGAAAGGGTTAACTCGATTGTGGAAACAAATGTTTACAATATTAGATTAATCGCTGTGGAACATCAGTCCTGATGGAATACGGTCAGGAGAGAGAAGAGACAATGTGGGTTTAAGTGCCTTAATTTGCCTAAGGCCACAACCACCATAGTTCTGGCGGGGCTCAAACTCACATTTACCTCTCGGTTAGAAGGTTGACACCGTATACGTACACTACGAAGAATTAGTCAACATCAATAACCTTTGTTATATAATAAAACACTCGGGATGAAGATAATATAATATTATGCTGTGGGCATGGCTACATCTCATGTATGTCAGTCCATCCCTGGAGGATAGTGCTGATATCGTACAACAGTCCATCCCTGGATGATAGTGCTGATATCCTACAACAGTCTGTCCCTGGAGGATAGTGCTGATATCCTACAACAGTCTGTCCCTGGAGGATAGTGCTGGTATCATACAACAGTCTGTCCCTGGAGGATAGTGCTGATATTCTACAACAGTCTGTCCCTGGAGGATATTGCTGATATCGTACAACAGTATGTCCCTGGAGGATAGTGCTGCTATCGTACAGCAGTCTGTCCCTGGAGGATAGTGTTGATATCGTACAACAGTCTGTCCCTGGAGGATAGTGCTGATATTCTACAACAGTCTGTCCCTGGAGGATAGTGCTGATATCCTACAACAGCCTGTCCCTGGAGGATAGTGCTGATATCGTACAACAGTCTGTCCCTGGAGGATAGTGCTGATATCTATGTATTGTATATTAACTAATGAAACGCTATATAATGTTATTGTGGCCCATTTAGAACAATACTTGTTTTCCGAACTAGATCATTTTAGAAAGTTTTATTCCGTTTTCAAATTTGATATATGGAGCTCTGCTCCTTTAAGAAGATTAACTCTAGCAGGCTAGCGGTGAAAATAACAGTCAAATGTACTGAGTGTAACTACAGACTGGTGTACTACCCCATTATACTGCGTGTATCTACAGACTGGTGTAACACCCCATTATACTGAGTGTAACTACAGACTGGTGTAATACCCCATTATACTGAGTGTAACTACAGACTGGTGTAATACCCCATTATACTGAGTGTAACTACAGACTGGTTTAATACCCCATTATACTGAGTGTAACTACAGACTGGTGTAATAACCCATTATACTGAGTGTAACTACAGACTGATATAATACCCCATTATACTGAGTATAACTACAGACTGGTGTAATACCCCATTATACTGAGTGTAACTACAGACTGGTGTAATACCCCATTATACTGAGTGTAACTACAGACTGGTGTAATACCCCATTATACTGAGTATAACTACAGACTGGTGTAGTACCCCATTATACTGAGTGTAACTACAGACTGGTGTAATACCCCATTATACTGAGTGTATCTACAGACTGGTGTAATACCCCATTATAGTGAGTGTAACTACATACTGGTGTAACACCCCATTATACTGAGTGTAATTACAGACTGGTGTACTACCCCATTATACTGAGTGTAACTACAGACTGGTGTAATACCCCATTATACTGAGTGTAACTACAGACTGGTGTAATACCCCATTATACTGAGTGTAACTACAGACTGGTGTAATACCCCATTATACTGAGTGTAACTACAGACTGGTGTAATACCCCATTATACTGAGTGTAACTACAGCCTGGTGTACTACCCCATTATACTGAGTGTAACTACAGACTGGTGTAATACCCCATTATACTGAGTGTAACTACAGACTGGTATACTATCCCATTATACTGAGTGTAACTACAGACTGGTGTAACACCCCATTATACTGAGCGTAACTACAGACTGGTGTAATACCCCATTATACTGAGTGTAACTACAGACTGGTGTAACACCCCATTATACTGAGTGTAACTACAGACTGGTGTAACAACCCATTATACTGAGTGTAACTACAGACTGGTGTACTACCCCATTATACTGAGTGTAACTACAGACTGGTGTAATACCCCATTATACTGAGTGTAACTACAGACTGGTGTAATACCCCATTATACTGAGTGTAACTACAGACTGGTGTTTAATACCCCATTATACTGAGTGTAACTACAGACTGGTGTAATACCCCATTATACTGAGTGTAACTACAGACTGGTGTAATACCCCATTATACTGAGTGTAACTACAGACTGGTGTAATACCCCATTATACTGAGTGTAACTACAGACTGGTGTACTACCCCATTATACTGAGTGTAACTACAGACTGGTGTAATACCCCATTATACTGAGTGTAACTACAGACTGGTGTACTACCCCATTATACTGAGTGTATCTACAGACTGGTGTAATACCCCATTATACTGAGTGTAACTACAGACTGGTGTAACACCCCATTATACTGAGTGTAACTACAGACTGGTGTAATACCCCATTATACTGAGTGTAACTACAGACTGGTGTAATACCCCATTATACTGAGTGTATTAACTACAGACTGGTGTACTACCCCATTATACTGAGTGTAACTACAGACTGGTGTACTACCCCATTATACTGAGTGTAACTACAGACTGGTGTAACACCCCATTATACTGAGTGTAACTACAGACTGGTGTAATACCCCATTATACTGAGTGTAACTACAGACTGGTGTAATACCCCATTATACTGAGTGTAACTACAGACTGGTGTAATACCCCATTATACTGAGTGTAACTACAGACTGGTGTAATAACCCATTATACTGAGTGTAACTACAGACTGGTGTAATACCCCATTATACTGAGTGTAACTACAGACTGGTGTACTACCCCATTATACTGAGTGTAACTACAGACTGGTGTAATACCCCATTATACTGAGTGTAACTACAGACTGGTGTAATACCCCATTATACTGAGTGTAACTACAGACTGGTGTAATACCCCATTATACTGAGTGTAACTACAGACTGGTGTAATACCCCATTATACTGAGTGTAACTACAGACTGGTGTAATACCCCATTATACTGAGTGTAACTACAGACTGGTGTAACACCCCATTATACTGAGTGTAACTACAGACTGGTGTACTACCCCATTATACTGAGTGTAACTACAGACTGGTGTAATACCCCATTATACTGAGTGTAACTACAGACTGGTGTAATACCCCATTATACTGAGTGTAACTACAGACTGGTGTAATACCCCATTATACTGAGTGTATCTACAGACTGGTGTAATACCCCATTATACTGAGTGTAACTACAGACTGGTGTACTACCCCATTATACTGAGTGTATCTACAGACTGGTGTACTACCCCATTATACTGAGTGTATCTACAGACTGGTGTAATACCCCATTATACTGAGTGTAACTACAGACTGGTGTACTACCCCATTATACTGAGTGTATCTACAGACTGGTGTACTACCCCATTATACTGAGTGTATCTACAGACTGGTGTAATACCCCATTATACTGAGTGTAACTACAGACTGGTGTACTACCCCATTATACTGAGTGTATCTACAGACTGGTGTACTACCCCATTATACTGAGTGTATCTACAGACTGGTGTAATACCCCATTATACTGAGTGTAACTACAGACTGGTGTACTACCCCATTATACTGAGTGTATCTACAGACTGGTGTACTACCCCATTATACTGAGTGTATCTACAGACTGGTGTAATACCCCATTATACTGAGTGTAACTACAGACTGGTGTACTACCCCATTATACTGAGTGTATCTACAGACTGGTGTACTACCCCATTATACTGAGTGTAACTACAGACTGGTGTAATACCCCATTATACTGAGTGTAACTACAGACTGGTGTAATACCCCATTATACTGAGTGTAACTACAGACTGGTGTAATACCCCATTATACTGAGTGTAACTACAGACTGGTGTACTACCCCATTATACTGAGTGTAACTACAGACTGGTGTAATACCCCATTATACTGAGTGTAACTACAGACTGGTGTACTACCCCATTATACTGAGTGTATCTACAGACTGGTGTAATACCCCATTATACTGAGTGTAACTACAGACTGGTGTAATACCCCATTATACTGAGTGTAACTACAGACTGGTGTATTACCCCATTATACTGAGTGTATCTAACTACAGACTGGTGAAACACCATCCCTACAAGCAATCAAGATACTATTAAATCCTGTTGTGATTTCTCATAAAATGGCAGAAGAATGCAACATGCACTTGGAGGGTGCTATGCTTCCTGCATATATACTAAATTATCATGTAGCCACCAAACAGTGAGTGTTCAAATTGCTTCTGATTTGGATCAGCACCATTAAACAAAAATATGGCCATTATAAATAATTGTTGGATTCTCTTCTACATATGTATAAAATGGGCATGTGGGGTAATATTTATTTTTGGGTCTACATATGTATAAAATAGGCATGTGGGGTACTATTTATTTTTGGGTCTACATATGTATAAAATGGGCATGTGGGGTAATATTTATTTTTGGGTCTACATATGTATAAAATGGGCATGTGGGGTACTATTTATTTTTGGGTCTACATATGTATAAAATGGGCATGTGGGGTAATATTTATTTTTAGGTCTACATATGTATAAAATGGGCATGTGGGGTAATATTTATTTTTGGGTCTACATATGTATAAAATGGGCATGTGGGGTAATATTTATTTTTGGGTCTACATATGTATAAAATGGGCATGTGGGGTAATATTTATTTTTGTTAGATAAACAAAATTCCGATTTAGATTGATACAGGTTTATACAAATATATTTTAGCTCGATTGCGAAACAAGTTCTTACAACTTATATTAATCACTCCCGAGACCTCATTCCTGATGGAATCCATCACCATGAAGGAGAGAGGAGGCAACATGGAATTTAAATGCCTTGCCTGAGGGCAAAATCGTAACAGCTCCAGCGGGGCTCAAACTTTCAATTTACATAGAGAAAGACTCCTCTAAAGTGTTTTTGTTATATTTTAATTGTGGAATAATTAATTGAATGCATTGTTTTATAAACACAATTCTGATTTACATTCTCCTCTGAATTATGCCCAAAATGCGAGGTTTAATTGATTTTTGTTACATTTTAAATTTTCATTAAAACATTCTGCAATAAAAGTGAGTTGTGGAATACAAGAAAGATGGGAAGAAGTGGAGATGTTTTTTATATAAGTTTATATAACGTCGCTACCGGTTGCCCATTTGAGCGACGGACAGTTTACCCAACAATACCTTTCCTGGGCAGGCTCCAGCGGCTAACCAGTACTTGGTGCACCAACCTCCTTCAGAAATTGCCAACTTATTCATATAAAGAGACACGGTCTGAGCGGAGCTCGAACCTGTGCCCCTCGAACCCATGCCCATCAGTGATGATAGGTTACAGTGGTATAGAAAGCAAGTGGAGATGAAAATATCTAGCATTGAAGTAACATTGGCATCACTATTTTGTTTGTCTGGAATAAAGTAATTGTTTTGCCTAAATTTCCTCTAGAACCATTCAACTTTACGTAATGCATATACTTATATAGAATTTTATGTCATACACTCGACAATAAACATAACTTTAATGCGCGCTACATGACCTTAGATGTCGATGTGCCGTAAAACACCATTCATTCATTCAGAACCATTCAAGGGTGATAAGTGTGTTTTGCCTAAATTTCCTCTAGAACCAGTAATGGGTGATAAGTGTGTTTTGCTTAAATTTCCTCTAGAACCATTCAAGGGTGATAAGTGTGTTTTGCCTAAATTTCCTCTAGAACCAGTCATGGGTGATAAGTGTGTTTTGCCTAAATTTCCCCTAGAACCAGTCAAGGGTGATAAGTGTGTTTTGCCTAAATTTCCTCTAGAACCAGTCAAGGGTGATAAGTGTGTTTTGCCTAAATTTCCTCTAGAACCAGTCATGGGTGATAAGTGTGTTTTGCCTAAATTTCCCCGAGAACCAGTCAAGGGTGATAAGTGTGTTTTGCCTAAATTTCCTCTAGAACCAGTCAAGGGTGATAAGAGTGTTTTGCCTAAATTTCCTCTAGAACCAGTCAAGGGTGATAAGTGTGTTGTGCCTAAATTTCCTCTAGAACCAGTCAAGGGTGATAAGTGTGTGTTGTAATGATATTTTAGTTTGATTCATTCTTTGACTCAGTGGACCAGCAACTATGTCTGATAGAGAAAGGAAATTGTAAATCATCACCAATAAAAAACGCTGGAAGTATTTTAATGCAAGAATGCCATTCATTAGTCGTTGGTCTTAAATTTAATATTGTGATGAAGCAGCATTACAACCCACTACTCAGATCAATTCAACATTTTAACACTTTCAACACTACAGACCTCTAAATAGGCTTGCAACAAGTGTAGATCCAGATGAGCCGGCTAGTGACGAGCCGTCTCATCAGGATCTGCACTTTTTGCCAGTTTCACGCATGGTTTTTGAGCTTGTTTACATACATTTGTTATATTAGCTAAATTTAATGTTGAATACGACTGTGTTGATTTATTATTCTATGTCGAATATTTGGGCATTAGTCATATATACTATAATTGGAATTTCCTTAGTTTCGATTTTATGTTGCTTTAACCCTTTCAACACTACAGACCTCTAAATAGGCTTACAAAGAGTGTAGATCCAGATAAACGAAGATAAGTGAGGAGCCGTCTCATCAGGATCTGCACTTTTTGCCAGTAATATTACAATTTTCAGACAAAATTATCAATTTTGATAAACAAACTGGTCCAAATGTAATTTTCTTATTAATTTATTGATCTAAAAATATCATGGCCAGTCCATGTCAGTTACTTGGTGTTGAATGGGTTAAGGGTTAAGTAAATTATTCAGGTTAACCATTAAAGTGCTAATCACAACTAAAGTTGCTTTAATCGCAACAGCATAGAACCAGAGCAGACGGCACAGAATGTACACAGAACGTGCCGTCTGATCAGGCTCTATGCTGTTTGCTATTAGAATAATGAAGATATAAAACACTTGGCTGAATAGCAAAACAACATAGATCCTGATCAGACACATCGCTACTTCCACTACTCTAATTTATTGAACATTTTAAGTGCTAAAGTAAATGTTTGAAGATCTATCCCCACACCTGGAATGGAACTAGTTTTTTGTAAATATTAATCTTTGTAAATTACCTCCCTGTCCAGATATTTATTTACAATATCATTAACAAACTTTATAGCGCAGTGGATGCGCGTTCGCTTCAGGTGCGAAAGGTCCGGAGTTAGAGCCCAGCTGGAGCCGTTACGATTGTGCCCTTAGGCAAGGCATTTAAATTCCACGTTGCCTCTTCTCTCTCCCTCGTGGCGATGGATTCCATCAGGAATGAGGTCTCGAGAGTGATTAATATAAGTTGAAATAGCTTGTTTCGCAATCGAGCTAAAATAAATTTGTATAAACTAAACTAACAAACTTTGTAAATATTGATTTACTGAAGCTAATGCTAGGATAAATTTGCATACAAATTAAAGTTTCATTTGTGCATAATTATGGTGAAAGAAAAATGCATTAAAAGAGGCTTTCAAACAGCTGATACTTCTATAGATTGATCTCTTTCAAACAGTCTTCCTTTCACAATCTTCACAGGCAACTCAAATATTTCTACACTATTGAATGCATTGAACAATAACAGCTTCTTTTCTACATCACACAGAATTGATGATGTAACAATCAAAGGAATGAAATGCATATGAACAAAACCGAACAGCTGGCTTCATGTGCTTTTTAACCAGTTCAAAAACGATTTATTAGCATAACTGTCTAGAGTGTTTTGTCTTCTATTCACAGACTGATGGGAGGGGGTATTCATTGGTGTGAGAGGGTACAGTGAAACCCCTCTAAACTGAATTGCCACCGAGCCGGACCAGAAATATAATTCGGTTTGTAGAGATATTTGGTTTAGAGGGTTTTTACATAGTGGCGTAGATTTCTCCTAAATTAACAGTTCAATTCTGCACGTTCGCTTCTCACCAATGCAACTAGAGTTTGATCCTCAGACTGGTATGTATGTGAGATGGTACAGTGATGGTGGGTTTTCTCCAGGTACTCTGGTTCCCTCCCACATGAATGACCACAAATACAGTCAATAATGTCATCCGCACCAACGAGAGTGATTAATATAAGTTGCTACAGCTTGTTTCGCAATTGTTGTAAAATAAATAAAGTCTATAAAAAACTCTGCAATACTTAGAAAGAGGCTGAGTCAAATAAAGAGTGCCGTCTCCGATAGATAAATGTAACATCCAACCAAGAGTGTCATCTCTGATAGATAAATGTAACATCAAACCAAGAGTGCCGTCTCCGATAGATAAATGTAACATCAAACCAAGAGTGTCGTCTCCAATAGATAAATGTAACATCAAACCAAGAGTGCCATCTCCGATAGATAAATGTAACATCAAACCAAGAGTGTCATCTCTGATAGATAAATGTAACATCAAACCAAGAGTGCCGTCTCCGATAGATAAATGTAACATCAAACCAAGAGTGTCATCTCCGATAGATAAATGTAACATTAAACCAAGAGTGCCGTCTCCAATAGATAAATGTAACATCAAACCAAGAGTGTCATCTCCGATAGATAAATGTAACATCAAACCAAGAGTGCCGTCTCCAATAGATAAATGTAACATCAAACCAAGAGTGTCATCTCCGATAGATAAATGTAACATCAAACCAAGAGTGTCGTCTCCGATAGATAAATGTAACATCAAACCAAGAGTGCCGTCTCCGATAGATAAATGTAACATCAAACCAAGAGTGCCGTCTCCGATAGATAAATGTAACATCAAACCAAGAGTGCCGTCTCCGATAGATAAATGTAACATCAAACCAAGAGTGCCGTCTCCGATAGATAAATGTAACATCAAACCAAGAGTGCCGTCTCCGATAGATAAATGTAACATCAAACCAAGAGTGCCGTCTCCGATAGATAAATGTAACATCAAACCAAGAGTGCCATCTCCGATAGATAAATGTAACATCAAACAAAGAGTGCCGTCTCCGATAGATAAATGTAACATCAAACCAAGAGTGCCGTCTCCGATAGATAATGGTAACATCAAACCAAGAGTGCCGTCTCCGATAGATAAATGTAACATCAAACCAAGAGTGCCGTCTCCGATAGATAATGGTAACATCAAACCAAGAGTGCCGTCTCCGATAGATAAATGTAACATCAAACCAAGAGTGCTGTCTGTAATGTACTACACCATGTCATCCCACATCTGTAATGTACTACATCAGATGTCATCCCACATCTGTAATGTACTACACCAGATGTCATCCCACATCTGTAATGTACTACACCATGTCATCCCACATCTGTAATGTACTACATCAGATGTCATCCCACATCTGTAATGTACTACACCAGATGTCATCCCACATCTGTAATGTACTACACCATGTCATCCCACATCTGTAATGTACTACACCAGATGTCATCCCACATCTGTAATGTACTACACCAGATGTCATCCCACATCTGTAATGTACTACACCATGTCATCCCACATCTGTAATGTACTACATCAGATGTCATCCCACATCTGTAATGTACTACACCATGTCATCCCACATCTGTAATGTACTACACCAGATGTCATCCCACATCTGTAATGTACTACACCATGTCATCCCACATCTGTAATGTACTACACCATGTCATCCCACATCTGTAATGTACTACACCAGATGTCATCCCACATCTGTAATGTACTACACCAGATGTCATCCCACATCTGTAATGTACTACACCATGTCATCCCACATCTGTAATGTACTACACCATGTCATCCCACATCTGTAATGTACTACACCAGATGTCATCTCACATCTGTAATGTACCACCAAATTATATAAACATACAACCAAGTAATTGTATGGTGACATTCTGTATTTATATAAATAAGAGACGTAATACCAGATAATGCTAGGAGTAAATATCGGGGTCAAGCCTCTATACAGTGGTCACTTAGGGCAGATTCCAAACATCGGGGTCAAGCCTCTATACAGTGGTCACTTAGGGCAGATTCCAAACATCAGGGTCAAGCCTCTATACAGTGGTCACTTAGGGCAGATTCCAAACATCGGGGTCAAGCCTCTATACAGTGGTCACTTAGGGCAGATTACAAACATTGGGGTCAAGCCTCTATACAGTGGTCACTTAGGGCAGATTCCAAATATCGGGGTCAAGCCTCTATACAGTGGTCACTTAGGGCAGATTCCAAACATCGGGGTCAAGCCTCTATACAGTGGTCACTTAGGGCAGATTCCAAACGTCGGGGTCAAGCCTCTACGGTGGTCAAACCGGGACCGTTCGATTCCAAATCCGACGCTCTACCATTGGACCACGGACGCCACACGTCAACGAGTGATTAATATACACGTAAAAGAGTGGGTATGGGGGTGGGCGGCCATGGGCGGAGTGTGCTACCCATATATATCTAGCAAGTTTCCTTGATATTTTGAACACACTTTATAAAATAAGTGTTTACAACCATTGTTTAAGTAAGTTATAACTGCCCGTACATTAATGAATTTAAGTTAATATAGTAAAGTAATAAACTTAATCTTACCCCAATATTTTTCCTAATATATTCGTCCATTGTTTCAACAACTATAACATATAACACCAGTATAACAGATATTTGTTTAGCACAGCATATTCAATAACACTCCAATAATTGTGCATTATTCCATCACGGAGCATGAAACATCCATTTCTGGGCGATTATCCAACGTAAGTATGTTTTTTAAAGCATCTATTTCGTAACACTATTATTCCTGCGGAAAACTCATTCACATACTGGTTGCTGAAGCAGAGAGTGAGAGAGTTATATATTTTCTGAACACATGGTACAAACCTGCACACCTGAATTACAAACCAATGTTTACATTTGCTCCATCCCTGCTGCCTAAAGGCACTCTACCAATTATTGCTGGCTGTATCAGTATCTAATGAACTATCAGGCCAAACTGTTTTCATAAATAAATAAATACTTTGTTTCTCAGAACAGGATCTGCTATTTCTATCTTAACTATTTGCATGCTGGGTAAAATAAATGCTATAAATAGTTCAAATAATTGTAGCAGACGACAATTCATTTATGTGATTTTCATATTTGTATCTGAAAACTCGTCATGGGATTTCATGGATCATTCTAGCCAGCGATGTGGCCGAAATAGTCGCCCTAGGGACCCTGACTTCGCCCTCTGGGGGCCCCACTTCTCCCTAAAAAAAAATAGTTTTTTGGTTTTTACGATTTTCAAACAAAATTGTGTCTAGTAAGATACACTGGCCCATTATAAAGCACTCCTTCTATTCAAATGTTGTATTTAATGGTTGTACTGTGCATTTTAACCCTATTTTGCAGAAGTATATTAAAGAACACCATTTAAGGAAGCGATCACACGCTTTCTCACTTCTCCCAAATATTCTGACCTAGAGTGAACCCTGGATTTCATAAGAATTTTCCCGTTAGGACTTTGCTGGTAATTTCAGGCTAGCATGCAGAGGTTTACGCAATCATTGTTTTTTGTGCTTGGGGTTTAATGTCGCACCAACAGCTCTCCTGCTGTTATTGGTGGAGGAAGCCCCCTCCGAGACGTATTTCAGACACGGACAGGCACCCAAGGTAGAACCACCGACCTTCTGCAAGCCAGCTTGCACGAAAGAATTCAACGCTCCAGTGGGATTTGAATCCACAGCGGTGAGGGGCAAGTGATTTAAAGTAACAGCCATAACCAATCGGTCACGGAGGCCCTTTTTATTAGCATCTTTGTTCCTGTTTATTCGAAAATAATCACTTATATAAATTGTTCTATTTAAATTGTTCTGCCAATGATACATTCCAAGAACATGTTCTTTTTGAAACTTAATTTACCACAAATCATCATGTACTTATTAGACATTCAGCAGCCTAACTCATTGTATACTAGATGCCAGTGGTGCAAATAACAGACAAATATGGCATGAAATTGCATGACATATTTCCAGAGTTTTCCATAACAAATAAGAAAAACACATTAATAAATTGCCGGCTGCTAAAATTATTTGAACTATTTATAGCCTTTACATTAAAGCAGCATTACATCGTAATAAAGGATGTTTTGGGTAACATATAAATACTAATGTGTGTGTGTGTTTACATAAATCGAAATAGTCGCTCAGAAACGATAAAATTTCAATAAATGTAAACCGTCGTATACGCGAATTTGTTTATCAACACACGAAATGTAAACATGCACAGTGCGCATGCGTGAAACAACAGAGGATGTAGAAAACAACGTATATATTTTGAACATGAAAGACTATCTATCTATCTTCCTCTAATGTCGAACCCCTCACGGGGATGTAGAAATGTCCCTAAAAGACTTAGCTAACAGAGGTATGAATCAACATATCTAATTTAATTAAAAAAGACAACGTGGGACAAATCATTTCCGAATGTAAACAAGTGCGGACGATGCGTTCCGGTTGTAAACAAGTGCGTGACCGATCGACTTGGAAAGTCCTACTTTCGGTTTCGAGTTTGTTTTATCGCAAAAAAACGCTGTTTACCAAATGAACATAAGCATACAAAGTATAATGTTAGACTGTGTAGCAACATTGCTACCCATACGTAAAAATTGAATTTTTCAAATATCTTTTATTTCATACAATGTAATGCTGCTTTAAGCATGCATGCAAAAAGTTAATTCAAATACTTGTCTTATATTATACAAATACTTGTCTTATATTATACAAATACGTGTCTTATATTATACAAATACTTGTCTTATATTATATGAATACTTCTTATATTATACAAATACTTGTCTTATATTATACAAATACTTGTCTTATACTATACAAATACTTGTCTTATACTATACAAATACTTGTCTTATACTATACAAATACTTGTCTTATACTATACAAATACTTCTTATATTATACAAATACTTGTCTTATATTATACAAATACTTGTCTTATATTATACAAATACTTGTCTTATATTATACAAATACTTGTCTTATATTATACAAATACTTGTCTTATACTATACAAATAATTGTCTTATATTATACAAATACTTGTCTTATACTATACAAATACTTGTCTTATATTATACAAATACTTGTCCTATACTATACAAATACTTGTCTTATACTATACAAATACTTGTCTTATATTATACAAATACTTGTCTTATACTATACAAATACTGTCTTATATTATACAAATACTTGTCTTATACTATACAAATACTTGTCTTATACTATACAAATACTTCTTATATTATACAAATACTTGTCTTATACTATACAAATACTTGTCTTATATTATACAAATACTTGTCTTATACTATACAAATACTTGTCTTATATTATACAAATACTTGTCTTATACTATACAAATACTTGTCTTATATTATACAAATACTTGTCTTATACTATACAAATACTTGTCTTATACTATACAAATACTTGTCTTATACTATACAAATACTTGTCTTATACTATACAAATACTTGTCTTATACTATACAAATACTTCTTATATTATACAAATACTTGTCTTATACTATACAAATACTTGTCTTATACTATACAAATACTTCTTATATTATACAAATACTTCTTATATTATACAAATACTTCTTATATTATACAAATACTTCTTATACTATACAAATACTTGTCTTATACTATACAAATACTTGTCATATATTATACAAATACTTCTTATATTATACAAATACTTGGCTTATACTATACAAATACTTGTCTTATACTATACAAATACTTCTTATATTATACAAATACTTGTCTTATACTATACAAATACTTGTCTTATATTATACAAATACTTGTCTTATACTATACAAATACTTGTCTTATACTATACAAATACTTCTTATATTATACAAATACTTCTTATACTATACAAATACTTGTCTTATACTATACAAATACTTGTCATATATTATACAAATACTTCTTATATTATACAAATACTTCTTATACTATACAAATACTTGTCTTATACTATACAAATACTTGTCATATATTATACAAATACTTCTTATACTATACAAATACTTGTCTTATACTATACAAATACTTGTCTTATACTATACACATACTTCTTATAGTATACAAATACTTCTTATATTATACAAATACTTCTTATACTATACAAATACTTGTCTTATACTATACAAATACTTGTCTTATACTATACAAATACTTGTCTTATACTATACAAATACTTCTTATATTATACAAATACTTGTCTTATACTATACAAATACTTGTCTTATACTATACAAATACTTCTTATATTATACAAATACTTCTTATATTATACAAATACTTCTTATACTATACAAATACTTGTCTTATACTATACAAATACTTGTCATATATTATACAAATACTTCTTATATTATACAAATACTTGTCTTATACTATACAAATACTTGTCTTATATTATACAAATACTTGTCTTATACTATACAAATACTTGTCTTATACTATACAAATACTTCTTATATTATACAAATACTTGTCTTATACTATACAAATACTTGTCTTATATTATACAAATACTTGTCTTATACTATACAAATACTTGTCTTATACTATACAAATACTTCTTATATTATACAAATACTTGTCTTATACTATACAAATACTTGTCTTATATTATACAAATACTTGTCTTATACTATACAAATACTTGTCTTATACTATACAAATACTTCTTATATTATACAAATACTTGTCTTATACTATACAAATACTTGTCTTATATTATACAAATACTTGTCTTATACTATACAAATACTTCTTATATTATACAAATACTTGTCTTATACTATACAAATACTTGTCTTATATTATACAAATACTTGTCTTATACTATACAAATACTTGTCTTATACTATACAAATACTTGTCATATATTATACAAATACTTCTTATACTATACAAATACTTGTCTTATACTATACAAATACTTCTTATATTATACAAATACTTCTTATATTATACAAATACTTGTCTTATATTATACAAATACTTGTCTTATACTATACAAATACTTGTCTTATACTATACAAATACTTGTCTTATACTATACTTGTCTTATACTATACAAATACTTGTCTTATACTATACAAATACTTGTCTTATACTATACAAATACTTGTCTTATACTATACAAATACTTCTTATATTATACAAATACTTGTCTTATACTATACAAATACTTGTCTTATATTATACAAATACTTGTCTTATACTATACAAATACTTCTTATATTATACAAAATACTTGTCTTATACTATACAAATACTTGTCATATATTATACAAATACTTCTTATATTATACAAATACTTCTTATACTATACAAATACTTGTCTTATACTATACAAATACTTGTCTTATACTATACAAATACTTGTCTTATACTATACAAATACTTCTTATATTATACAAATACTTGTCTTATACTATACAAATACTTGTCTTATATTATACAAATACTTGTCTTATACTATACAAATACTTGTCTTATACTATACAAATACTTGTCATATATTATACAAATACTTCTTATACTATACAAATACTTGTCTTATACTATACAAATACTTCTTATATTATACAAATACTTCTTATATTATACAAATACTTGTCTTATATTATACAAATACTTGTCTTATACTATACAAATACTTGTCTTATACTATACAAATACTTGTCTTATACTATACAAATACTTGTCTTATACTATACAAATACTTGTCTTATACTATACAAATACTTGTCTTATACTATACAAATACTTGTCTTATACTATACAAATACTTCTTATATTATACAAATACTTGTCTTATACTATACAAATACTTGTCTTATATTATACAAATACTTGTCTTATACTATACAAATACTTCTTATATTATACAAAATACTTGTCTTATACTATACAAATACTTGTCTTATACTATACAAATACTTGTCTTATACTATACAAATACTTGTCTTATACTATACAAATACTTGTCTTATATTATACAAATACTTGTCATATATTATACAAATACTTGTCTTATACTATACAAATACTTGTCTTATACTATACAAATACTTGTCTTATATTATACAAATACTTGTCTTATACTATACAAATACTTGTCTTATACTATACAAATACTTCTTATATTATACAAATACTTGTCTTATACTATACAAATACTTGTCTTATATTATACAAATACTTGTCTTATACTATACAAATACTTCTTATATTATACAAAATACTTGTCTTATACTATACAAATACTTGTCTTATACTATACAAATACTTGTCTTATACAATACAAATACTTGTCTTATACTATACAAATACTTGTCTTATATATACAAATACTTGTCTTATACTATACAAATACTTGTCTTATATTATACAAATACTTGTCTTATACTATACAAATACTTGTCTTATATTATACAAATACTTGTCTTATATTATACAAATACTTGTCTTATACTATACAAATACTTGTCTTATATTATACAAATACTTGTCTTATACTATACAAATACTTGTCTTATATTATACAAATACTTGTCTTATACTATACAAATACTTCTTATATTATACAAATACTTGTCTTATACTATACAAATACTTGTCTTATACTATACAAATACTTGTCTTATACTATACAAATACTTGTCTTATACTATACAAATACTTGTCTTATATTATACAAATACTTGTCATATATTATACAAATACTTGTCTTATACTATACAAATACTTGTCTTATATTATACAAATACTTGTCTTATACTATACAAATACTTGTCTTATATTATACAAATACTTGTCTTATACTATACAAATACTTGTCTTATACTATACAAATACTTGTCTTATATTATACAAATACTTGTCTTATACTATACAAATACTTGTC
>CM026387.1:55734667-55757510 GCA_014843695.1 Archivesica marissinica
ATACAAATACTTGTCTTATATTATACAAATACTTGTCTTATACTATACAAATACTTGTCTTATATTATACAAATACTTGTCTTATACTATACAAATACTTGTCTTATATTATACAAATACTTGTCTTATACTATACAAATACTTGTCTTATACTATACAAATACTTGTCTTATACTATACAAATACTTGTCTTATACTATACAAATACTTGTCTTATACTATACAAATACTTCTTATATTATACAAATACTTGTCTTATACTATACAAATACTTGTCTTATATTATACAAATACTTGTCTTATACTATACAAATACTTGTCTTATATTATACAAATACTTGTCTTATACTATACAAATACTTGTCTTATCTATACAAATACTTCTTATACTATACAAATACTTCTTATATTATACAAATACTTGTCTTATACTATACAAATACTTGTCTTATATTATACAAATACTTGTCTTATACTATACAAATACTTGTCTTATATTATACAAATACTTGTCTTATACTATACAAATACTTGTCTTATATTATACAAATACTTGTCTTATACTATACAAATACTTCTTATATTATACAAATACTTGTCTTATATTATACAAATACTTCTTATATTATACAAATACTTGTCTTATATTATACAAATACTTGTCTTATATTATACAAATACTTGTCTTATACTATACAAATACTTGTCTTATATTATATAAATACTTGTCTTATACTATACAAATACTTGTCTTATATTATACAAATACTTGTCTTATATTATACAAATACTTGTCTTATATTATACAAATACTTGTCTTATATTATACAAATCGCCGAGCAGTATTCCACAAGCAGTAGTTTAATATATTGAAATGGTTTTAATAAAATCGTGTTCCACCAATTAATGATCCATTAATGATCCACCACATTAACCCTTTCAACACCACATGCCGCTAAATAGGCTTACAAAAAGAGTAGATTCACATGAGCCGTCTCATCAGGATCTGCACTTTTTGCCAGTAATATTACTATTTTTAGACAAAATGACCACCCATTTTGATAAATGAACTGGTCCAAATGTAATTTTCTTATTAATGTATTGGTCTAAAATTATCATGCACCAGTCCATGTTAGTTACTTGGTGTTGAATGGGTTAAGGCCAATACTTATTGGATTCTTATCATCTACTACTCCTAACAATACTGAAAGCCTACTGGAGGTTCATCAGCATGATTAGTCACTACATCACTCATCTGATATCTGTATTTGTACATGGAAGGGTATATAGATCATTATCAATTTATAAATATTATCGTCCATTAGAAAGTTGCAATGCATGTGCATTATGAACATACTGGATGATTCTTCAATCATGTGCTGGGTTAGAACAGACAAGGATACACATGATCCCACCCTATCCCACTTCTCCAAATATCCCATACCACTACTCAACATCTCCCACACTATCCCACTACCCAATATCTCCCACCCTATCCCACTACTCAACATCTCCCACCCTATCCCACTACCCAACATCTCCCACCCTATCCCACTACTCCAAATATCCCATACCACTACTCAACATCTCCCACACTATCCCACTACCCAATATCTCCCACCCTATCCCACTACTCAACATCTCCCACCCTATCCCACTACCCAACATCTCCCCCCCCTATCCCACTACTCAACTCTCCCACCCTATCCCACTACCCAATATCTCCCACCCTATCCCACTACTACCCAAATACCCCATACCACTACTCAACATCTCCCACCCTATCCCACTACCCCAATATCTCCCACCCTATTCCACTACTCACATCTCCCACCCTATCCCACTACCCAACATCTCCCACCCTATTCCACACTCAACATCTCCCACCTATCCCATTATTCCACATCATCAACCCTACCCCTACTCAACATCTCCCACCCTAACCAACCCCACCCTATCTCCCACCCTATACTACTCAACATCTCCCACCCTATCCCACTACCCAATATCTCCCACCTATTCCACTACTCAACCCACCTTCCCCACTACTCAACATCTCCCACCCTATCCCTCCCACTCCACATCTCCCCCCTACTCTCAACATCTCCCACCTATCCCACTACTCAAATCTCCACCCTATCCCTACTAACCCCCTCTAACGAAAACTAATTCATCCACTTGCATCCCCTCTATACTGAATTCTAATTGAATTCATCCACTTGCATCCCCTCTATACTAAATTCATCCACTTGCATCCCCCTATACTGAATTCTATACTGAATTCATCCACTGCATCCCCTCTATACTGAATTATACATGCATCTATACTAATTCATCCACTTCCATCCCCTCTATACTGAATTATATACTGATTTCATCCACTTGCATCCCCTCATCCCCTCTATACTGAATTCATCCACTTGCATCCCTCTATACTGTACTTCGTCCACTTCCATTCCCTCTATACTGAATTCATCCACTTGCATCCCCCTATACTGAATCTATACTGAATTCGTCCACTTCCCTCCCCTCTATACTGAATTATATACTGAATTCGTCTATTCCATCCCCTCTATACTGAATTTATACTGAATTCATCCCTTCCATCCCTCTATACTGAATTCATACTTCGTCCACTTTCCCCTCGATACTGAATTCATCCACTTGATCCCCTCTATACTGATTCTATACTGAATTCGTCCACTTGCATCCCCTCTATACTGAATTCATCCACTTGCATCCCCTCTATACTGAATTCATCCACTTCCATCCCCTCTATACTGAATTCTATACTGAATTCATCCACTTGCATCCCCTCTATACTGAATTCATCCACTTGCATCCCCTCTATACTGAATTCATCCACTTGCATCCCCTCTATACTGAATTCTATACTGAATTCGTCCACTTCCATTCCCTCTATACTGAATTCATCCACTTGCATCCCCTCTATACTGAATTCTATACTGAATTCGTCCACTTCCATCCCCTCTATACTGAATTATATACTGAATTCGTCTATTTCCATCCCCTCTATACTGAATTATATACTGAATTCATCCACTTCCATCCCCTCTATACTGAATTCTATACTGAATTCGTCCACTTCCATCCCCTCTATACTGAATTCATCCACTTACATCCCCTCTATACTGAATTCTATACTGAATTCGTCCACTTCCATCCCCTCTATACTGAATTCATCCACTTGCACCCCCTCTATACTGAATTCATCCACTTGCATCCCCTCTATACTGAATTCTATACTGAATTCGTCCACTTCCATCCCCTCTATACTGAATTCTATACTAAATTCATCCACTTGCATCCCCTCTATACTGAATTCTATACTGAATTCATCCACTTGCATCCCCTCTATACTGAATTCTATACTGAATTCATCCACTTGCATCCCCTCTATACTGAATTCTATACTGAATTCATCCCCTCTATACTGAATTATATACTCAATTCATCCACTTGCATCCCCTCTATACTGAATTCTATACTGAATTCGTCCATTTCCATCCCCTCTATACTGAATTCATCCACTTGCATCCCCTCTATACTGAATTCTATACTGAATTCATCCACTTACATCCCCTCTATACTGAATTCTATACTGAATTCGTCCATTTCCATCCCCTCTATACTGAATTCTATACTGAATTCATCCACTTGCATCCCCTCTATACTGAATTCATCCACTTCCATCCCCTCTATACTGAATTCTATACTGAATTCGTCCACTTCCATCCCCTCTATACTGAATTCTATACTGAATTCGTCCACTTGCATCCCCTCTATACTGAATTCTATACTGAATTCATCCACTTGCATCCCCTCTATACTGAATCATCTACTTCCATCCCCTCTATACTGAATTCTATACTGAATTCGTCCACTTGCATCCCCTCTATACTGAATTCGTCCACTTCCATCCCCTCTATACTGAATTCGTCCACTTGCATCCCCTCTATACTGAATTCGTCCACTTGCATCCCCTCTATACTGAATTCGTCCACTTCCATCCCCTCTATACTGAATTCTATACTGAATTCATCCACTTGCATCCCCTCTATACTGAATTCTATACTGAATTCATCCATTTCCATCCTCTCTAAACTGAATTCATCCACTTGTGTCTACATTAAACTGAATTATTTCCCGAAATGGCACTTGTCCTTGGTTGTTTGTTTTTAGGTCATAATATTAGCGACTCTCCAGCTAATTGTTGGTTAAGGAAGACCTTGGGTGGCCCTCCGAACATATGGTATTTCAAACACGGAATGGCACCTGGGTAGAACCACTAACCTTTCGCAAGTCAAGCTTATCCTTTTATGATATACAGTCAAACCTGTGGCCACCTCAAATTTCCCAATATGTTGTTTTACTACACACTTTACACATAATTAAGCAGCAGTTACTTGGTGTTGAATGGGTTAAGCAGCCATCTGTGCTAAGCAACCAATTTCAGTGGTTCCCTTAGCTGGTTGCTTAAGACAGGTTTGACGGTAATACAGATTATGGATATACGTATTACTTTCCTACGGATTCCTGCTGACATAATGCAGCTCCTGATGGTGCAGCGAGTAATCTGGTTCAATAATTTGTTGTCAGAAACCATTGATTATCGGTCGTTCCTTCAGACACCAAAAATTGCAACCAATAATTATCTCAGCATAAAAATATAAAGGAAGCAGCAATTTGAATTGTGGGAAATTTTGTGAAGTGAGGAAGACATTGTTAATCAATGACAGCATTTATCACTGCTCGTACCTCACTAACCAATCATATACAACAAATATATACTGCGAACAGTTGATACAACAAACATATACTGCAAACAGTTGATACAACAAACATATACTGCGAACAGTTGATACAACAAACTTATACTGCACAGTTGATACAACAAACATATACTGCGAACAGTTGATACAACAAACTTATACTGCGAACAGTTGATACAACAAACTTATACTGCACAGTTGATACAACAGAACACAATAAAACTGATTGAAATAATTGAAAGTGAGTTGCTTTTGTTTTCATGTATTAACTTAGAGCATGCTGTAGATGAAATGAGCATGCTGTAGATGAAATGAGCATGCTGTAGATGAAATGAGCAGATAACAAATGTGTAATATTTTTCTTATTTTTCCTAGAAAGTAAGGCTTGACATTTCATTCAAATTGTCCCATTGGGATACCTTCAATGATATTTATACAATAAATTTCAATTAAATAGGGTTAATTAAATATACATAATGACTTTTGAAAACAGCGTAGAGAGAGCCAGATCAGACGGCACAGTCTCATCAGACAATATGCTGTTTGCTATTCGGATAGGGGAGCTAAAACACATGATTGAATAGCAAACAACATAGATCCTGATCAGACCCGGATCTATGCTGTTTGCAAATGTGATTTTATTTACTCAGCAGGCAAAGGGTTAAATACAACATTTGAATAAGATTTGGAGTGCTTTATAATAGCTAATAAGCTAAGTGTAGCTTTAACTGGAGAAGAGATTTTGTATGACAATTGTAAAAAAAAAAAAACAATTAGTGAAAAGTGAAGCAATTTTGCATACGGCACCCTCTAGGATGAACCTTGGCACATAATACAGACCTTTATCTTATGGACAGCCATACAAAGTAGTGCAGAGGTAGTTCACCTTCTTGTTTGTGTCTACTTCCCACACAAAGCAATGATAGATTCCAATTGTTTTTTTGATTAATACAAGTCCAATATTGAGGTTGTACTTGTGCCTAGGTATCTCACCGGCTCTTTGATGTCAGCCATCTGTCATTCACTAACATCAAGCACTCCACAATACCTGCATCATTGTTTGCTACATTGGTTATGCAATATGATACATACTAAATCCTCCTACTGTAACATGTCATTGATACAAGGTAGAAGGGGAAATCAATTGAAACTAGAGCGTAGCACACTTCATAACAAATGACGAAAGGTCAACCTCAAGGTCACACACACAGGGTATAGTCATTTCCTATTGGTGTTCCATTGAAATTATGTTTATCTTCGTTTTTTGAGTTACAAGCACTTCACAGATAGCACTGGCCACAGGCCTTGGTCGATTTCTCCTAAAATCAGATCACTTACTCCTGACAAACCTTCTATGCATCCACCAGGCTTCATCAAAATCCATTATCACTGACGTGGCTAAGTGCAACTCGGGAAAATAATGCTTTCAATGTTCATTTTGTGAAATATAATTTGATCATGCATACACTGCAACAAACAAATATCCACTTATTTACTTCATTGATAAATTTCTATGTTTTTATTGGAAAGCACAAATAAAGCATAAAAAAGTAAATGAAGGTTGTCCGATAAATAAATAATAATAAATCTTAGCATCCATTTTATATACCCTTAAAAACAACAAACATTCTGTGGGCAATGTAGGTCATATCCAGGCCAAACAAGAATTACCTTGAGACAATAGAAACTTTATTTTATACTTCAACCTCACTCATAAACTAAAGAATATACGTGGAAGTCGTGATAGCGCAGTGGATGAGCGTTCGCTTCAGGTGCGAAAAGGTCTGGAGTTCGAGCCCCGCTGGAGCCATTACGATTGTGCCCTTAGGCAAGGCATTTAAATTCCACGTTGCCTCTTCTCTCTTCCTTCATGGCGATGGATTCCATCAGGAATGAGGTCTCGAGAGTGATTAATATAAGTTGAATGAACTTGTTACGCAATCGAGCTAAATAAATTTGTATAAACTAAAGAATATAGCACTCAGAGAGATTTATTTGCAAACACTAACTGTTGCACGAGCGTTAATGCACGAGGGTTGTTGGGAGTAGTGTAACATGCAGTAAGTTCAGTCCACAATTGCTACAAAAGTAGATGTACCAATCTAGTGTTTTATGTTTACGTTTATTTATCGTCGCTACTGGTTACCCATATGAGCGACGCCTCCTGAAGAGATTAGTCATTTTAGATTTTTGGAGGATAGTGCAATGATACAAACAGAGACCCGTTCCAGAGTCTCCTCTGGTTCTTTTACATGCATGGTGTACAGCACCAACACGAGACCTCGGTTTAAAGTCCCATCTGAAAGACTATTAATTTTATTAGGGTCAGATTGGGGATCAAACTTGCACGGATTACCAGTCCAGTGTGTTACCACTGGACTACAGATCCGTCTGCACCAATCTACTCTATTGAATCTCAATACTACAAGCCAAACAAGAGGACAAAGAGGGCCCTGAATCGCTCTCCCGAGTTGAAAAGCTGAGAGTGCTATAAAAATGTGTTGCTCAATAGAGATAACTGTTAACCCTCTAAATAGGCTTACAAAAAGTGTAGATCCAGATGAGCCGGCTCGTGATGAGCCGTCTCATCAGGATCTGCACTTTTTGCCAGTGATATGATATTTAAACATAATTACCCATTTTGATAAATGAACTTGTCCAAATGTGATTTCCTGATTCATTTATTGGTTTATGAATATCATGGACCAGTCCATGTCAGTTACTTGGTGTTGAATGGGTTAACTGTACATTGCAAAATATCAAAGCTGGGCATTGTGGTTTCTGAGAAGAAGATTTTACAACTTGCATGAAATGAGACAAAAGCCGATCACAAATGCAAGGGTGGGATTATAAACATTTCTGGAAGTTTTTTGGAAGTCGTGATAGCGCAGTGGATGCGCGTTCGCTTCAGGGGCGAAAGGTCTGGAGTTCGAGCACCGATGGAGCTGTTACGAGCAAGGCATTTAAATTCCACGTTGCTTCTTCTCTCTTCCCTCGTGGCGATGGATTCAATCAGAAATGAGGTCTCGAGAGTGATTAATATAAGTTATAAGAACTTGTCTCGCAATCGAGCTAAAATAAATTTGTATCAACTATAAACCTTTCTCTCAGCATTGCCCGAGTAGAAGAGCTGGTAATTACTGAAGCCAATCATTCCCAACAACTACGGGCAAGAATCCCCCCCCGGGTATAAAGTATAAACACCCTCGCTCTAGAAGAGGTCAGAAGTAATTCAGTAGTCCACACTGCAATCTCCTACAATTACCATTTTATATAATTTCCAGTTTATGCCAATTAGGCAATTTAAAAATAAAACATTTTTTTAAATCAACAAGCATCTTTGTCTGAGGGGGCGGGGATGACAATCTAGTAATTACATCACAATGGCCTACTTATGAATGAGCTTCAGAGATTGTCATATCTGTATCAATATCAATAACACCGCCTCCACAGGGCTCCATTTGAAGACAATTTGTTCTGTGAAGGATATAATTCTATCAAAGACATTGCTGTAGTATCACGAAATAGCTCAAATCTCGATCTTGCTAGTTACATCTTGATCTGCAGCAGAATCAAAATACACTCTTAACCCATTTCATTCTGGATACCGTTCAAACGGTATTTGCAAAGAACATAAGAGCCAGATTAACCGCCACGGAACGTTCCGTCCGATCAGGCTCTATGCTGTTTGCTATTCAGATGATTTTGCTAAGACACTGGGCTATGCAGCAAACAACATAGATCCTGATCAGCACGCAGCGTCACGCTGCGGCTGATCTGGATCTATGTTGTTTGCAAAAGCCTTTAAATATATCCAGAATGAAATGGGTTAACTCTTTGTAGGCTAGCGGCTGATAAAATCGTGTTTGCAAACAATAGAGCCAGCCAGCCAGCCAGCCAGCCAGCCAGACAGACAGCCAGCCAGCCAGCCAGCCAGCCAGCCAGACAGACAGACAGACATGAACCCGCTCCTAATTGCGAGTTTAATCAACTGAACAATGACTTCCCTCCAAATATCCAAATTGATAAAAGCCGACACAACACATTCATGTTCAGGTAATACTCTACTTTACATCTGCATATATTTATAATTAATTGGGCGTGTGGTTACAAATTAAAGGTTGTTCACTTCAAATCACTTAAATGCCCTGAGCCTCATCGTCTTAGAGTCGAATCCCACTGGGGGTATCTGTCACGTTTGGAAGCTATGTATATCCAGCTGGCTTGTGGACATTTATTGGTTCTATCCGGGTGCCCAACCATGCACCCAGTGTCTTCCTCCACCACTAATATCCGGAGAGTCGCCATATAACCTAAGCTGTTGGAACTACTATGAACCCCCCAAAAATGTGTGGCGTCCGTGGTCCAGTGGTAGAGCATCGGATTTGGAATCGAACGATCCGCGTTCAATACTCAGTCAGGCCACGTATGTAGTGTCATTGAGCAAGGCACCTCACACACATTGCTTAGTACTGGTTAACCACTTAGATCGGCTAAGCCTGCCCAGGAAAACATGTCTAGGTCCCCCGCAAGGGGTTTGACATTAATGGAACATACATACATACAAAATAAACAAACAAGAAAAATGGATTTACCAACATCAGTCAATGAAAATGACAGCACATATTCTTTTCTACAGTTACTAAAACATCAATCAACAATGAATAATGATTTCTCAGAAATATCCTAATTGATCAAAGCCGACAAAACAAGAAATACATGTTCACAGAAATACTTTTTTATCTTCATAATTGCATGATTTTGTCGATACAATCGGTCATAACATGGCTAATATCGACAAGCTAGCTGGAATCGCCAGAGCCAACAGACCCATCCATCTAGTATAACTTGATTTAATTGGACACGATACATGGAAAATATGATTTATTATACCCTGCTATTCAGATTCTTGTAAAAATAAACTTCTGGAATTATTGTATCAAATAATATGTCAATAATTTCCTTGGAAGTGGAAGAATAGTTTCACGGCATCAGCATAATGCTGTCAATATATCACTTTTCAATATCTTAATCATGTCTAATCACCAATGGTTTTATATCAGGCAGGTGCTTGCATTGTAAATTGCAAAAACTTGGAATAAATCTGAGTTTGTTGCAGAATTCAGTGAATAGGAAAATACAGAAATAGTATGTATGTTCCATTAATGTCAATCTCCTTGCGGGGACCTTGACACGTTTTCCTGGGCAGGCTTAGCCGACCATAGCGGTTAACCAGTACTAAGCAATGTGTGTGAGGTGCCCTGCTCAATGACACTACATACGTGGCCTGACCAAGTATCGAACACTGGACCGTTCGATTCCAAATCCGACGCTCACGTTTAAGTGAATGATCAAACAATATTTCACTCATGAACAATAGTAGAAAGCTAATATCATCACTCGTGGCAGTGGGTGGCTAGTTACCAGATAATAAATATAATGTGTTCAATGTTCATTCGGTGAAATATAATTTGATCATATACAGAAAGAAACAATTATTTGTGAATGTCGCCATATTAAATTTAATATACTGTATATAAGCAATGAGTTAATCTCAGCCATAAGTCGAGAGTAAAATTTATAACATTAGTTTCTACAAATTTATTTAGCTCGATTGCGAAACAAGTTCCTACAACATATATTGATCACTCTCGAGACCTCATTCCTGATGGAATCCATCGACAAGAGGGAGAGAGAAGAAGCAATGTGGAATTTAAATGCATCGCCTCATTATTCCATCACAAATCATAAAAAAATGTACTGATGCACAACAATAATAAATGAAGTTTGTGGATCAGCTTTTCTATGGTTTATAATGTAAATACAAACTTATCTAAACCAATAATTATTGTTGCTATGTTAACACAAATAAAACCTAATTAAACTTATCTAAACCAATAATTATTGTTGCTATGGTAACACAAATAAAACCTAATTACAGTTCCAAGAAATAAAAATGTTAACTTTTTGTTTCAAACTATTTGAGATTGTTTCTCAGCCATAAGGCAACCTATTACTGTCATTACCATTCTGGATGAGAAAAAGGATGACTAATGGCCAGGAATAGATGGTCCGGTGATTATTTATAAATGATCTGTTCATAAACTCTTTGTTGGCAAGCTTAGCAACAGATAGAGTGAATAATACTGATATATATATATATCGCACGACTAAACGAACAACATTAACTATAGCTTTATTCATGATTCAGCTCGACAGAACGTACCGTGGCTCGCTTTAAAATGTCCACTTATGGGATACATGTATGTATTATTATGAGTGTCAAACATATGGTGTATGATCCATGTTGCATAATGTTCTAAAAAAAACCTGGTTTCTACCCGAAACCATTTGTCCAAACAAACAAATCCTTGGGTTTGTACCCGAAACCATTTGTCCAAGAAAATAAATCCTGGTTTGTACCCGAAACCATTTGTCCAAGAAAATAAATCCTTGGGTTTGTACCCGAAACCATTTGTCCAAGAAAATAAATCCTTGGGTTTGTACCCGAAACCATTTGTCCAAGAAAATAAATGCCTGGGTTTGTACCCGACACCATTTGTCCAAACAAACAAATGCTTGTTTATACCCAAAACCATTTGTCCAGACTCTCAAGCGTCTGCGGTGTGTTGTGGTCAAGCACTATGCACCATTTGATGTGAGTACATTGAATTGCTCAAAATATTGTTATTGTAGATATATATATATATATATAAACATCTGAATTATTGTTATTATTCCAATTAGCAGAAGACAATTCATTAACCCATTTCATTCTGGATACCGTTCAAACGGTATTTGCAAAGAACATAGAGCCAGATTAGCCACCATGGAACGTTCTGTCTGATCAGGCTCTATGCTGTTTGCTATTCAGATGATTTTGCTAAGACACTTGGCTATGCAGCAAACAACATAGATCCTGATCAGCACGCAGCGTCACGCTGCGGCTGATCTGGATCTATGTTGTTTGCAAAAGCCTTTAAATATATCCAGAATGAAATGGGTTAATAAGTTTCTCTTATTTGTAGCTGGCTACTCGCGGACGACACAATTCCTAATGAAATTCAAAGATATATTTTACGGTTATTTTCGCCACTTGCATGCAAAGAGTTAAATATGAAGGACTCTGAGGGACTTTATAATAATGAAATTGTCTGACGAGCCATGAAAACTCGAGGGAAATGGACAGCACAGCTTTATTCAGCAATCTCTGATGGTAAGCCGTGAAAAACTAACATGAAAACGAAACTGTTGCGTTCTGGATAAAGTAACATCAAACTCATTGGCTGCATCCGAAAATTTCCACCCTGAAATTCTAAATACTTAGGAGAGGCAGCTGAACATACCCAAACAGTTGATGTAGTTCATTTTTATTCCGAAGGTATGGAAAATAAATCAGAGCTTAACAGCTTCCTCATAGCTCTAGATTCCTAAATTACAGAATTTTACAGGTAAATATATTAACTGGCATAGGTTTTATGAGTTAGGCAAATAGGGCTGCTCAATCATCGCTTCTTTCAAGAACAACTGTCTATTTCAAGTGTAAACAAATGCTTCCCTCCCCATTCAACACAGAAAATAATTAAAAACACAACAAGTTTACCTGGCGCTGAATCACAAACCATATTTAGTCACTTTTTTTTCAAGACTACAGTACGTAAGAAAATACTGTCTAAAGTATCTTGCAATTATTAATACAGAGATTTACAGAAAAATTACGGATTATTAATTGGGGCCCATAATTATATTAACCCTTCCCTTCATAGAGATTTAGGTTAATATACTATTATATCTCCATAAAAACGACAGCCATTTAGCTATCATGCAGTGGATAAGTAGTCGCCATATCTATCCCACCTCCATAGATATTACTGGGACTTCATAGAGATTTAGGTTAATATACTATTATGTCAAGAGGTGCTTCTATGAGGGAAAGGGTTAACTAAGCCCTGATGTTGACTGTGCTTGGTTACGTTCGTTTGTATGTACAGTCGAACCTGTGTTAAGCAACCAGCCAAGGGAGTCAGAGAAAGTGGCTGCTTAACACAGGTGGCTGCTTAATAGAGGTCAATAATTGTATAATAAAACAACATATTGGAAATCTGGAAACTGGCTGCTAAATACAGGTTGGCTGCTTAATGGAGGTGACCACTAACACAGGTTTGACTGTATATCTAAATCCCTCTCTGTGTCTTCTCTAAGCAACGAAAAAACTAACTTGATAACCAGAGGGAAAACTAATTCATAACTAGAGGATTATAGCCCTGGGAGAGAGGATTATAGCTGAGAGGATTATAGCCCTGGGAGAGAGGATTATAGCCCTGGGAGAGAGGATTATAGCCCTGGGAGAGAGGATTATAGCTCTGGGAGAGAGGATTATAGCCGAGAGGATTATAGCCCTGGGAGAGAGGATTATAGCTCTGGGAGAGAGGATTATAGCCCTGGGAGAGGATTATAGCCCTGGGAGAGAGGATTATAGCCCTGGAGAGAGGATTATAGCCCTGGGAGAGAGGATTATAGCCCTGGGAGAGAGGATTATAGCCCTGGGAGAGGATTATAGCCCTGGGAGAGGATTATAGCTCTGGGAGAGAGGATTATAGCCCTGGGAGAGAGGATTATAGCCCTGTGAGTGATGCAAACCCCTATGCTGATATTTGCTGATATTTGACATAAGAACAATTGCTCAAACCAAGTGTCCTATAGGTGTTCCATTGAAACTACATGTCTATACGAACTGTTACATGCATGCATAGAATACTATATATACAGATCTCTGGGAGAGGACACTTCACTGACCACTATGGCCACAGTACTTGATCCAATTAATCCAAAATCACTATATATCCACAAAGTTTCAACAAATTCCACCCATAAACAGGATTTTGAACAACAATATTAAATTCAAATGCCCTATTTCACTCTCGTCCATACTTGTCTATAAGGCTATCTGACCTATAAGATGACCCCTCCCCCAACTTTGGTCCTGAAATCTGTGGGCATGCACTCGCATATAAGACGGGCTGATAAAATGGACACGAGACCATGTATAAATTGCATGTTTGTCCAGCGCAAGTTGAAGACATTTTGAGTGTCGGAGTTATTTCTTTTCTAAAATGTAACTATGGATACCATTAAATTTTAACACATTCGTTTTCTTTAGCACTCACATTATAAGACGGGAAACCACTTTGAGGCCATAATCTGGTGGTAAAATACTCAGTCTTATAGGCGAGTATGGCTGGGATCTGCAAAACTTAAACAATTACATCTTTTCAGACATCTCCACATAAAATTCTCATATTATATAAACTTTTGTGAAAAATCACATAAATCAGAGAGTGCTTCACTTTATCATGAAATAAATTACAATATGCATGAGAAAATGCCAGTTTTTATGAACTTTCTGTGGTTTTTAGGGTACAACACTTTAATTTGAACCAGGCTAAAAGCAGGAAACCACTTGTTCCAGAGTTTTATATTATAAACATCAAATTAATATGCCATACTATGTGCATGTGCAAATCCTACATTGTCTTTCTCAGTGGTAGGTGGGCTAATGAGAAACATTAGGCAGTTACTGCCCCTGAGTACTCTCTCAGTGGTAGGTGGGTTAATGAGAAACATTAGGCAGTTACTGCCCCTGGATACTCTCTCAGTGGTAGGTGGGCTAATGAGAAACATTAGTCAGTTACTGCCCCTGGATACTCTCTCAGTGGTAGGTGGGCTAATGAAAAACATTAGGCAGTTACTGCCCCTGAGTACTCTCTCAGTGGAAGGTGGGCTAATGAGAAACATTAGTCAGTTACTGCCCCTGGATACTCTCTCAGTGGTAGGTGGGCTAATGAAAAACATTAGGCAGTTACTGCCCCTGGATACTCTCTCAGTGGTAGGTGGGCTAATGAGAAACATTAGTCAGTTACTGCCCCTGGATACTCTCTCAGTGGTAGGTGGGCTAATGAAAAACATTAGGCAGTTACTGCCCCTGAGTACTCTCTCAGTGGAAGGTGGGCTAATGAGAAACATTAGTCAGTTACTACCCCTGGATACTCTCTCAGTGGTAGGTGGGCTAATGAAAAACATTAGGCAGTTACTGCCCCTGAGTACTCTCTCAGTGGAAGGTGGGCTAATGAGAAACATTAGTCAGTTACTGCCCCTGATTACTCTCTCAGTGGTAGGTGGGTTAATGAGAAACATTAGTCAGTTACTGCCCCTGGATACTCTCTCAGTGGTAGGTGGGCTAATGAGAAACATTAGGCAGTTACTGCCCCTGAGTACTCTCTCAGTGGAAGGTGGGCTAATGAAAAACATTAGTCAGTTACTGCCCCTGGATACTCTCTCAGTGGTAGGTGGGCTAATGAGAAACATTAGGCAGTTACTGTCCCTGGATACTCTACTCTCTCAGTGGTAGGTGGGCTAATGCGAAACATTAGGCAGTTACTGTCCCTGGATACCCTACTCTCTCAGTGGTAGGTGGGCTAATGAAAAACAGTAGGCAGTTACTGCCCCTGAGTACACTCTCAGTGGTAGGTGGGCTAATGAGAAACATTAGGCAGTTACTGCCCTGGATACTCTCTCAGTGGTAGGTGGGCTAATGAGAAACATTAGTCAGTTACTGCCCTTGAATACTCTCTCAGTGGTAGGTGGGCTAATGAGAAACATTAGTCAGTTACTGCCCCTGAGTACACTCTCAGTGGTAGGTGGGCTAATGAGAAACATTAGGCAGTTACTGCCCCTGGATACTCTCTCAGTGGTAGGTGGGCTAATGAAAAACATTAGTCAGTTACTGCCCCTGGATACTCTCTCAGTGGTAGGTGGGCTAATGAAAAACATTAGTCAGTTACTGCCCCTGGATACTCTCTCAGTGGTAGGTGGGCTAATGAAAAACATTAGTCAGTTACTGCCCCTGGATACTCTCTCAGTGGTAGGTGGGCTAATGAAAAACAATAGTCAGTTACTGCCCCTGGATACTCTCTCAGTGGTAGGTGGGCTAATGAAAAACATTAGTCAGTTACTGCCCCTGGATACTCTCTCAGTGGTAGGTGGGCTAATGAAAAACAATAGTCAGTTACTGCCCCTGGATACTCTCTCAGTGGTAGGTGGGCTAATGAAAAACATTAGTCAGTTACTGCCCCTGGATACTCTCTCAGTGGTAGGTGGGCTAATGAAAAACAATAGTCAGTTACTGCCCCTGGATACTCTCTCAGTGGTAGGTGGGCTAATGAGAAACATTAGTCAGTTACTGCCCCTGAGTACTCTCTCAGTGGAAGGTGGGCTAATGAGAAACATTAGTCAGTTACTGCCCCTGGATACTCTCTCAGTGGTAGGTGGGCTAATGAGAAACATTAGTCAGTTACTGCCCTTGAATACTCTCTCATTGGTAGGTGGGCTAATGAGAAATATTAGTCAGTTACTCCCCCTTGAATACTCATAAAAGTAGATAGGTCTCTTAATTGGTTATCTCTGTTTTTATCGTTGTTACCTTTGCACAACATGCTATCTATTTTCATCCGTTTTCTCATTAAACATTATTAAATTATCATTCCTGACAGATATCCGACCTACAGCATATCCAATAGCTACTTTACTCTAAAAGTTGGTTGTCAATTAATTAACTTGATTGTGATATAAAGTTACATTTATCCTACTGCAACTTCTGGCAGTGATTAGAAAATAACAGTATTGACCAATCTACATTTCAGGATAAATCAGACTTTATCTGTCAAGGGAGGTAATAGAAATACTAGCAATGTCTCTCATTGCTGAGAAAGAAGTTGATGTTGAGGAAAGGATACTACTGTTGTTACGGTAACGGAGGAACCAGATCTCTGAGTATTGAGTACGTAGTGGCTTTGTAACCAACAGGTAACAACCATACTCGGTGCATGTAACCAACAGGTAACAACCATACTTAGTGCATGTAACCAACCGGTAACAACCATACTTAGTGCATGTAACCAACAGGTAACAACCATACTTAGTGCATGTAACCAACCGTTAACAACCATACTTAGTGCATGTAACCAACAGGTAACAACCATACTTAGTGCATGTAACCAACCGGTAATAACCATACTTAGTGCATGTAACTGACCGGTAACAACCATACTTAGTGCATGTAACCAGAACACAGGGAACCAACATACTTAGTGCATGTAACAAGAACACAGGGAACCAACATACTTAGTGCATGTAACCAACAGGTAACAACCATATTTAGTGCATGTAACCAACTGGTAACAACCATACTTGGTGCATGTAACCAACACACAGGGAACCAACATACTTAGTGCATGTAACCAGCACACAGGGAGCCAACATACTTAATGCATGTAACCAGCACACAGGGAACCAACATACTTAATGCATGTAACCAGCACACAGGGAACCAACATACTTAGTGCATGTAACCAGCACACAGGGAACCAACATACTTAATGCATGTAACCAGCACACAGGGAACCAACATACTTAATGCATGTAACCAGCACACAGGAAACCAACATACTTAATGCATGTAACCAGCACACAGGGAACCAACATACTTAGTGCATGTAACCAGCACACAGGGAACCAACATACTTAGTGCATGTAACCAGAACACAGGGAACCAACACTCAGTATATGTAACCAGCACACAGGGAACCAACATACTCAGTCCATGTAACCAGCACACAGGAACCAACACTCAGTATATGTAATCAGCACACAGGGAACCAACACTCAGTATATGTAACCAGCACACAGGGAACCAATATACTCAGTCCATGTAACCAGCACACAGGGAACCAATATACTCAGTCCATGTAACCATCACACAGGGAACCAATATACTCAGTCCATGTAACCATCACACAGGGAACCAATATACTCAGTCCATGTAACCAGCACACAGGGAACCAATATACTCAGTCCATGTAACCATCACACAGGGAACCAATATACTCAGTCCATATAACCATCACACAGGGAACCAATATACTCAGTCCATGTAACCATCACACAGGGAACCAATATACTCAGTCCATGTAACCATCACACAGGCAACCAATATACTCAGTCCATGTAACCAGCACACAGGGAACCAATATACTCAGTCCATGTAACCATCACACAGGGAACCAACATACTCAGTCCATGTAACCATCACAAAGGAAATCGGTATACACAGCACATGTAACCAGTACCAGGGAACCAGTATCCACAGTACAAGTACCCAGCACAAGGGGAACCAGTGATATCACCACAAGGGGAACCAGTGAAATCACCACATGACAGAACTAGTGTCAGTACCTCAGAGAACAAGCATACACAACACGTTCAGGGTACCAGCAGCCCAAGACCACCCATATCTACCACAGCAGCTATCAAATGATCATCAAGTTAATATGAACATAAGGTAGGAAGTCCAATTAGTGGGTATAACAAGCTAGAGAGGTGCTGATCATGTCTCAGTGGCTTATCAGACAGTACCATACCCCATGCTGGTCATTAATTGCTCACTACAGACGGATCTGTAGTCCAGTGGTAACAGGCTGGACTGGTAATCCAGGGATCGCGGGATCGATCCCCCGTCTGACCCTAATAAAATTAACAGTCTTTCAGATGGGACGTTAAACCGAGGTCTCGTGTCGGTGCTTTACACCGTGCACGTAAAAGAACCAGAGGAGACTCTGTAATGGGTCTCTTTCTGTATCATTGCACTATCCTCCAAAATCTAAAATGACTAATATCTTCAGGAGGCGTCGCTCATATGGGCAACCGGTAGCGACGATAAATAAACGTAAAACACACACAACACATAATTGCTCACTATTGTACTGGGTTTGTTTTGCTTTTCAGAGAAAAATCCTCAGATTTTGACATGGCTATGTTTTTAATATGGATTTTTTTTTTAATTTAAGTTTATTTAACGTCGCTATTGGTTTCCCTTTTGCGCGACAGGCAGTTTACCTAACAACACCTTTAATAGGCAGGCTCCAGTGGTTAGCCAGTACTTGGTGTACCAACCTCCGTAAGAAACTGCCTACTTTTTCATATAAAAGGGCCTGGTCTGAGCGGGGCTCGAACCCGTGACCATCAGGGATGATAAGTTACAGTGACATACAAGTCAGCGACCGTAACCACTCAAACCACGTAGGCGTACAATATGAATGCATATACAACATTGTTAACTCTTTATAGGCTAGGAGTGAAGATAACAGTGCAATATGTCATGGAATTTCACTAGAATTGTGTCGTAATATAATTCTAATGAAACTCCATGACATATTTCCAAAGTTTTCAGATACAAATAGGAATGGCACATTATAAAAATTGTCCTCTGCTACAATTATTTGAACTATTTATAGTTTTTATTTTACCCAGCATGCACAGAGTTCTCTGGTTCTTTTACAGTACTGACGCAATACCTGAAAGGCTATGATATGAGTCCGTTTAGTGTGCTTAGTGTGGCATAACGGGGGATCGAACTGGAGATCCCTCTATTACAAGTCCAGCATGTTAACCACTGATCCGGTATATGTGACTTTGCTATTCATAGTCTTGGTCAAAATACTTATATAATATAAAAACCCAAGAATGATATACCCCCCCCCCTGGTAGGATCCTAACCTAATCTGAAGATGGGGTGGGGGGAATAATTTGTCCTCCTGTGTTAAAAAAAATGGTGGGGATTATGTTGGGGGGAATTATGTCAGAGGCGTGGGGGATTATATTAATTGTGTCGGATGGGTGGGGGATTATATTAATTGTGTCGGATGGGTGGGGGATTATATTAATTGTGTCGGATGGGTGGGGGATTATATAATTGTGTCGGATGGGTGGGGGATTATGTTAATTTTGTCGGAGGGGTGGGAGATTATGTTAATTGTGTCGGATGGGTGGGGGATTATGTTAATTATGTCGGAGGGGTGGGGGATTATGTTAATTTTGTTGGAGGGGTGAAGATTATGTTAATTATGTCGAATGGGTGGGGGATTATGTAATTATGTCGAATGGGTGGGGGATTATGTTAATTATGTCCAAGGGGTGGGAGATTATGTTAATTTTGTTGGAGGGGTGGAGGGTTATGTCAATTATTTCAGAGGGGTGGGGATTCTGTTAATTATGTCAGATGGGTGGGGAATTATGTTAATTATGTCGGATGGGTGAGGGATGATGTCAATTATATTTGAGGGTGGGGAATTATGTCTGAGGGGTGAAGGATTATTCCGAGGGGTGGGGATTATGTCCGAGGGGTGGGGAATTATGTCCGAGGGGTGGGGAATTATGTCCGAGGGGTGGGGATTATGTCCGAGGGGTGGGGGGATTATGTCCGAGGGGTGTGTGGGGATTATGCATGTTTCCCAGAAACTTACATATTATTCAAGTAGAGAAACTAGTATATCATAGAATCAGAGTCAGTAAATAAAAGAATACAGATTTTTATGCCCACTTTCCATAAGAACATTCAATAACATAAAAGTAAAATAATTACAAGAGTCTGGAATATCTCCAAACTAATTATGCGGAAATGTTTTCATCAGTCTGATATTGCTTCTATAAACATAACATCCCAAAGCAGATCAATGGTTTCCTATTTGAACCATGTGGTATCAAGATCCATCTTGTATGCTCAAAAATTGACAATAAACCATTCAGATTTTCTAAGATGTCTGGCTATGTGTTTCTAGGAAAAGTTTTGATTTTTTGAAGTGTTCAACTTCAATTGTAAGTGAGTGGTAATTGGCTTATACAGGGGCATAGCTATAGCCATATATCGAAATGTGTAGGCCCCGACTACTAAATTGAGCACCGATTGTACAATGGTGTGCAGGTGGGGTCTGGCATGCTCCTTAACCCATTCAACACCAAGTAACTGACATAGATTGGTCCATGACATTTTTAGACCAATTAAATTAATAAGAAAATTACATTTGGATCAGTTCATTTATAAAAATTGGTAAATTATTTTCTAAAAATTGTAATATTACTTGCAAAAAGTGCAGATCCTGATGAGACGGCTCGTTACGAGCCGGCTCATCTGGATCTACACTATTTTGTAAGCCTATTTAGAGGTCTGTGGTGTTGAAAGGGTTAAGATCTATTTATAAACACGATACAAAATTGAGGCTAAAATTGCTATTGTTTGGCAACATTAAACTGAGACATTTGCATATTCCGTGAACTTACTTCGTTAATAATCGATTTCCGAAGTAAAATATGATCTTTAGATTATTGTACACTTACTTGATTCAAATATCAACGGTAAAAACCTAACGTATGTCCTCTGGCCCCGAGGTTATAAAACTTTTCTCAGATCTCAAACTCAAGCTCAAATGATCTGATTGGTTGATTCCGAGTGTTACTGTCAGCTGAACCAATCAGACGCTTGAGACTGAGTTTTGAGATTGGAGAAAAGTTTTATAACCTCCAGGCCTGGTCGCGTAGTTCACGAAAACTCACGAAGGCTTTGGCGGAGATTAATTAGTCTCAGTTTAATGTTGCCAAACAATATACAGTAATGAAATGTTACATTGCTTACAAACAAACATGTCAATATCATCACGGTTTAATGCATTGATCTATTTGGACTTTTCATTTTCTGTGACATTCTGCAGGCCCACGCCTGGGTATCTTATACATATAAATGGCGGATGAGTATTCTTATATCTCTATTGAGGTACAACGATTGTAGATTTGTTGAGTATTCTTATATCTCTATTGAGGTACAACGATTGTAGATTTGTTGAGTATTCTAATATCTCTATTGAGGTACAACGATTGTAGATTTGTTGAGTATTCTTACATCTCTATTGAGGTACAACGATTGTAGATTTGTTGAGTATTCTTACATCTCTATTGAGGTACAACGATTGTAGATTTGTTGAGTATTCTTATATCTCTATTGAGGTACAACGATTGTAGATTTGTTGAGTATTCTTACATCTCTATTGAGGTACAACGATTGTAGATTTGTTGAGTATTCTTATATCTCTATTGAGGTACAACGATTGTAGATTTGTTGAGTATTCTTACATCTCTATTGAGGTACAACGATTGTAGATTTGTTGAGTATTCTTATATCTCTATTGAGGTACAACGATTGTAGATTTGTTGCACATATTGGGCAACAAACATTCTCACTACTCTTAATATAACAATCATATTCCCATCATTAATTTAACGGTTTACCAACTGCATCTCTGTATGTGTAACCTTGACTTTTGCTGTCCATGCAGCAGTCCCAATTGTAAGTCCCAATTAGTACAATTGGCATACCTTCCCATTGTCATCGTGCAGAACATATGTGTGAAGATACAGGAAATCCTCTGAAGTAATTAGTGGGTGTTACTGCTGAAATAACACTTGACAACATTTGACCTTTAACCTCGGATGTGTGACCTTGGCCTTTGAGGCACAGACCTGATATTGCAAACAGTGATTCATGAAATGTCCTTCAGTAGGTGGAAATCATGTGATGAAATAAGATATTGCTGATGTATGGATAGACAGACAGACGGTCAGATGGTCAGAACGCACTTACTTGCATTTCTTTAACATCATGAAACAAACACAAGCCTGAACACACTTCCCTAGCCTGGCTCATAGTGGGCATCAACAGCACTAGACCCAAGCACTGAACACACTTCCCTAGGCTGGCTCACAGTGGGCATCAACACACTAGACCCAAGCACTGAACACACTTCCCTAGCCTGGCTCACAGTGGGCATCAACAGCACTAGACCCAAGCACTGAACACACTTCCCTAGCCTGGCTCACAGTGGGCATCAACAGCACTAGACCCAAGCACTGAACACACTTCCTAGCCTGGCTCACAGTGGACATCAACAGCACTAGACCCACGCACTGAACACACTTCCCTAGCCTGGCTCACAGTGGGCATCAACATCACTAGACCCAAGCACTGAACACAATTCCCTAGCCTGGCTCACAGTGGGCATCAACAGCACTAGACCCAAGCACTGAATACACTTCCCTAGGCTGGCTCACAGTGGGCATCAACAGCACTAGACCCAAGCACTGAACACACTTCCCTAGCCTGGCTCACA
>CM026387.1:55758510-55778052 GCA_014843695.1 Archivesica marissinica
TCAGGACGTACTATTACATTGTTTGTATTTCTGCCAGCACTTACTATAACATTGTTTGTATTTCTGTCAGGACGTACTATAACATTGTTTGTATTTCTGTCAGGACGTACTATAACATTGTTTGTATTTGTGTCAGGACGTACTATTACATTGTTTGTATTTCTGTCAGGACGTACTATAGCATTGTTTGTATTTCTGTCGGGAGGTATTGTTTGTATTTCTGTCGGGAGGTACTATAACATTGTTTGTATTTCTGTCAGGACGTACTATAACATTGTTTGTATTTCTGTCGGGAGGTACAATAACATTGTTTGTATTTCTGTCAGGACGTACTATAACATTGTTTGTATTTCTGTCAGGACGTACTATAACATTGTTTGTATTTCTGTCAGGACGTACTATAACATTGTTTGTATTTCTGTCAGGACGTACTATAACATTGTTTGTATTTCTGTCAGGACGTACTATAACATTGTTTGTATTTCTGTCAGGACGTACTATAACATTGTTTGTATTTCTGTCAGGGCGTACTATAACATTGTTTGTATTTCTGCCTGGACGTACTATAACATTGTTTGTATTTCTGTCAGGACGTACTATAACATTGTTTGTATATCTGTCGGGATGTACTATAACATTGTTTTTATTTCTGCCAGGACGTACGATAGCATTGTTTGTATTTCTGTCAGGACGTACTATAACATTATTTGTAGTTCTGGCAGGACGTACTATAACAGTGTTTGTATTCTGTCAGGACGTACTATAACAGTGTTTGTATTTCATTGAGGACGTACTATAACATTGTTTGTATTTCTGTCGGGACGTACTATAACATTGTTTGTATTTCTGTCGGGATGTACTATAACATTGTTTGTATTTCTGTCAGAACGTACTATGACATTGTTTGTATTTCTGTCAGGACGTACTATAACATTGTTTGTATTTGTGTCAGGCCGTACTATAACATTTTTTTTATATGTGTCATGACGTACTATAACATTGTTTGTATTTTTCTCAGAACATACTATAACATTGTTTGAATATATTTCAGGACGTACTATAACATTGTTCGTATTTCTTTCAGGACGTACTATAACATGTTTTGTATTTCTTTGAGGACGTACTATAACATTGTTTGTATTTCTGTCAGGACGTACTATAACATTGTTTGTATTTCTGTCAGGACGTACTATAACATTGTTTGTATTTCTGTCAGGACGTACTATAACATTGTTTGTATTTCTGTCAGGACGTACTATAACATTGTTTGTATTTGTGTCAGGATGTACTATAACATTGTTTTTATTTCTGTCAGGATGTACTATAACACTGTTTGTATTTTTGTCAGGACGTACTATAACAATGTTTGTATTTTTGTCAGGAAGTACACTAACATTGTTTGTATTTCTGTCAGGACGTACTATAGCATTGTTTGTATTTCTGTCAGGACGTACTATAGCATTGTTTGTATTTCTGCCAGGACGTACTATAACATTGTTTGTATTTCTGTCAGGACGTACTATAGCATTGTATGTATTTCTGTCAGGACGTACTATAGCATTGTTTGTATTTCTGTCAGGACGTACTATAACATTGTTTGTATTTCTGTCAGGACGTACTATAACATTGTTTGTATTTGCGTCAGGACGTACTATTACATTGTTTGTATTTCTGCCAGGACGTACTATAACATTGTTTGTATTTCTGCCAGGACGTACTATAACATTGTTTGTATTTCTGTCAGGACGTACTATAACATTGTTTGTATTTGTGTCAGGACGTACTATTATATTGTTTGTATTTCTGTCAGGACGTACTATAACATTGTTTGTATTTCTGTCGGGAGGTATTGTTTGTATTTCTGTCGGGAGGTACTATAACATTGTTTGTATTTCTGTCAGGACGTACTATAACATTGTTTGTATTTCTGTCGGGAGGTACAATAACATTGTTTGCATTTCTGTCAGGACGTACTATAACATTGTTTGTATTTCTGTCAGGATGTACTATAACATTGTTTGTATTTCTGTCAGGACGTACTATAACATTGTTTGTATTTCTGTCGGGAGGTACTATAACATTGTTTGTATTTCTGTCAGGACGTACTATAACATTGTTTGTATTTCTGTCGTGAGGTACTATAACATTGTTTGCATTTCTGTCAGGACGTACTATAACATTGTTTGTATTTCTGTCAGGACGTACTATAACATTGTTTGTATTTCTGCCAGGACGTACTATAACATTGTTTGTATTTCTGTCAGGACGTACTATAACATTGTTTGTATTTCTGTCGGGATGTACTATAACATTGTTTGTATTTCTGTCAGGACGTACTATAACATTGTTTGTATTTCTGTCGGGACGTACTATAACATTGTTTGTATTTCTGTCAGGACGTACTATAACATTGTTTGTATTTCTGTCAGGACGTACTATAACATTGTTTGTATTTCTGTCAGGACGTACTATAACATTGTTTGTATTTCTGTCAGGACGTACTATAACATTGTTTGTATTTCTGTCAGGACGTACTATAACATTGTTTGTATTTCTGTCAGGACGTACTATAACATTGTTTGTATTTCTGTCAGGAAGTACTATAACATTGTTTGTATTTCTGTCAGGACGTACTATAACATTGTTTGTATTTCTGTCAGGACGTACTATAACATTGTTTGTATTTCTGTCAGGACGTACTATAACATTGTTTGTATTTCTGTCAGGACGTACTATAACATTGTTTGTATTTCTGTCAGGACGTACTATAACATTGTTTGTATTTCTGTCAGGACGTACTATAACATTGTTTGTATTTCTTTCAGGACGTACTATAACATTGTTTGTATTTCTGTCAGGACGTACTATAACATTGTTTGTATTTGTGTCAGGACGTACTATAACATTGTTTGTATTTCTGTCAGCACGTACTATAACATTGTTTGTATTTCTGTCAGGACGTACTATAACATTGTTTGTATTTCTGTCAGGACGTACTATAACATTGTTTGTATTTGTGTCAGGACGTACTATAACATTGTTTGTATTTCTGTCAGCACGTACTATAGCATTGTTTGTATTTCTGTTGGGAGGTACTATAACATTGTTTGTATTTCTGTCGGGACGTACTATAACATTGTTTGTATTTCTGTCGGGATGTACTATAACATTGTTTGTATTTCTGTCAGGACGTACTATAACATTGTTTGTATTTCTGTCGGGAGGTACTATAACATTGTTTGCATTTCTGTCAGGACGTACTATAACATTGTTTGTATTTCTGTCAGGGCGTACTATAACATTGTTTGTATTTCTGTCAGCACGTACTATAACATTGTTTGTATTTCTGTCAGCACGTACTATAACATTGTTTGTATTTCTGTCGGGACGTACTATAACATTGTTTGTATTATTGTCAGCAAATACTATAACATTGTTTGTATTTGTGTCAGGACGTACTATAACATTGTTTTTATTTGTGTCAGGACGTACTATAACATTGTTTGTATTCTGTCAGGACGTACTATAACATTGTTTGTATTTCTGTCAAGACGTACTATAACATTGTTTGTAGTTCTGGCAGGACGTACTATAACAGTGTTTGTATTTCTGTCAGCACGTACTATAACATTGTTTGTATTTGTGTCAGGACGTACACTAACATTGTTTGTATTTCTTTCTCGACGTACTATAACAATGTTTGTATTTCTGGCAGGACGTACTATAACATTGTTTGCATTTCTTGCAGGACGTACTATAACATTGTTTGTATTTCTGTCAGCACGTACTATAACATTGTTTGTATTTGTGTCAGGACGTACTATAACATTGTTTGTATTTCTGTCAGGACGTACTATAACATTGTTTGTATTTCTGTCAGGACGTACTATAACATTGTTTGTATTTCTGTCAGGACGTACTATAACATTGTTTGTATTTCTGTCAGCACGTACTATAACATTGTTTGTATTTCTGTCAGGACGTACTATAACATTGTTTGTATTTCTGTCAGGACGTACTATAACATTGTTTGTATTTGTGTCAGGATGTACTATAACATTGTTTTTATTTCTGTCAGGATGTACTATAACATTGTTTGTATTTTTGTCAGGACGTACTATAACAATGTTTGTATTTTTGTCAGGAAGTACACTAACATTGTTTGTATTTCTGTCAGGACGTACTATAGCATTGTTTGTATTTCTGTCAGGACGTACTATAACATTGTTTGTATTTCTGTCAGGACGTACTATAACATTGTTTGTATTTCTGTCAGGACGTACTATAGCATTGTTTGTATTTCTGTCAGGACGTACTATAGCATTGTTTGTATTTCTGTCAGGACGTACTATAACATTGCTTGTATTTGCGTCAGGACGTACTATTACATTGTTTGTATTTCTGCCAGCACTTACTATAACATTGTTTGTATTTCTGCCAGCACGTACTATAACATTGTTTGTATTTCTGTCAGGACGTACTATAACATTGTTTGTATTTGTGTCAGGACGTACTATAACATTGTTTGTATTTCTGCCAGCAGGTACTATAGCATTGTTTGTATTTCTGTCGGAGGTATTGTTTGTATTTCTGTCGGGAGGTACTATAACATTGTTTGTATTTCTGTCAGGACGTACTATAACATTGTTTGTATTTCTGTCGGGAGGTACAATAACATTGTTTGCATTTCTGTCAGGACGTACTATAACATTGTTTGTATTTCTGTCAGGATGTACTATAACATTGTTTGTATTTCTGTCAGGACGTACTATAACATTGTTTGTATTTCTGTCGGGAGGTACTATAACATTGTTTGTATTTCTGTCAGGACGTACTATAACATTGTTTGTATTTCTGTCGTGAGGTACTATAACATTGTTTGCATTTCTGTCAGGACGTACTATAACATTGTTTGTATTTCTGTCAGGGCGTACTATAACAATGTTTGTATTTCTGCCTGGACGTACTATAACATTGTTTGTATTTCTGTCAGCACGTACTATAACATTGTTTGTATATCTGTCGGGATGTACTATAACATTGTTTGTATTTCTCTCAGGACGTACTATAACATTGTTTGTATTTCTGTCAGAACGTACTATAACATTGTTTGTATTCTGTCAGGACGTCCTATAACAGTGTTTGTGTTTGTGTCAGGACGTACACTATCATAGTTTGTATTTCTTTCACGACGTACTATAACAATGTTTGTATTTGTGTCAGGACGTACTATGACATTGTTTGTATTTCTGTCGGGACGTACTATAACATTGTTTGTATATATGTCAGGATGCACTATAACATTGTTTGTATTTGTGTCAGTACGTACTATAGCATTGTTTGTATTTCTGTTGGGAGGTACTATAACATTGTTTGTATTTCTGTCGGGAGGTACTATAACATTGTTTGTATTTCTGTCGGGAGGTACTATGACATTGTTTGTATTTCTGTCAGGACGTACTATAACATTGTTTGTATTTCTGTCGGGAGGTACTATAACACTGTTTGCATTTCTGTCAGGACGTACTATAACTTGTTTGTATTTCTGTCAGGGCGTACTATAACAATGGTATTTCTGCCAGGACGTACTATAACATTGTTTGTATTTCTGTTAGCACGTACTATAACATTGTTTGTATTTCTGTCAGCACGTACTATAACATTGTTTGTATTTCTGTCGGGACGTACTATAACATTGTTTGTATTATTGTCAGCAAATACTATAACATTGTTTGTATTTCTGTCAGGACATACTATAACATTGTTTGTATTTCTGTCAGGACGTACTATAGCATTATATGTATTTCTGTCAGGACGTACTATAGCATTGTTTGTATTTCTGTCAGGACGTGCTATAACATTGTTTGTATTTCTTTGAGGACGTACTATAACATTGTTTGTATTTGTGTCAGGACGTACTATAACATTGCTTGTATTTGTGTCAGGACGTACTATTTCATTGTTTGTATTTCTGCCAGCACGTACTATAACATTGTTTGTATTTCTGCCAGCACGTACTACAACATTGTTTGTATTTCTGTCAGGACGTACTATAACATTGCTTGTATTTGTGTCAGGACGTACTATAACATTGTTTGTATTTGTGTCAGGATGTACTATAACATTGTTTTTATTTCTGTCAGGATGTACTATAACACTGTTTGTATTTTTGTCAGGCCGTACTATAACAATGTTTGTATTTTTGTCAGGAAGTACACTAACATTGTTTGTATTTCTGTCAGGACGTACTATAGCATTGTTTGTATTTCTGTCAGGACGTACTATAGCATTGTTTGTATTTCTGCCAGGACGTACTATAACATTGTTTGTATTTCTGTCAGGACGTACTATAGCATTATATGTATTTCTGTCAGGACGTACTATAGCATTGTTTGTATTTCTGTCAGGACGTACTATAACATTGCTTGTATTTGCGTCAGGACGTACTATTACATTGTTTGTATTTCTGCCAGCACTTACTATAACATTGTTTGTATTTCTGCCAGCACGTACTATAACATTGTTTGTATTTCTGTCAGGACGTACTATAACATTGCTTGTATTTGTGTCAGGACGTACTATAATATTGTTTGTATTTCTGCCAGCAGGTACTATAGCATTGTTTGTATTTCTGTCGGAGGTATTGTTTGTATTTCTGTCGGGAGGTACTATAACACTGTTTGTATTTCTGTCAGGACGTACTATAACATTGTTTGTATTTCTGTCGGGAGGTACAATAACATTGTTTGCATTTCTGTCAGGACGTACTATAACATTGTTTGTATTTCTGTCAGGATGTACTATAACATTGTTTGTATTTCTGTCAGGACGTACTATAACATTGTTTATATCTCTGTCGGGAGGTACTATAACATTGTTTGTATTTCTGTCAGGACGTACTATAACATTGTTTGTATTTCTGTCGTGAGGTACTATAGCATTGTTTGCATTTCTGTCAGGACGTACTATAACATTGTTTGTATTTCTGTCAGGGCGTACTATAACAATGTTTGTATTTCTGCCTGGACGTACTATAACATTGTTTGTATTTCTGTCAGCACGTACTATAACATTGTTTGTATATCTGTCGGGATGTACTATAACATTGTTTGTATTTCTCTCAGGACGTACTATAACATTGTTTGTATTTCTGTCAGAACGTACTATAACATTGTTTGTATTCTGTCAGGACGTCCTATAACAGTGTTTGTGTTTGTGTCAGGACGTACACTATCATAGTTTGTATTTCTTTCACGACGTACTATAACAATGTTTGTATTTGTGTCAGGACGTACTATGACATTGTTTGTATTTCTGTCGGGACGTACTATAACATTGTTTGTATATATGTCAGAATGCACTATAACATTGTTTGTATTTGTGTCAGTACGTACTATAGCATTGTTTGTATTTCTGTTGGGAGGTACTATAACATTGTTTGTATTTCTGTCGGGAGGTACTATAACATTGTTTGTATTTCTGTCGGGAGGTACTATGACATTGTTTGTATTTCTGTCAGGACGTACTATAACATTGTTTGTATTTCTGTCGGGAGGTACTATAACACTGTTTGCATTTCTGTCAGGACGTACTATAACATTGTTTGTATTTCTGTCAGGGCGTACTATAACAATGTCTGTATTTCTGCCAGGACGTACTATAACATTGTTTGTATTTCTGTTAGCACGTACTATAACATTGTTTGTATTTCTGTCAGCACGTACTATAACATTGTTTGTATTTCTGTCGGGACGTACTATAACATTGTTTGTATTATTGTCAGCAAATACTATAACATTGTTTGTATTTCTGTCAGGACATACTATAACATTGTTTGTATTTCTGTCAGGACGTACTATAGCATTATATGTATTTCTGTCAGGACGTACTATAGCATTGTTTGTATTTCTGTCAGGACGTGCTATAACATTGTTTGTATTTCTTTGAGGACGTACTATAACATTGTTTGTATTTGTGTCAGGACGTACTATAACATTGCTTGTATTTGTGTCAGGACGTACTATTTCATTGTTTGTATTTCTGCCAGCACGTACTATAACATTGTTTGTATTTCTGCCAGCACGTACTACAACATTGTTTGTATTTCTGTCAGGACGTACTATAACATTGCTTGTATTTGTGTCAGGACATACTATTACATTGTTTGTATTTCTGCCAGCACGTACTATAGCATTGTTTGTATTTCTGTTGGGAGGTACTATAACATTGTTTGTATTTCTGTCGGGAGGTACTATAACATTGTTTGTATTTCTGTCGGGAGGTACTATGACATTGTTTGTATTTCTGTCAGGACGTACTATAACATTGTTTGTATTTCTGTCGGGAGGTACTATAACACTGTTTGCATTTCTGTCAGGACGTACTATAACATTGTTTGTATTTCTGTCAGGGCGTACTATAACAATGTCTGTATTTCTGCCAGGACGTACTATAACATTGTTTGTATTTCTGTTAGCACGTACTATAACATTGTTTGTATTTCTGTCAGCACGTACTATAACATTGTTTGTATTTCTGTCGGGACGTACTATAACATTGTTTGTATTATTGTCAGCAAATACTATAACATTGTTTGTATTTGTGTCAGGACGTACTATAACATTGTTTTTATTTGTGTCAGGACGTACTATAACAGTGTTTGTATTCTGTCAGGACGTACTATAACATTGTTTGTATTTCTGTCAAGACGTACTATAACATTGTTTGTAGTTCTGGCAGGACGTACTATAACAGTGTTTGTATTTCTGTCAGCACGTACTATAACATTGTTTGTATTTGTGTCAGGACTTACACTAACATTGTTTGTATATCTTTCTCGACGTACTATAACAATGTTTGTATTTCTGGCAGGACGTACTATAACATTGTTTGCATTTCTTGCAGGACGTACTATAACATTGTTTGTATTTCTGTCAGCACGTACTATAACATTGTTTGTATTTGTGTCAGGACGTACAATAACATTGTTTGTATTTCTGGCAGGACGTACTATAACAGTGTTTGTATTTCTGCCGGGACGTACCATAACATTGTTTGTATTTCTGTCAGCACGTACTATAACATTGTTTGTATTTGTGTCAGGACGTACAATAACATTGTTTGTATTTCTGGCAGGACGTACTATAACATTGTTTGTATTTGTGTCAGGACGTACTATAGCATTGTTTGTATTTCTGTCAGGACGTACTATAACATTGTTTGTATTTCTGACAGGACATACTGTAACATTGTTTGTATTTCTGTCAGGACGTACTATAACATTGTTTGTATTTGTGTCAGGACGTACTATAACATTGTTTGTATTTCTGTCAGGACGTACTATAACATTGTTTGTATTTCTGTCAGGACGTACTATAACATTGTTTGTATTTGTGTCAGGACGAACAATAACATTGTTTGCATTTGTGTCAGGACGTACTATAACATTGTTTGCATTTCTTGCAGGACGTACTATAACATTGTTTGTATTTCTGTCGGGATGTACTATAACATTGTTTGTATTTCTTGCAGGACGTACTATAACATTGTATGTATTTCTGCCAGGACGTACTATAACATTGTTTGTATTTGTATCAGGACGTACACTAAACTTGTTTGTATTTCTTTCTCGACGTACTATAACAATGTTTGCATTTCTGGCAGGACGTACTATAACATTGTTTGTATTTCTGTCGGGATGTACTATAACATTGTTTGTATTTCTTGCAGGACGTACTATAACATTGTATGTATTTCTGCCAGGACGTACTATAACATTGTTTGTATTTGTATCAGGACGTACACTAAACTTGTTTGTATTTCTTTCTCGACGTACTATAACAATGTTTGCATTTCTGGCAGGACGTACTATAACATTGTTTGCATTTCTTGCAGGACGTACTATAACATTGTTTGTATTTCTGTCGGGATGTAATATAGCATTGTTTGTATTTCTGTCAGGACGTACTATAACATTGTTTGTATTTCTGTCAGGATGTACTATAACATTGTTTGTATTTCTGTCAGGACGTACTATAACATTGTTTATATCTCTGTCGGGAGGTACTATAACATTGTTTGTATTTCTGTCAGGACGTACTATAACATTGTTTGTATTTCTGTCGTGAGGTACTATAGCATTGTTTGCATTTCTGTCAGGACGTACTATAACATTGTTTGTATTTCTGTCAGGGCGTACTATAACAATGTTTGTATTTCTGCCTGGACGTACTATAACATTGTTTGTATTTCTGTCAGCACGTACTATAACATTGTTTGTATATCTGTCGGGATGTACTATAACATTGTTTGTATTTCTGTCAGGACGTACTATAACATTGTTTGTATTTCTGTCAGAACGTACTATAACATTGTTTGTATTCTGTCAGGACCTCCTATAACAGTGTTTGTATTTGTGTCAGGACGTACACTATCATAGTTTGTATTTCTTTCACGACGTACTATAACAATGTTTGTATTTGTGTCAGGACGTACTATGACATTGTTTGTATTTCTGTCAGGACGTACTATAACATTGTTTTTATTTCTGCCAGGACGTATGATAGCATTGTTTGTATTTCTGTCAGGACGTACTATAACATTGTTTGTATTTGTGTCAGGATGTACTATAACATTGTTTGTATTTCTCTCAGGATGTACTATAACACTGTTTGTATTTTTGTCAGGATGTACTATAACAATGTTTGTATTTTTGTCAGGAAGTACACTAACATTGTTTGTATTTCTGTCAGTACGTACTATAGCATTGTTTGTATTTCTGTCAGGACGTACTATAGCATTGTTTGTATTTCTGTCAGGACATACTATAACATTGTTTGTATTTCTGTCAGGACGTACTATAGCATTATATGTATTTCTGTCAGGACGTACTATAGCATTGTTTGTATTTCTGTCAGGACGTACTATAACATTGTTTGTATTTCTTTGAGGACGTACTATAACATTGTTTGTATTTGTGTCAGGACGTACTATAACATTGCTTGTATTTGTGTCAGGACGTACTATTTCATTGTTTGTATTTCTGCCAGCACGTACTATAACATTGTTTGTATTTCTGCCAGCACGTACTACAACATTGTTTGTATTTCTGTCAGGACGTACTATAACATTGCTTGTATTTGTGTCAGGACATACTATTACATTGTTTGTATTTCTGCCAGCACGTACTATAGCATTGTTTGTATTTCTGTTGGGAGGTACTATAACATTGTTTGTATTTCTGTCGGGAGGTACTATAACATTGTTTGTATTTCTGTCGGGAGGTACTATGACATTGTTTGTATTTCTGTCAGGACGTACTATAACATTGTTTGTATTTCTGTCGGGAGGTACTATAACACTGTTTGCATTTCTGTCAGGACGTACTATAACATTGTTTGTATTTCTGTCAGGGCGTACTATAACAATGTCTGTATTTCTGCCAGGACGTACTATAACATTGTTTGTATTTCTGTTAGCACGTACTATAACATTGTTTGTATTTCTGTCAGCACGTACTATAACATTGTTTGTATTTCTGTCGGGACGTACTATAACATTGTTTGTATTATTGTCAGCAAATACTATAACATTGTTTGTATTTGTGTCAGGACGTACTATAACATTGTTTTTATTTGTGTCAGGACGTACTATAACAGTGTTTGTATTCTGTCAGGACGTACTATAACATTGTTTGTATTTCTGTCAAGACGTACTATAACATTGTTTGTAGTTCTGGCAGGACGTACTATAACAGTGTTTGTATTTCTGTCAGCACGTACTATAACATTGTTTGTATTTGTGTCAGGACGTACACTAACATTGTTTGTATTTCTTTCTCGACGTACTATAACAATGTTTGTATTTCTGGCAGGACGTACTATAACATTGTTTGCATTTCTTGCAGGACGTACTATAACATTGTTTGTATTTCTGTCAGCACGTACTATAACATTGTTTGTATTTGTGTCAGGACGTACAATAACATTGTTTGTATTTCTGGCAGGACGTACTATAACAGTGTTTGTATTTCTGCCGGGACGTACCATAACATTGTTTGTATTTCTGTCAGCACGTACTATAACATTGTTTGTATTTGTGTCAGGACGTACAATAACATTGTTTGTATTTCTGGCAGGACGTACTATAACATTGTTTGTATTTGTGTCAGGACGAACTATAGCATTGTTTGTATTTCTGTCAGGACGTACTAAAACATTGTTTGTATTTCTGACAGGACATACTGTAACATTGTTTGTATTTCTGTCAGGACGTACTATAACATTGTTTGTATTTGTGTCAGGACGTACTATAACATTGTTTGTATTTCTGTCAGGACGTACTATAACATTGTTTGTATTTCTGTCAGGACGTACTATAACATTGTTTGTATTTGTGTCAGGAGGAACAATAACATTGTTTGTATTTGTGTCAGGACGTACTATAACATTGTTTGCATTTCTTGCAGGACGTACTATAACATTGTTTGTATTTCTGTCGGGATGTACTATAACATTGTTTGTATTTCTTGCAGGACGTACTATAACATTGTATGTATTTCTGCCAGGACGTACTATAACATTGTTTGTATTTGTATCAGGAGTACAAACTTGTTGTATTTCTTCTCGACGTACTATAACAATGTTTGTATTTCTGGCAGGACGTACTATAACATTGTTTGCATTCTTGCAGGAGTACTATAACAGTTTGTATTTCTGTCGGGATGTAATAACATTGTTTGATTTCTGCCAGGACGTACTATAACATTGTTTGTATTTGTATCAGGACGTACACTAAACTTGTTTGTATTTCTTTCTCGACGTACTATAACAATGTTTGTATTTCTGGCAGGACGTACTATAACATTGTTTGCATTTCTTGCAGGACGTACTATAACATTGTTTGTATTTCTGTCGGGATGTACTATAACATTGTTTGTATTTCTTGCAGGACGTACTATAACATTGTTTGTATTTCTGCCAGGACGTACTATAACATTGTTTGTATTTGTATCAGGACGTACACTAAACTTGTTTGTATTTCTTTCTCGACGTACTATAACAATGTTTGTATTTCTGGCAGGACGTACTATAACATTGTTTGCATTTCTTGCAGGACGTACTATAACATTGTTTGTATTTCTGTCGGGATGTACTATAACATTGTTTGTATTTCTTGCAGGACGTACTATAACATTGTATTTATTTCTGCCAGGACGTACTATAACATAGTTTGTATTTCTGTCTGGATGTACTATGACATTGTTTGTATTTCTTGCAGGACGTACTATAACATTGTTTGTATTTCTGTCAGGACGTACTATAACATTGTTTGTATTTCTGCCAGGACGTACTATGACATAGTTTGTATTTCTGTCTGGATGTACTATGACATTGTTTGTATTTCTGCCAGGACGTACTATAGCATTGTTTGTATTTCTGTCGGGATGTACTATAACATTGTTTGTATTTCTTGCAGGACGTACTATACATTGTTTGTATTTCTGTCAGGACGTACTATAACATTGTTTGTATTTATGTCAGGACGTACTATAACATTGTTTGTATTTCTGTCGGGATGTACTATGACATTGTTTGTATTTCTTGCAGGACGTACTATGACATTGTTTGTATTTCTTGCAGGACGTACTATGACATTGTTGGTATTTCTTGCAGGACGTACTATAACATAGTTTGTATTTCTGTCGGGATGTACTATAACATTGTTTGTATTTCTGTCAGCACGTACTATAACATTGTTTGTATTTCTGTCGGGATGTACTATAACATTGTTTGTATTTCTGTCAGGCCGTACTATAACATTGTTTGTATTTCTGTCAGGACGTACTATAACATTGTTTGTATTTCTGTCGGGATGTACAATGACATTGTTTGTATTTCTGTCAGGACGTACTATAACATTGTTTATATTTCTGTCGGGACGTACTATAACATTGTTTTTATTTCTTTGAGGATGTACTATAACATTGTTTGTATTTCTGTCGGGATGTACTATAGCATTGTTTGTATTTCTTTGAGGATGTACTATAACATTGTTTGTATTTCTTGCAGGACGTACTATAACATTGTTTGTATTTCTGTCAGGACGTACTATAACATTGTTTGTATTTCTGCCAGGACGTACTATAACATTGTTTGTATATCTGTCAGGACGTACTATAACATTGTTTGTATTTCTGTCAGGACGTACTATAACATTATTTGTATTCTGTCATGACGTACACTAACATTGTTTGTATTTCTGTCAGGACGTACTATAACATTGTTTGTATTTCTGCCGGGACGTACTATAACATTGTTTGTATTTCTGTCAGGACGTACTATAACATTGTTTGTATTTGTGTCAGGACGTACTATAACATTGTTTGTATTTTTGGCAGGACGTACTATAACATTGTTTGTATTTCTGTCAGGACGTACTATAACATTGTTTGTATTTCTGTCAGGACGTACTATAACATTGTTTGTATTTCTGTCAGGACGTACTATAACATTGTTTGTATTTGTATCAGGATGTACACTAAAATTGTTTGTATTTCTTTCTCGACGTACTATAACAATGTTTGTATTTCTGGCAGGACGTACTATAACATTGTTTGCATTTCTTGCAGGACGTACTATAACATTGTTTGTATTTCTGTCGGGATGTAATATAACATTGTTTGTATTTCTGTCAGGACGTACTATAACATTGTTTGTATTTCTGTCAGGACGTACTATAACATTGTTTGTATTTCTGTCAGGACGTACTATAACATTGTTTGTATTTCTGTCAGGACGTACTATAACATTGTTTGTATTTCTGTCAGGACGTACTATAGCATTGTTTGTATTTCTGTCAGGACGTACTAAAACATTGTTTGTATTTCTGACAGGACATACTATAACATTGTTTGTATTTCTGTCAGGACGTACTATAACATTGTTTGTATTTGTGTCAGGACGTACTATAACATTGTTTGTATTTCTGTCAGGACGTACTATAACATTGTTTGTATTTCTGTCAGGACGTACTATAACATTGTTTGTATTTGTGTCAGGACGAACTATGACATTGTTTGTATTTGTGTCAGGACGTACTATAACATTGTTTGCATTTCTTGCAGGACGTACTATAACATTGTTTGTATTTCTGTCGGGATGTACTATAACATTGTTTGTATTTCTTGCAGGACGTACTATACTGTTTGTATTTCTGCAGGACACTATAACATTGTTTGTATTTTCAGGACGTACTATAACTTGTTTGTATTTCTGTCGGACGTACTATAATTGTTTGTATTTCTTTCGGATACTAAACATTGTTTGTATTTCTGTGGGACGTACTATAACATTGTTTGTATTTCTGTCAGGACGTACTATAACATTGTTTGTATTTCTGTCAGGACGTACTATAACATTGTTTGTATTTCTGTCAGGACGTACTATAACATTGTTTGTATTTCTGTCAGGACGTACTATAACATTGTTTGTATTTCTGTCAGGACGTACTATAACATTGTTTGTATTTCTGTCAGGACGTACTATAACATTGTTTGTATTTCTGTCAGGACGTACTATAACATTGTTTGTATTTCTGTCAGGACGTACTATAACATTGTTTGTATTTCTGTCAGGACGTACTATAACATTGTTTGTATTTCTGTCAGGACGTACTATAACATTGTTTGTATTTCTGTCAGGACGTACTATAACATTGTTTGTATTTCTGTCAGGACGTACTATAACATTGTTTGTATTTCTTGCAGGACGTACTATAACATTGTTTGTATTTCTGTCGGGATGTACTATAACATTGTTTGTATTTCTTGCAGGACGTACTATAACATTGTTTGTATTTCTGTCAGGACGTACTATAACATTGTTTGTATTTTGTCAGGACGTACTACTTGTTTGTATTTCTGTCGGAGTACTATAAGTTTGTTTTGGGTTTTTGTGTATTTCTGTCAGGACGTACTATAACATTGTTTGTATTTCTGCCAGGACGTACTATAACATTGTTTGTATTTCTGTCAGGACGTACTATAACATTGTTTGTATTTCTGTCGGGATGTACTATAACATTGTTTGTATTTCTTGCAGGACGTACTATACATTGTTTGTATTTCTGTCAGGACGTACTATAACATTGTTTGTATTTCTGTCAGGACGTACTATAACATTGTTTGTATTTCTGTCGGGATGTACTATGACATTGTTTGTATTTCTTTCAGGACGTACTATAACATTGTTTGTATTTCTGTCAGGACGTACTATAACATTGTTTGTATTTCTGTCAGGACGTACTATAACATTGTTTGTATTTCTGTCAGGACGTACTATAACATTGTTTGTATTTCTGTCAGGACGTACTATAACATTGTTTGTATTTCTGTCAGGACGTACTATAACATTGTTTGTATTTCTTTCAGGACGTACTATAACATTGTTTGTATTTCTGTCAGGATGTACTATAACATTGTTTGTATTTCTTGCAGGACGTACTATAACATTGTTTGTATTTCTGTCAGGACGTACTATAACATTGTTTGTATTTCTGTCAGGACGTACTATAACATTGTTTGTATTTCTGTCGGATGTACTATGACATTGTTTGTATTTCTTGCAGGACGTACTATAACATTGTTTGTATTTCTGTCGTTCGTCGGGATGTACTAACTTGTTGTATTTCTTGCAGGACGTACTATGACATTGTTTGTATTTCTTGCAGGACGTACTATGACATTGTTGGTATTTCTTGCAGGACGTAATATAACATAGTTTGTATTTCTGTCGGGATGTACTATAACATTGTTTTTATTTCTGTCAGCACGTACTATAACATTGTTTGTATTTCTGTCGGGATGTACTATAACATTGTTGTATTTCTGTAAGGCCGTACTATAACATTGTTTGTATTTCTGTCAGGACGTACTATAACATTGTTTGTATTTCTGTCGGGATGTACAATGACATTGTTTGTATTTCTGTCAGGACGTACTATAACATTGTTTATATTTCTGTCGGGACGTACTATAACATTGTTTTTATTTCTTTGAGGACGTACTATAACATTGTTTATATTTCTGTCGGGACGTACTATAACATTGTTTTTATTTCTTTGAGGATGTACTATAACATTGTTTGTATTTCTGTCGGGATGTACTATAGCATTGTTTGTATTTCTTTGAGGATGTACTATAACATTGTTTGTATTTCTTGCAGGACGTACTATAACATTGTTTGTATTTCTGTCAGGACGTAATATAACATTGTATGTATTTCTGCCAGGACGTACTATAACATTGTTTGTATTTCTGTCAGGACGTACTATAACATTGTTTGTATTTCTGTCAGGACGTACTATATAACATTGTTTGTATTTCTGTCAGACTCTATCATTGTTTGTATTTGTGTCAGGACGAACTATAACATTGTTTGTATTTGTTTCAGGACGTACTATAACATTGTTTGTATTTCTTGCAGGACGTACTATAACATTGTTTGTATTTCTGTCGGGATGTACTATGACATTGTTTGTATTTCTTGCAGGACGTACTATGACATTGTTTGTATTTCTTAGGACGTACTATAACATTGTTTGTATTTCTGTCAGGACGTAATATAACATTGTTTGTATTTCTGCCAGGACGTACTATAACATTGTTTGTATATCTGTCAGGACGTACTATAACATTGTTTGTATTTCTGTCAGGACGTACTATAACATTATATGTATCTGTCATGACGTACACTAACATTGTTTGTATTTCTGTCAGGACGTACTATAACATTGTTTGTATTTCTGTCAGGACGTACTATAACATTGTTTGTATTTGTGTCAGGACGAACTATAACATTGTTTGTATTTGTTTCAGGACGTACTATAACATTGTTTGCATTTCTTGCAGGACGTACTATAACATTGTTTGTATTTCTGTCGGGATGTACTATAACATTGTTTGTATTTCTTTCAGGATGTACTATAACATTGTTTGTATTTCTGTCAGGACGTACTATAACATTGTTTGTATTTCTGCCAGTCGTACTAACAAGTTTGTATTTCTGTCGAGATGTACTATGACATTGTTTGTATTTCTGCAGGACGTACTATAGCATTGTTGTATTTCTGTCGGGATGTACTATAACATTGTTTGTATTTCTTGCAGGACGTACTATACATTGTTTGTATTTCTGGCAGGTACTATACTTGTTTGCATTTCTTGCAGACGTACTATAACATTGTTTGTATTTCTGTCGGGATGTACTATAACATTGTTTGTATTTCTTGCAGACGTACTATAACATTGTTTGTATTTCTCAGGACGTACTATAACATTTTTGTATTTCTGTCTGGTGTACTATGACATTGTTTGTATTTCTGTCGGGATGTACTATAACATTGTTTGTATTTCTTGCAGGACGTACTATACATTGTTTGTATTTCTGTCAGGACGTACTATAACATTGTTTGTATTTCTGTCAGGACGTACTATAACATTGTTTGTATTTCTGTCGGGATGTACTATGACATTGTTTGTATTTCTTTGAGGACGTACTATAACATTGTTTGTATTTCTGTCAGGACGTACTATAACATTGTTTGTATTTCTGTCAGGACGTACTGTAACATTGTTTGTATTTCTGTCAGGACGTACTATAACATTGTTTGTATTTCTGTCAGGACGTACTATAACATTGTTTGTATTTGTGTCAGGACGAACTATAACATTGTTTGTATTTGTGTCAGGACGTACTATAACATTGTTTGCATTTCTTGCAGGACGTACTATAACATTGTTTGTATTTCTGTCAGGATGTACTATAACATTGTTTGTATTTCTTGCAGGACGTACTATAACATTGTTTGTATTTCTGTCAGGACGTACTATAACATTGTTTGTATTTCTGCCAGGACGTACTATAACATAGTTTGTATTTCTGTCTGGATGTACTATGACATTGTTTGTATTTCTGCCAGGACGTACTATAGCATTGTTTGTATTTCTGTCGGGATGTACTATAACATTGTTTGTATTTCTTGCAGGACGTACTATACATTGTTTGTATTTCTGTCAGGACGTACTATAACATTGTTTGTATTTCTGTCAGGACGTACTATAACATTGTTTGTATTTCTGTCGGGATGTACTATGACATTGTTTGTATTTCTTTGAGGACGTACTATAACATTGTTTGTATTTCTGTCGGGATGTACTATGACATTGTTTGTATTTCTTGCAGGACGTACTATGACATTGTTTGTATTTCTTGCAGGACGTACTATGACATTGTTGGTATTTCTTGCAGGACGTAATATAACATAGTTTGTATTTCTGTCGGGATGTACTATAACATTGTTTGTATTTCTGTCAGCACGTACTATAACATTGTTTGTATTTCTGTCGGGATGTACTATAACATTGTTGTATTTCTGTAAGGCCGTACTATAACATTGTTTGTATTTCTGTCAGGACGTACTATAACATTGTTTGTATTTCTGTCGGGATGTACAATGACATTGTTTGTATTTCTGTCAGGACGT
>CM026387.1:55779052-55795204 GCA_014843695.1 Archivesica marissinica
AGGACGTACTATAACATTGTTTGTATTTCTGTCGGAATGTACTATAACATTGTTTGTATTTCTTGCAGGATGTACTATAACATTGTTTGTATTTCTGTCAGGACGTACTATAACATTGTTTGTATTTCTGCCAGTACGTACTATAACATAGTTTGTATTTCTGTCGAGATGTACTATGACATTGTTTGTATTTCACATTGTTTGTATTTCTGTCAGGACGTACTATAACATTGTTTGTATTTCTGTCGGGATGTACTATAACATTGTTCGTATTTCTGCCAGGACGTACTATAACATTGTTTGTATTTCTGTCAGGACGTACTATAGCATTGTTTGTATTTCTCTCGGGATGTACTATGTAGCTGTATGATATAGCTTCCATTGTCTTGTCATATTTAGTAGCTGCATGATATAGCACCCATTGCCTTGTAATATTTAGTAACTGCATGAAATAGCATACAGTGCCTTGTCATATTGAAAAGCTGTAAGATATAGCATCCACTCCCTTGTCATATTCAGTAGCTGTATGATATATCATCCATTCCCTTGTCATATTCAATATCTGTATGATATAGCATACACTGCCTTGTCATATTCAGTAGCTGTATGATATAGTATCCATGCCATTGTCATATTGAGTAGCTGTATGATATAGCATCCATTGAATTGTAATATTTAGTAACTGCATGATATAGCATCCATTGCCTTGTCATATTGAGTAGCTGTATGATATAGCATCCATTGCCTTGTAATATTTAGTAACTGCATGATATAGCATCCATTGCCTTGTCATATTGAGTAGCTGTATGATATAGCATCCATTGCCTTGTCATATTGAGTAGCTGTATGATATAGCATCCATTGCCTTGTCATATTGAGTAGCTGTATGATATAGCATCCATTTCCTTGTCATATTGAGTAGCTGTATGATATACTATCCATTGCATTGCCATATTGAGTAGCTGTATGCTATAGCATCCATTACATTGCCATATTGAGTAGCTGTATGCTATAGCATCCATTACATTGCCATATTGAGTAGCTGTATGCTATAGCATCAACTGCCTTGTAATATTGAGTAGCTGTATGATATAGCAACCATTGCCTTGTCATGGTCAGTAGCTGTATGATATAGAATCCATGCCCTTGTCATATTTAGTAATTGTATGATATAGCATATATTGTCTTGTCATAGTTAGTAGCTGTATGATATAGCATCCATTGCCTTGTCATATTTAGTAGCTCTATGATATAGCATCCATTGCCTTGTTATATTGAGTAGCTGTATGATATAGCATCCATTCCATTGTCATATTGAGTAGCTGTATGATATAGCACCCATTGCCTTGTCATATTGAGTAGGTGTATGATATAGCATCCATTGCCTTGTCATATTTAGTAGCTGTATGTTATAGCATCCACTGCCTTGTCATATTTAGTAGCTGTATGATATAGCATCCATTTCCTTGTCATATTCAGTAGCTGTATGATATATCATCCATTCCCTTGTCATATTCAGTAGCAGTATGATATAGCATACATTACCTTGTCATAATCAGTAGCTGTATGATATATCATCCATTGCCTTGTCATATTTAATAACTGCATAATATAGCATCCAATGCCTTGTCATCTTTAGTAGCTGTATGCTATAGCATCCATTGCATTGCCATATTGAGTAGCTGTATGCTATAGCATCCACTGCCTTGTCATATTCAGTAGCTCTATGATATAGCATCCATTGCCTTGTCATATTCATTAGCTGTATGATATAGGACCCATTGCCCTGTCATATTTAGTAGATGTATGATATAGCATCCACTGTCTTGTCATATTCAGTAGCTGTATGATATAGCATCCACTGCCTTGTCATATTTAGTAGCTGTATGATATAGCATCCATAGTCTTGTCATATTTAGTAGCTGCATGATATAGCACCCATTGCCTTGTAATATTTAGTAACTGCATGATATAGCATCCATTACCTTGTCATATTCAGTAGCTGTATGATATATCATCCATTGCCTTGTCATATTTAGTAACTGTATGATATAGCATCCATTGCCTTGTCATATTCAGTAGCTGTATGATATAGGACCCATTGCCTTGTCATATTTAGTAGATGTATGATATAGCATCCACTGCCTTGTCATATTCAGTAGCTGTATGATATAGTAGCCATTACCTTGTCATATTCAGTAGCTGTATGATATAGCATTCATTGCATGCCATATTGAGTAGCTGTATGATATAGCATCCATTGCATTGCCATATTGAGTAGCTGTATGATATATAGTATCCATTCCCTTGTCATATTCAGTAGCTGTATGCTATAGCATACATTGCCTTGTCATATGTAAAAGCTGTATGATATAGCATCCACTGCCTTGTCATATTCAGTAGCTGTATGATATATCATCCAATGCCTTGTCATATTCAATATCTGTATGATATAGCATCCACTGCCTTGTCATATTCAGTAGCTGTATGATATATCATCCATTGCCTTGTCATATTCAGTAGCTGTATGATATATCATCCATTGCCTTGTCATATTCAATATCTGTATAATATAGCATCTACTGCCTTGTCATATTTAGTAGCTGTATGCTATAGCATCCATTGCCTTGTAATATTTAGTAACTGCATAATATAGCATCCAATGCCTTGTCATCTTTAGTAGCTGTATGCTATAGCATCCATTGCATTGCCATATTGAGTAGCTGTATGCTATAGCATCCACTGCCTTGTCATATTCAGTAGCTCTATGATATAGCATCCACTGCCTTGTCATATTTAGTAGCTGTATGATATATCATCCATTGCCTTGTCATATTTAGTAGCTGCATGATATAGCACATTGCCTTGTAATATTTAGTAACTGCATGATATAGCATCCATTGCCTTGTCATATTGAGTAGCTGTATGATATAGCATCCATTGCCTTGTAATATTTTGTAACTTCATGATATAGCATCCATTGCCTTGTCATATTGAGTAGCTGTATGATATAGCATCCATTGCCTTGTCATATTGAGTAGCTGTATGATATAGCATACATTGCCTTGTCATATTCAGTAGCTGTATGATATAGCATCCATTTCCTTGTCATATTCAGTAGCTGTACGATATAGTATCCATTGCATTGCCATATTGAGTAGTTGTATGCTATAGCATCCATTGCATTGCCATATTGAGTAGCTGTATGTTATAGCATCAAATGCCTTGTCATATTGAGTAGCTGTATGATATAGCATCCATTGCCTTGTCATAGTCAGTAGCTGTATGATATAGTATCCATTCCCTTGTCATATTTAGTAACTGTATGATATAGCATACATTGCTTTGTCATAGTTAGTAGCTGTATGATATAGCATCCATTGCCTTGTTATATTGAGTAGCTGTATGATATAGCATTCATTCCATTGTCATATTGAGTAGCTGTATGATATAGCATCCATTGCCTTGTCATATTTAGTAGCTGAATGCTATAGCATCCACTGCCTTGTCATAGTCAGTAGCTGTATGCTATAGCATCTACTGCCTTGTCATATTTAGTAGCTGTATGATATAGCATCCATTGCCTTGTAATATTTAGTAACTGCATGATATAGCATCCATTGCCTTGTCATATTGAGTAGCTGTATGATATAGCATCCATTGCCTTGTCATATTGAGTAGCTGTATGATGATATAGCATCCATTGCCTTGTCATATTCAGTAGCTGTATGATATAGCATCCAGATCCTTGTCATATTGAGTAGCTGTATGATATAGTATCCATTGCATTGCCATATTGAGTAACTGTATGCTATAGCATCCATTGCATTGCCATATTGAGTAGCTGTATGATATAGCATCAACTGCCTTGTCATATTGAGTAGCTGTATGATATAGCATCCATTGCCTTGTCATATTTAGTAGCTGTATGATATAGCATCCATTCCCTTGTCATATTTAGTAGCTGTATGATATAGCATCCATTGCCGTGTTATATTGAGTAGCTGTATGACATAGCATCCATTCCATTGTCATATTGAGTAGCTGTATGATATAGCATCCACTGCCTTGTCATATTTAGTAGCTCTATGATATAGCATCCATTACCTTGTCATATTCAGTAGCTCTATGATATATCATCCATTCCCTTGTCATATTCAGTAGCTGTATGATATAGCATACATTACCTTGTCATAATCAGTAGCTCTATGATATATCATCCATTGCCTTGTCATATTTAGTAACTGTATGATATATCATCCATTGCCTTGTCATATTCAGTAGCTGTATGATATAGGACCCATTGCCTTGTCATATTTAGTAGATGTATGATATAGCATCCACTGTCTTGTCATATTCAGTAGCTGTATGATATAGCATCCACTGCCTTGTCATATTTAGTAGCTGTATGATATAGCATCCATTGTCTTGTCATATTTAGTAGCTGCATGATATAGCACCCATTGCCTTGTAATATTTAGTAACTGCATGATATAGCATCTATTGCCTTGTCATATTGAGTAGCTGTATGATATAGCATCCATTGCTTTGTCATATTGAGTAGCTGTATGATATAGCATCCATTGCCTTGTCATATTGAGTAGCTGTATGATATAGTATCCATTGCTTTGCCATATTGAGTAGCTGTATGCTATAGCATCCATTGCATTGCCATATTGAGTAGCTGTATGCTATAGCATCAACTGCCTTGTCATAGTCAGTAGCTGTATGATATAGAATCCATTCAATTGTCATATTTAGTAACTGTATGATATAGCATACATTGCCTTGTCATAGTTAGTAGCTGTATGATATAGCATCCATTGCCTTGTTATATTGAGTAGCTGTATGATATAGCATCCATTCCATTGTCATATTGAGTAGCTGTATGATATAGCACCCATTGCCTTGTCATATTGAGTAGCTGTATGATATAGCATCCATTGCCTTGTCATATTTAGTAGCTGAATGCGATAGCATCCACTGCCTTGTCATAGTCAGTAGCTGTAGGCTATAGCATCCACTGCCTTGTCATATTTAGTAGCTGTATGATATAGCATCCATTACCTTGTCATATTCAGTAGCTGTATGATATATCATCCATTCCCTTGTCATATTCAGTAGCTGTATGATATAGCATACATTACCTTGTCATAATCAATAGCTGTATGATATATCATTCATTGCCTTGTCATATTTAGTAACTGTATGATATACATCCATGCCTTGTCATATTCAGTAGCAGTATGATATAGGACCATTGCCTTGTCATATTTAGTAGATGTATGATATAGCATCCACGTCTTGTCATATTCAGTAGCTGTATGATATAGTAGCCTACTGTCATATTTAGTAGCTGTGTGATATAGCATCCATTCCCTTGTCATATTTAGTAGATGTATGATATAGCACCCATTGTCCTGTCATATTTAGTAGCTGTATGATATAGTATCCATTGCCTTGTCATATTCAGTAGCTGTATGATATAGCATCCATTACCTTGTCATATTGAGTAGCTGTATGATATAGCATCCCATGCCTTGTAATATTTAGTAACTGCATGATATAGCATACATTACCTTGTCATAATCTGTAGCTGTATGATATATCATCCATTGCCTTGTCATATTTAGTAACTGTATGATATAGCATCCATTGCCTTGTCATATTCAGTAGCTGTATGATATAGGACCCATTGCCTTGTCATATTTAGTAGATGTATGATATAGCATCCACTGTCTTGTCATATTCAGTAGCTGTATGATATAGTAGCCATTACCTTGTCATATTTAGTAGCTGTGTGATATAGCATCCATTGCCTTGTCATATTTAGTAGCTGTATGATATAGCATCCATTGCCTTGTCATATTCAGTAGCTGTATGATTAGAAAATCCATTCATTGCATATTAGTAGCTGTATGATATAGCATCCATTGCCTTGTCATATTCAGTAGCTGTATGATATAGCATCCATTGCCTTGTCATATTTAGTAGCTGTATGATATAGCACCCATTGCCTTGTAATATTTAGTAACTGCATGATATAGCATACATTACCTTGTCATAATCTGTAGCTGTATGATATATCATCCATTGCCTTGTCATATTTAGTAACTGTATGATATAGCATCCATTGCCTTGTCATATTCAGTAGCTGTATGATATAGGACCCATTGCCTTGTCATATTTAGTAGATGTATGATATAGCATCCACTGTCTTGTCATATTCAGTAGCTGTATGATATAGTAGCCATTACCTTGTCATATTTAGTAGCTGTGTGATATGGCATCCATTGCCTTGTCATATTTAGTAGCTGTATGATATAGTATCCATTGCCTTGTCATATTCAGTAGCTGTATGATATAGCATCCATTGCATTGCCATATTGAGTAGCTGTATGATATAGCATCCATTGCATTGCCATATTGAGTAGCTGTATGATATATAGTATCCATTCCCTTGTCATATTCAGTAGCTGTATGCTATAGCATACATTGCCTTGTCATATGTAATAGCTGTATGATATAGCATCCACTGCCTTGTCATATTCAGTAGCTGTATGATACATCATCCATTGCCTTGTCATATTCAGTATCTGTATGATATAGCATCCACTGCCTTGTCATATTCAGTAGCTGTATGATATAGTATCCATTCCATTGACATATTGAGTAGCTGTATGATATAGCATCCATTGCCTTGTCATATTTAGTAGCTGTATGTTATAGCATCCATTGCCTTGTAATATTTAGTAACTGCATAATATAGCACCCATTGCCTTGTAATATTTAGTAACTGCATGATACAGCATCCATTGCCTTGTCATATTGAGTAGCTGTATGATATAGCATCCATTGCCTTGTCATATTCAGTAGCTGTATGATATAGCATCCATTTCCCTGTCATATTGAGTAGCTGTATGACATAGCATCCATAGCCTTGTCATATTTAGTAGCTGTATGCTATAGCATTCATTGCCTTGTAATATTTAGTAACTGCATGATATAGCATCCATTGCCTTGTCATATTGAATAGCTGTATGATATAGCATCCATTGCCTTGTCATATTGAGTAGCTGTATGATATAGCATACATTGCCTTGTAATATTTAGTAACTGCACAACAACCAATATAGTAGCTGTATGATATAGCATCCATTGCCTTGTCATATTGAGTAGCTGTATGATATAGCATACATTGCCTTGTCATATTGAGTAGCTGTATGATATAGCATCCATTTCCTTGTCATATTGAGTAGCTGTATGATATAGAATCCATTGCATTGCCATATTCAGTAGCTGTATGCTATAGCATCCATTGCATTGTCATATTCAGTAGCTGTATGCTATAGCATCAACTGCGTTGTCATATCGAGTAGCTGTATGATATAGCAACCATTGCCTTGTCATATTGAGTAGCTGTATGATATAGCATCCATTTCCTTGTCATATTCAGTAGCTGTACGATATAGTATCCATTGCATTGCCATATTGAGTAGTTGTATGCTATAGCATCCATTGCATTGCCATATTGAGTAGCTGTATGTTATAGCATCAAATGCCTTGTCATATTGAGTAGCTGTATGATATAGCATCCATTGCCTTGTCATAGTCAGTAGCTGTATGATATAGTATCCATTCCCTTGTCATATTTAGTAACTGTATGATATAGCATACATTGCTTTGTCATAGTTAGTAGCTGTATGATATAGCATCCATTGCCTTGTTATATTGAGTAGCTGTATGATATAGCATTCATTCCATTGTCATATTGAGTAGCTGTATGATATAGCATCCATTGCCTTGTCATATTTAGTAGCTGAATGCTATAGCATCCACTGCCTTGTCATAGTCAGTAGCTGTATGCTATAGCATCCACTGCCTTGTCATATTTAGTAGCTGTATGATATAGCATCCATTGCCTTGTAATATTTAGTAACTGCATGATATAGCATCCATTGCCTTGTCATATTGAGTAGCTGTATGATATAGCATCCATTGCCTTGTCATATTGAGTAGCTGTATGATGATATAGCATCCATTGCCTTGTCATATTCAGTAGCTTTATGATATAGCATCCAGATCCTTGTCATATTGAGTAGCTGTATGATATAGTATACATTGCATTGCCATATTGAGTAGCTGTATGCTATAGCATCCATTGCATTGCCATATTGAGTAGCTGTATGATATAGCATCAACTGCCTTGTCATATTGAGTAGCTGTATGATATAGCATCCATTGCCTTGTCATAGTCAGTAACTGCATGATATAGCTTCTATTGCCTTGTCATATTGAGTAGCTGTATGATATAGCATCCATTGCTTTGTCATATTGAGTAGCTGTATGATATAGCATCCATTGCCTTGTCATATTGAGTAGCTGTATGATATAGTATCCATTGCTTTGCCATATTGAGTAGCTGTATGTTATAGCATCCATTGCATTGCCATATTGAGTAGCTGTATGCTATAGCATCAACTGCCTTGTCATAGTCAGTAGCGGTATGATATAGAATCCATTCAATTGTCATATTTAGTAACTGTATGATATAGCATACATTGCCTTGTCATAGTTAGTAGCTGTATGATATAGCATCCATTGCCTTGTTATATTGAATAGCTGTATGATATAGCATCCATTCCATTGTCATATTGAGTAGCTGTATGATATAGCACCCATTGCCTTGTCATATTGAGTAGCTGTATGATATAGCATCCATTGCCTTGTCATATTTAGTAGCTGAATGCGATAGCATCCACTGCCTTGTCATAGTCAGTAGCTGTTGGCTATAGCATCCACTGCCTTGTCATATTTAGTAGCTGTATGATATAGCATCCATTACCTTGTCATATTCAGTAGCTGTATGATATATCATCCATTCCCTTGTCATATTCAGTAGCTGTATGATATAGCATACATTACCTTGTCATAATCAATAGCTGTATGATATATCATTCATTGCCTTGTCATATTTAGTAACTGTATGATATAGCATCCATTGCCTTGTCATATTCAGTAGCAGTATGATATAGGACCATTGCCTTGTCATATTTAGTAGATGTATGATATAGCATCCACTGTCTTGTCATATTCAGTAGCTGTATGATATAGTAGCCATTACCTTGTCATATTTAGTAGCTGTGTGATATAGCATCCATTCCCTTGTCATATTTAGTAGATGTATGATATAGCACCCATTGTCCTGTCATATTTAGTAGCTGTATGATATAGTATCCATTGCCTTGTGAATTCAGTAGCTGTATGATATAGCATCCATTACCTTGTCATATTGAGTAGCTGTATGATATAGCATCCCATGCCTTGTAATATTTAGTAACTGCATGATATAGCATACATTACCTTGACATAATCTGTAGCTGTATGATATATCATCCATTGCCTTGTCATATTTAGTAACTGTATGATATAGCATCCATTGCCTTGTCATATTCAGTAGCTGTATGATATAGGACCCACTGCCTTGTCATATTTAGTAGATGTATGATATAGCATCCACTGTCTTGTCATATTCAGTAGCTGTATGATATAGTAGCCATTACCTTGTCATATTTAGTAGCTGTGTGATATGGCATCCATTGCCTTGTCATATTTAGTAGCTGTATGATATAGTATCCATTGCCTTGTCATATTCAGTAGCTGTATGATATAGCATCCATTGCATTGCCATATTGAGTAGCTGTATGATATAGCATCCATTGCATTGCCATATTGAGTAGCTGTATGATATATAGTATCCATTCCCTTGTCATATTCAGTAGCTGTATGCTATAGCATACATTGCCTTGTCATATGTAATAGCTGTATGATATAGCATCCACTGCCTTGTCATATTCAGTAGCTGTATGATACATCATCCATTGCCTTGTCATATTCAGTATATGTATGATATAGCATCCACTGCCTTGTCATATTCAGTAGCTGTATGATATAGTATCCATTCCATTGACATATTGAGTAGCTGTATGATATAGCATCCATTGCCTTGTCATATTTAGTAGCTGTATGCTATAGCATCCATTGCCTTGTAATATTTAGTAACTGCATAATATAGCACCCATTGCCTTGTAATATTTAGTAACTGCATGATATAGCATCCATTGCCTTGTCATATTGAGTAGCTGTATGATATAGCATCCATTGCCTTGTCATATTCAGTAGCTGTATGATATAGCATCCATTTCCCTGTCATATTGAGTAGCTGTATGACATAGCATCCATAGCCTTGTCATATTTAGTAGCTGTATGCTATAGCATCCATTGCCTTGTAATATTTAGTAACTGCATGATATAGCATCCATTGCCTTGTCATATTGAGTAGCTGTATGATATAGCATCCATTGCCTTGTCATATTGAGTAGCTGTATGATATAGCATACATTGCCTTGTAATATTTAGTAACTGCATGATATAGCATCCATTGCCTTGTCATATTGAGTAGCTGTATGATATAGCATCCATTGCCTTGTCATATTGAGTAGCTGTATGATATAGCATCCATTTCCTTGTCATATTGAGTAGCTGTATGATATAGAATCCATTGCATTGTCATATTCAGTAGCTGTATGCTATAGCATCAACTGCGTTGTCATATTGAGTAGCTGTATGATATAGCAACCATTGCCTTGTCATATTGAGTAGCTGTATGATATAGCACCCATTGCCTTGTCGTATTGAGTAGCTGTATGATATAGCATCCATTGCCTTGTCATATTTAGTAGCTGTATGCTATAGCATCCACTGCATTGTCATATTTAGTAGCTGTATGATATAGCATCAATTTCCTTGTCATATTCAGTAGCTGTATGATATATCATCCATTCCCTTGTAATATTCAGTAGCAGTATGATATAGCATCCATTGCCTTGTCATATTCAGTAGCTGTATGATATAGGACCCATTGCCTTGTCATATTTAGTAGAGGTATGATATAGCATCCACTGTCTTGTCATATTCAGTAGCTGTATGATATAGCATTCACTGCCTTGTCATATTTAGTAGCTGTATGATATATCATCCATAGTCTTGTCATATTTAGTAGCTGCATGATATAGCACCCATTGCCTTGTAATATTTAGTAACTGCATGATATAGCATACATTACCTTGTCATAATCAGTAGCTGTATGATATATCATCCATTGCCTTGTCATATTTAGTAACTGTATGATATAGCATCCATTGCCTTGTCATATTCAGAAGCTGTATGATATAGGACCCATTGCCTTGTCATATTTAGTAGATGTATGATATAGCATCCACTGTCTTGTCATATTCAGTAGCTGTATGATATAGTAGCCATTACCTTGTCATATTTAGTAGCTGTGTGATATGGCATCCATTGCCTTGTCATATTCAGTAGCTGTATGATATAGCATCCATTGCCTTGTCATATTCAGTAGCTGTATGATATAGCATCCACTGCCTTGTCATATTCAGTAGCTGTATGATATAGTATCCATTCCATTGTCATATTGAGTAGCTGTATGCTATAGCATCCATTGCATTGCCATATTGAGTAGCTGTATGCTATAGCATCCACTGCCTTGTCATATTCAGTAGCTCTATGATATAGCATCCATTGCCTTGTCATATTTAGTAGCTGTATGATATATCATCCATTGCCTTGTCATATTTAGTAGCTGTATGATATAGCACCCATTGCCTTATAATATTTAGTAACTGCATGATATAGCATCCATTGCCTTGTCATATTGAGTAGCTGTATGATATAGCATCCATTGCCTTGTAATATTTAGTAACTTCATAATATAGCATCCATTGCCTTGTCATATTGAGTAGCTGTATGATATAGCATCCATTGCCTTGTCATATTGAGTAGCTGTATGATATAGCATCCATTGCCTTGTCATATTCAGTAGCTGTATGATATAGCATCCATTTCCTTGTCATATTGAGTAGCTGTATGATATAGTATCCATTGCATTGCCATATTGAGTAGCTGTATGCTATAGCATCCATTGCATTGCCATATTGAGTAGCTGTATGCTATAACATCAACTGCCTTGTCATATTGAGTAGCTGTATGATATAGCATCCATTGCATTGTCATATTGAGTAGCTGTATGATATAGCATCCACTACCTTGTCATATTCAGTAGCTGTATGATATAGCATCCATTGCCTTGTCATATTTAGTAGCTGTATGATATAGCTTCCATTGTCTTGTCATATTTAGTAGCTGCATGATATAGCACCCATTGCCTTGTAATATTTAGTAACTGCATGATATAGCATCCAGTGCCTTGTCTTATTGAGTAGCTGTATGATATAGCATCCATTGCCTTGTAATATTTAGTAACTGCATGATATAGCATCCATTGCCTTGTCATATTGAGAAGCTGTCTGATATAGCATCCATTGCCTTGTCATATTGAGTAGCTGTATGATATAGCATTCATTCCATTGTCATATTGAGTAGCTGTATGATATAGCACCCATTGCCTTGTCATATTGAGTAGCTGTATGATATAGCATCCATTGCCTTGTCATATTGAGTAGCTGTATGATATAGCATCCATTGCCTTGTCATATTTTGTAGCTGAATGCTATAGCATCCACTGACTTGTCATAGTCAGTAGCTGTATGCTATAGCATCCACTGCCTTGTCATATTTAGTAGCTGTATGATATAGCATCCATTACCTTGTCATATTCAGTAGCTGTATGATATATCATCCATTCCCTTGTCATATTCAGTAGCTGTATGATATAGCATACATTACCTTGTCATAATCAGTAGCTGTATGATATATCATCCATTGCATTGTCATATTTAGTAACTGTATGATATAGCATCCATTGCCTTGTCATATTCAGTAGCTGTATGATATAGGACCCATTGCCTTGTCATATTTAGTAGATGTATGATATAGCATCCATTGCCTTGTCATATTCAGTAGCTGTATGATATAGCATCCATTGCATTGCCATATTGAGTAGCTGTATGATATAGCATCCATTGCATTGCCATATTGAGTAGCTGTATGATATATAGTATCCATTCCCTTATCATATTCAGTAGCTGTATGCTATAGCATACATTGCCTTGTCATATGTAAAAGCTGTATGATATAGCATCCACTGCCTTGTCATATTCAGTAGCTTTATGATATATCATCCATTGCCTTGTCATATTCAATATCTGTATGATATAGCATCCACTGCCTTGTCATATTCAAAAGCTGTATGATATAGTATCCATGCCATTGTCATATTGAGTAGCTGTATGATATAGCATCCATTGAATTGTAATATTTAGTAACTGCATGATATAGCATCCATTGCCTTGTCATATTGAGTAGCTGTATGATATAGCATCCATTGCCTTGTAATATTTAGTAACTGCATGATATAGCATCCATTGCCTTGTCATATTGAGTAGCTGTATGATATAGCATCCATTGCCTTGTCATATTGAGTAGCTGTATGATATAGCATCCATTGCCTTGTCATATTGAGTAGCTGTATGATATAGCATCCATTTCCTTGTCATATTGAGTAGCTGTATGATATAGTATCCATTGTATTGCCATATTGAGTAGCTGTATGCTATAGCATCCATTACATTGCCATATTGAGTAGCTGTATGCTATAGCATCAACTGCCTTGTAATATTGAGTAGCTGTATGATATAGCAACCATTGCCTTGTCATAGTCAGTAGCTGTATGATATAGAATCCATGCCCTTGTCATATTTAGTAACTGTATGATATAGCATATATTGTCTTGTCATAGTTAGTAGCTGTATGATATAGCATCCATTGCCTTGTCATATTTAGTAGCTCTATGATATAGTATCCATTGCCTTGTTATATTGAGTAGCTGTATGATATAGCATCCATTCCATTGTCATATTGAGTAGCTGTATGATATAGCACCCATTGCCTTGTCATATTGAGTAGCTGTATGATATAGCATCCATTGCCTTGTCATATTTAGTAGCTGTATGCTATAGCATCCACTGCCTTGTCATATTTAGTAGCTGTATGATATAGCATCCATTTCCTTGTCATATTCAGTAGCTGTATGATATATCATCCATTCCCTTGTCATATTCAGTAGCAGTATGATATAGCATATATTACCTTGTCATAATCAGTAGCTGTATGATATATCATCCATTGCCTTGTCATATTTAATAACTGTATGATATAGCATCCATTGCCTTGTCATATTCAGTAGCTGTATGATATAGGACCCATTGCCTTGTCATATTTAGTAGATGTATGATATATAGTATCCATTCCCTTGTCATATTCAGTAGCTGTATGCTATAGCATACATTGCCTTGTCATATGTAAAAGCTGTATGATATAGCATCCACTGCCTTGTCATATTCAGTAGCTGTATGATATATCATCCATTGCCTTGTCATATTCAATATCTGTATGATATAGCATCCACTGCCTTGTCATATTCAGTAGCTGTATGATATATCATCCATTGCCTTGTCATATTCAGTAGCTGTATGATATATCATCCATTGCCTTGTCATATTCAATATCTGTATGATATAGCATCCACTGCCTTGTCATATTTAGTAGCTGTATGCTATAGCATCCATTGCCTTGTAATATTTAGTAACTGCATAATATAGCATCCAATGCCTTGTCATCTTTAGTAGCTGTATGCTATAGCATCCATTGCATTGCCATATTGAGTAGCTGTATGCTATAGCATCCACTGCCTTGTCATATTCAGTAGCTCTATGATATAGCATCCATTGCCTTGTCATATTTAGTAGCTGTATGATATATCATCCATTGCCTTGTCATATTTAGTAGCTGCATGATATAGCACCCATTGCCTTGTAATATTTAGTAACTGCATGATATAGCATCCATTGCCTTGTCATATTGAGTAGCTGTATGATATAGCATCCATTGCCTTGTAATATTTTGTAACTTCATGATATAGCATCCATTGCCTTGTCATATTGAGTAGCTGTATGATATAGCATCCATTGCCTTGTCATATTGAGTAGCTGTATGATATAGCATACATTGCCTTGTCATATTCAGTAGCTCTATGATATATCATCCATTCCCTTGTCATATTCAGTAGCTGTATGATATAGCATACATTACCTTGTCATAATCAGTAGCTCTATGATATATCATCCATTGCCTTGTCATATTTAGTAACTGTATGATATATCATCCATTGCCTTGTCATATTCAGTAGCTGTATGATATAGGACCTATTGCCTTGTCATATTTAGTAGATGTATGATATAGCATCCACTGTCTTGTCATATTCAGTAGCTGTATGATATAGCATCCACTGCCTTGTCATATTTAGTAGCTGTATGATATAGCATCCATTGTCTTGTCATATTTAGTAGCTGCATGATATAGCACCCATTGCCTTGTAATATTTAGTAACTGCATGATATAGCATCTATTGCCTTGTCATATTGAGTAGCTGTATGATATAGCATCCATTGCTTTGTCATATTGAGTAGCTGTATGATATAGCATCCATTGCCTTGTCATATTGAGTAGCTGTATGATATAGTATCCATTGCTTTGCCATATTGAGTAGCTGTATGATATAGCATCCATTGCATTGCCATATTGAGTAGCTGTATGCTATACATCAACTGCCTTGTCATAGTCAGTAGCTGTATGATATAGAATCCATTCAATTGTCATATTTAGTAACTGTATGATATAGCATACATTGCCTTGTCATAGTTAGTAGCTGTATGATATAGCATCCATTGCCTTGTCATATTGAGTAGCTGTATGATATAGCATCCATTGCCTTGTCATATTTAGTAGCTGAATGATATAGCATCCACTGCCTTGTCATAGTCAGTAGCTGTAGGCTATAGCATCCACTGCCATTGTCATATTTAGTAGCTGTATGATATAGCATCCATTACCTTGTCATATTCAGTAGCTGTATGATATATCATCCATTCCCTTGTCATATTCAGTAGCTGTATGATATAGCATACATTACCTTGTCATAATCAGTAGCTGTATGATATAGCATCCATTGCCTTGTCATATTCAGTAGCAGTATGATATAGGACCATTGCCTTGTCATATTTAGTAGATGTATGATATAGCATCCACTGCCTTGTCATATTCAGTAGCTGTATG
>CM026387.1:55796204-55859055 GCA_014843695.1 Archivesica marissinica
TCATATCTATCCTATCTATCCTATCCTATCATATCTATCATATCTATCCTATCCTATCCTATCTATCCTATCTATCCTATATATCCTATCATATCTATCCTATCTATCCTATCCTATCCTATCTATCCTATCCTATCCTATCTATCCTATCATATCTATCCTATCCTATCTATCCTATCATATCTATCCTATCTATCCTATATATCCTATCTCTCCTATCCTATATATCCTATCCTATCTATCCTATCCTATCCTATCTATCCTATCCTATCTATCCTATCCTATCATATATATCCTATCATATCTATCCTATCATATCTATCCTATCCTATCTATCCTATATATCCTATCATATATATCCTATCCTATCCTATCTATCCTATCTATCCTATCCTATTCTATCCTATCCTATCATATCTATCATATATATCCTATCATATATATCCTATCCTATCATATCCTATCTATCCTATCCTATCTATCCTATCCTATTCTATCATATCTATCCTATCTATCCTATCATATCTATCCTATCTATCCTATCATATCTATCCTATCATATATATCCTATCCTATCCTATCCTATCCTATCTATCCTATCCTATCATATATATCCTATCTATCATATATATCCTATCCTATCTATCCTATCTATCCTATCTATCCTATCCTATATATCCTATTATATCATATCCTATATATCCATCCTATCCTATCCTATCTATCCTATCCTATCTATCATATCCTATCTATCCTATCCTATCCTATCTATCCTATCTATCCATCCTATCCTATCATATATATCCTATCTATCCTATCATATCTATCATATCTATCCTATCCTATCCTAAGGATAGGATAGGATAGATATGATAGATATGATTCCTATCATATCTATCCTATCATATCTATCCTATCCTATCATATATATCCTATCCTATCTATCCTATCCTATCTATCCTATCTATCCTATCATATCTATCCTATCCTATCCTATCTATCCTATCATATCTATCCTATCATATCTATCCTATCCTATCCTATCTATCCTATCATATCTATCCTATCATATCTATCATATCCTATCCTATCTATCCTATCATATCTATCCTATCCTATCATATCTATCCTATCCTATCATATATATCCTATCCTATCTATCCTATCCTATCTATCCTATCCTATCTATCCTATCATATCTATCCTATCCTATCCTTTCTATCCTATCATATCTATCCTATCCTATCATATCTATCCTATCATATCCTATCATATCTATCCTATCCTATCCTATCCTATCTATCCTATCATATCTATCCTATCATATCTATCCTATCATATCTATCCTATCCTATCCTATCTATTATATCCAATCCTATCCTATCATATCTATCCTATCCTATCCTATCCTATCTATCCTATCCTATCCTATCCTATCTATCATATCTATCATATCCTATCCTATCTATCCTATCATATCTATCCTACCATCCTATCTATCCTATCATATACCTATCATATCTATCCTATCCTATCCTATCTATCCTATCATATCTATCCTATCCTATCCTATCTATCCTATCCTATCTATCCTATCCTATCATATCTATCCTATCCATCTATCTATCCTATCCTATCTATCCTATCATATCTATCCTATCCTATCCTATCTATCCTATCCTATCATATCTATCCTATCCTATCTATCCTATCCTATCTATCCTATCATATCTATCCTATCATATCTATCCTATCCTATCTATCCTATCATATCTATCCTATCATATCTATCCTATCCTATCCTATCTATCCTATCCTATCTATCCTATCCTATATATCCTATCCTATCATATCTATCCTATCCTATCTATCCTATCATATCTATCCTATCCTATCCCATCTATCCTATCCTATCATATCTATCCTATCCTATCTATCCTATCCTATCCTATCTATCCTATCTATCCTATCTATCCTATCTATCCTATCATATCTATCCTATCTACCCTATCATATCTATCCTATCCTATCCTATCTATCCTATCATATCTATCCTATCATATCTATCCTATCCTATCCTATCATATATATCCTATCCTATCTATCCTATCCTATCTATCCTATCATATCTATCCTATCATATCTATCCTATCATATCTATCCTATCCTATCATATATATCCTATCCTATCCTATCTATCCTATCATATCTATCCTATCCTATCATATATATCCTATCCTATCTATCCTATCATATCTATCCTATCATATCTATCCTATCCTATCATATCTATCCTATCATATATATCCTATCTATCCTATCATATCTATCCTATCTATCCTATCCTATCCTATCATATCTATCCTATCATATCTATCCTATATATCCTATCATATCTATCCTATCTATCCTATCCTATCTTATCCTATCTATCCTATCCTATCATATCTATCCTATCATATCTATCCTATATATCCTATCATATCTATCCTATCCTATCCTATCCTATCCTATCATATCTATCCTATCATATCTATCCTATCCTATCTATCCTATCCTATCTATCCTATCCTATCTATCCTATCCTATCCTATCCTATATATCCTATCCTATCTATCCTATCCTATCTATCCTATCCTATCTATCCTATCTATCCTATCATATATATCCTATCTATCCTATCATATCTATCCTATCCTATTCTATTCTATCCTATCATATATATCCTATCCTATCTATCCTATCCTATCCTATCTATCCTATCTATCCTATCCTATCCTATCCTATCTATCCTATATATCCTATCTATCCTATCTATCCTATCCTATCTATCCTATCATATCTATCCTATCCTATCCTATCCATCCTATCCTATCATATCTATCCTATCCTATCATATCTATCCTATCCTATCCTATCCTATCTATCCTATCTATCCTATCCTATCTATCCTATCATATCTATCCTATCCTATCTATCCTATCCTATCTATCCTATCCTATCTATCCTATCCTATCCTATATATCCTATCCTATCCTATCTATCCTATCCTATCATATCTATCCTATCAATCCTATCCTATCTATCCTATCCTATCCTATATATCCTATCATATATATCCTATCTATCCTATCATATCTATCATATCTATCCTATTCTATCCTATCCTATCATATATATCCTATCCTATCTATCCTATCCTATCTATCCTATCATATCTATCCTATCCTATCCTATCTATCCTATCTATCCTATCATATCTATCCTATCCTATCCTATCCATCCTATCCTATCATATCTATCCTATCCTATCATATCTATCCTATCTATCCTATCCTATCTATCCTATCCTATCCTATCTATCCTATCCTATCTATCCTATCCTATCTATCCTATCCTATATATCATATCCTATCTATCCTATCCTATCATATCTATCCTATCAATCCTATCCTATCTATCCTATCCTATCCTATATATCCTATCCTATCCTATCTATCCTATCCTATCATATCTATCCTATCAATCCTATCCTATCTATCCTATCCTATCATATATATCCTATCATATATATCCTATCTATCCTATCCTATCTATCCTATCTATCCTATCTATCCTATCATATCTATCCTATCTATCCTATCCTATCTATCCTATCATATCTATCCTATCCTATCTATCCTATCATATCTATCCTATATATCCTATCCTATCTATCCTATCTATCCTATCTATCCTATCTATCTATCCTATCTATCCTATCCTATCTATCCTATCTATCCTATCTATCCTATCTATCCTATTCTATCTATCCTATCATATATATCCTATCCTATCTATCCTATCATATCTATCCTATCCTATCTATCCTATCATATCTACCCTATCTATCCTATCCTATCTATCCTATCCTATCTATCCTATCATATATATCCTATCCTATCTATCCTATCCTATCTATCCTATCCTATCTATCCTATCATATCTATCCTATCATATATATCCTATCCTATCTATCCTATCTATCCTATCCTATCTATCCTATCCTATCATATCTATCCTATCATATCAATCCTATCCTATCTATCCTATCTATCCTATCCTATCTATCCTATCCTATCTATCCTATCATATATATCCTATCTATCCTATCATATCTATCCTATCTATCCTATCCTATCCTATCTATCCTATCATATCTATCCTATCTATCCTATATATCCTATCTCTCCTATCCTATATATCCTATCCTATCTATCCTATCCTATCCTATCTATCCTATCCTATCTATCTATCCTATCTATCCTATCCTATCCTATCTATCCTATCATATCTATCCTATCTATCCTATCCTATCTATCCTATCCTATCTATCCTATCATATCTATCCTATCTATCCTATCATATCTATCCTATCCTATCTATCCTATCTATCCTATCATATCTATCCTATCCTATCTATCCTATCATATCTATCCTATCTATCCTATCCTATCTATCCTATCATATCTATCCTATCCTATCTATCCTATCATATCTATCCTATCCTATCTATCCTATCTATCCCATCCTATCCTATCTATCCTATCCTATCATATCTATCCTATCATATCAATCCTATCCTATTTATCCTATCCTATCTATCCTATCCTATCTATCCTATCATATCTATCCTATCTATCCTATCCTATCTATCCTATCTATCCTATCTATCCTATCCTATCTATCCTATCTATCCTATCTATCCTATCTATCCTATTCTATCTATCCTATCATATATATCCTATCCTATCTATCCTATCATATCTATCCTATCCTATCTATCCTATCATATCTACCCTATCTATCCTATCCTATCTATCCTATCCTATCTATCCTATCATATATATCCTATCTATCTATCCTATCTATCCTATCCTATCTATCCTATCCTATCTATCCTATCATATCTATCCTATCATATATATCCTATCCTATCTATCCTATCTATCCTATCCTATCCTATCTACCTATCCTATCATATCTATCCTATCATATCAATCCTATCCTATCTATCCTATCTATCTATCTATCCTATCCTATCTATCCTATCCTATCTATCCTATCATATATATCCTATCTATCCTATCTATCTATCCTATCTATCCTATCCTATCCTATCTATCCTATCATATCTATCCTATCTATCCTATATATCCTATCTCTCCTATCCTATATATCCTATCCTATCTATCCTATCTATCCTATCTATCCTATCCTATCTATCTATCCTATCTATCCTATCCTATCCTATCTATCCTATCATATCTATCCTATCTATCCTATCCTATCTATCCTATCATATCTATCCTATCCTATCTATCCTATCATATCTATCCTATCTATCCTATCCTATCTATCCTATCATATCTATCCTATCCTATCTATCCTATCATATCTATCCTATCCTATCTATCCTATCTATCCTATCCTATCCTATCTATCCTATCCTATCATATCTATCCTATCATATCAATCCTATCCTATTTATCCTATCCTATCTATCCTATCCTATCTATCCTATCATATATATCCTATCTATCCTATCATATATATCCTATCTATCCTATCCTATCCTATCTATCCTATCATATCTATCCTATCTATCCTATATATCCTATCTCTCCTATCCTATATATCCTATCCTATCTATCCTATCCTATCCTATCTATCCTATCATATCTATCCTATCCTATCATATCTATCCTATCATATCTATCCTATCCTATCCTATCATATCTATCCTATCCTATCATATCATATATATCCTATCATATCTATCCTATCTATCCTATCCTATCCTATATATCCTATCTCTCCTATCCTATATATCCTATCTATCCTATCATATCTATCCTATCTATCCTATATATCCTATCTCTCCTATCCTATATATCCTATCCTATCCTATCTATCCTATCCTATCTATCCTATCCTATCCTATCTATCCTATCATATCTATCCTATCTATCCTATCCTATCCTATCCTATCATATATATCCTATCTATCCATCATATCTATCCTATCCTATCCTATATATCCTATCCTATCTATCCTATCCTATCCTATCTATCCTATCCTATCCTATCTATCCTATCCTATCCTATCCTATCCTATTATATCATATATATCCTATCTATCCTATCCTATCTATCCTATCTATCCTATCATATATATCCTATCCTATCCTATCCTATCCTATCTATCCTATCCTATCTATCATATCCTATCCTATCTATCCTTTCTATCCTATCCTATCTATCCTATCCTATCCATCCTATCCTATCTATCATATCCTATCTATCCTATCTATCCTATCTATCCATCCATCCTATCCTATCCTATCCTATCTATCCTATCCTATCCATCCTATCCTATCTATCCTATCCTATCCATCCTATCCTATCTATCCTATCTATCCATCCATCCTATCCTATCCTATCCTATCTATCCTATCCTATCCATCCTATCCTATCTATCCTATCCTATCTATCCTATCTATCCTATCTATCCTATCTATCCATCCATCCATCCTATCCTATCCTATCTATCCTATCCTATCCTATCCTATCCTATCTATCATATCCTATCTATCCTATCTATCTATACATCCTATCCTATCTATCCTATCTTCCTTAGATGTCATCAAACCCCTTGAGAGGATGTACCCATATTCCTCATTTGTGTGTTTTGTATTTTTATCGACGCTACCGATTGTCTATTATGAGCGACCCCTCCTGAAGAGATTAGTCATTTTAGATTTTTGGAGGATAGTGCAATGATACAGACAGAGACCCATTCCAGAGTTTCCTCTGGTTCTTTTACGTGCATGGTGTAAAGCACCAACACAAGACCTCGGTTTAAAGTCTGTTTTTATTTTTAAACAATTCCTATAATGTCTAGTTCAGTAATTGATATTGGCTGTCTCTGTTGACACTTACATGCAACTACATAATTATGCAAGCACAAAATGTACACATGCTATTTTTGAAGTGGCATGTGGTTTCCTGGTCATTTAATTGTATTTTTGACACATTTACAAAGCCAGTGCTTAGTTATATCTGTTTGTTAGAGTCTAGGACGAATTAGGACGACTGGGTAATGCATAATCATACTACAAGCTATTGAATGTTACAGCGTCTAGGACAGCGCCTAGGACAGCGTCTAGGACAGATAGTGTAATGCATAATAAAAATACAATTTATTTCGAGCTATCAACAATAAAAATACAATTTATTTCGAGCTATCAACAAGCGTCTAGGACAGATAGTGTAATGCATAATAAAAATACAATTTATTTCGAGCTATCTCCGAGGACTGACAGGATAATATGCATAAATCATAGCTACAAATTATTTAATGCTACAGCTCTAAGGCAGATAGTCTAGGGCAAAATAAAATCAAGCATCTCGGACCGACATGGTATTACCTTATTGTTCCTATTTATAGCGCCCGGGCGCGATGCAAAACACAAAAGGGGCCCGCTAATTAGAGTAATTAATTTCTGTAGTATAGGTGTGGAAAATCTCCGTTTCAATATCAGTAATTGACAACTAATTGGAAGAAACTGCTCAGTGACCTTGCTTTGTCATAATGCGACGCCTACTACGTCATCGTGTGTTACCTGAATCGTTTCGATAATTATGTTCTGTACATGCGGTACATAATATTATGCCACGTAAATCGTATACATTTAAAGTTAACCCGTGTTTCTGGGGATTGTTCCGCGTTATAAACTTTTATACGGTGTCTATGTAAATAACTATCCTTGTACTTTCGGTTTGAATAGCTCGAGGCATTGTTGATATTGTGTGAATTCTTCTGTGAAAATAAATACTTTTTTTTATAGCGATACACGTTCAACAAGTGATGCGCATATTATTCATGCATACTTAGTGATTCATGAGCTTGGGGTTTATATATATATATGGATTACGTTAAACAACAGTACTACCGACAGGTAAGCCAATTATTTCCTTTTACGGGCCATTTCATGTTGCATTTTTATGTGGGGGCACCTATATTAGAGGTGGCGCTTTAAATAGGAACAATACGGTATGCATAAATCATAGCTACAAATTATTTAATCATTATCCTTTACTAAGCACCCTTCACAAAATAAATTCTGTTGTATAACAGAATCTTTCCTGTTACTCAGCACATCATTATCTGCTATCACATCTCAATTATCAGGAAATATTACTATCACTTGATTAGATAGGGGAGAAAACAGACTTATTGGCATTTATATGGCGACACAAGTCCAATATTGAAAAAGAACTTAAGTCTTTTCTGAATTCCTCGGAGAGAAGCAAAGGCTACTGAGGACATTCCAAAACGACAATATTCGATGAGTCATTCATACCGGTTTCTCCCTACAATTTTTTTACACAAGACAAGCACCGCTATATTACTTAAATCAATGACAGTTGGAGGTATTATCTTCTACAGATGTTCCAAATGTTATTGATCTCGCTGGTATCGAATTCTTTCAGTGACAAAACTGGTAAATTCCGGTACATTATACTTATGAATTATGTTTCATACTTGTGTACATATTTGGTTTAACCCTTTCAACACTACATATCTCTAAATAGGCTTATTACAAAGTGTAGATCCAGATGAGCCGGCTCGTGCCGAGCCATCTCATCAGGATCTGCACTTCTTGCTAGTAATATTACTATTTTTAGACAAAACTAGCCATTTTGATAAATGAACTGGTTCAAATGTAATTTTCTTATTCATTTATTTGTCTAAAAATACCATGCACCAGTCCACGTCAGTTACTTGGTGTTGAATGGGTTAAACATATTATGGAAGTCGTGATAGCGTATTGGATGTGCGTTCGCTTCAGGTGCGAAAAGTCCGGAGTTGGAACCCCGCTGGAGCCCTTACGATTGTGCCCTTATGCAAGCAGCATTTAAATTCCATGTTGACTCTTCTCTCTCCCTTGTGGCGATGGATTCGATCAGAAATGAGGTCTCGAGAGTGATTAATATAAGTTGTAAGAACTTGTTTTACAATCGAGCTAAAATAAATTTATATAAACTAAACATATATGAAGATTCCATTTGCAGAAAATCAGAGTCAAATAAAACCATATTTGAGAAAATTTAATTTACCTTTTACAGTTTTCCCATTCTACACTATATTAACTCTTTCAACACCAAGTAACTGACATGGACTGGTCCATTATATTCTTAGACCAATAAATGAATAAGAAAATTACATTCGGACCAGTTCATTTATCAAGATGGGTAATTTTGTCTAAAATTAGTAATATCATCACGAGCCGGCTCATCTGGATCTACACTTTTTGTAAGCCTATTTAGAGGTCTGTGGTGTTGAAAGGGTTAAGACAGTTTAACAGATTTAGAGGAGAGTCCTTTCTACATCCTGCTCACAACCATGCACGTAAAAGAACCAGAGGAGATTCTGGAATGGGTTTGTCTGTATCATTGCACTATCCTCCAAAAATCTAAAATGACTAATCTCTTCAGGAGGCGTCACCCGTATGGGCAACTGGTAGCGATGATAAATAAACATAAAACACCACAACACACATCCTGCTAAAACAAGTAGACAGTGGTCATTCTTACACAAACAGTTTGGCTGATATGAGGGAAGTGTTTCATATTGGCTGATATGAGGGAAGTGTTTCATATTGGCTGATATGAGGGAAGTGTTTCATATTGGCTGATATGAGGGAAGTGTTTCATATTGGCTGATATGAGGGAAGTGTTTCATATTGGCTGATATGTTATGTTATGTTATATTTCGGGTTTTACGCCTGCATCAGCACCATTTCGGGCTATATCGCCGGCGGGCAGTTTACCTAACAATACCTTTCCTGGGCAGGCTCCAGCGGTTAACCAGTACTTGGGTGCACCAACCTCCGTAAGAAACTGCCAACTTTCTCATATAAATGAGACACGGCCTGAGCGGGGCTCGAACCCGTGACCATCAGTGATGATAGGTTACAGTGGTATACAAGTCAGCGACCTTAACCACTCGACCACGAAGGCGGACTTATTGGCTGATATGAGGGAAGTGTTTCATATTGGCTGATATGAGGGAAGTGTTTCATATTATATGCTACACCTTCTCCGATCTTTCTGCAAACAGACTTTTCAAATTTTATTCGTCATGATAATAATATACAACAAATGTTCATACACACAATAAACACACGAAGCGAAAGCTCTACAACTGGATGAATGAATCGAAAGCTCTACGACTGGATGAATGAATCCAAAGCTCTATGACTGGATGAATGAATCGAAAGCTCTACCACTCGATGAATTAATCAAAAGCTCTACCACTCGATCAATGAATCGAAAGCTCTACCACTCAATCAATGAATCGAAAGCTCTATGACTGGATCAATGAATCAAAAGCTCTACCACTTGATCAATGAATCAAAAGATCTACCACTTGATCAATTAATCAAAAGCTCTACTACTCGATGAATGAATCAAAAGCTCTACCACTTGATCAATTAATCAAAAGCTCTACTACTCGATGAATGAATCAAAAGCTCTACCACTGGATGAATGAATCAAAAGCTCTACCACTGGATGAATGAATCAAAAGCTCTACCACTGGATGAATGAATCGAAAGCTCTACAACTTGATCAATGAATCGAAAGCTCTACAACTGGATCAATGAATCGAAAGCTCTACAACTTGATCAATGAATCGAAAGCTCTACAACTGGAACAATGAATCAAAAGCTCTACAACTAGATGAATGAATCAAAAGCTCTACAACTAGATGAATGAATCAAAAGCTCTACAACTGGAACAATGAATCAAAAGCTCTACAACTAGATGAATGAATCAAAAGCTCTACAACTAGATGAATGAATCAAAAGCTCTACAACTAGATGAATGAATCAAAAGCTCTACAACTAGATGAATGAATCAAAAGCTCTACAACTGGAACAATGAATCAAAAGCTCTACAACTAGATGAATGAATCAAAAGCTCTACAACTAGATGAATGAATCAAAAGCTCTACAACTAGATGAATGAATCAAAAGCTCTACAACTAGATGAATGAATCAAAAGCTCTACAACTGGAACAATGAATCAAAAGCTCTACAACTAGATGAATGAATCAAAAGCTCTACAACTAGATGAATGAATCAAAAGCTCTACAACTAGATGAATGAATCAAAAGCTCTACAACTAGATGAATGAATCAAAAGCTCTACAACTGGAACAATGAATCAAAAGCTCTACAACTAGATGAATGAATCAAAAGCTCTACAACTAGATGAATGACTCAAACGCTCTACAACTAGATGAATGTATCAAACGCTCTACAACTAGATGAATGTATCAAAAGCTCTACAACTAGATGAATGAATCAAAAGCTCTACAACTAGATGAATGAATCAAAAGCTCTACAACTAGATGAATGAATCAAAAGCTATACAACTAGATGAATGAATCAAAAGCTCTACAACTAGATGAATGAATCAAAAGCTCTACAACTAGATGAATGAATCAAAAGCTCTACAACTGGAACAACGAATCAAAAGCTCTACAACTAGATGAATGAATCAAAAGCTCTATAACTAGATGAATGTATCAAAAGCTCTACAACTAGATGAATGAATCAAAAGCTCTACAACTAGATGAATGAATCAAAAGCTCTATAACTAGATGAATGTATCAAAAGCTCTACAACTAGATGAATGAATCAAAAGCTCTACAACTAGATGAATGAATCAAACGCTCTACAACTAGATGAATGTATCAAACGCTCTACAACTAGATGAATGTATCAAACGCTCTACAACTAGATGAATGAATCAAAAGCTCTACAACTAGATGAATGTATCAAACGCTCTACAACTAGATGAATGTATCAAATGCTCTACAACTAGATGAATGAATCAAAAGCTCTACAACTAGATGAATGTATCAAATGCTCTACAACTAGATGAATGTATCAAACGCTCTACAACTAGATGAATGTATCAAAAGCTCTACAACTAGATGAATGAATCAAAAGCTCTAAGCGTATTTTGTGTAAAATGTGACAGTGTACTACAATGTGCCACATACATACATACATGTATGTAACAAATTCATTTTATTATGAGGAAAATGGGTTATATTGGCACTGTGGGACTCATCGAGTGGATGGTTGATGGATATAGGTAGTATGTCTAGTTGACAGACCTAGTTCCAGGGGCAATGATCAATGTTTATGACATAATTGATGTAATAACACTAATGAACAAAAACACAGAAACACTGGAAAATAAGTAGGGATCCCCTCACCCACCCAGCAGTTAGAAATACAAAAACTATATTAATTTATAATTTCACCATCTTGCAATATATACTAATATTACTAGACACATTGTATATCTCAGTAACCTATTGTATATCCCAGTAACTGATTGTATATCCCAGTAACCGATTGTATATCCCAGTAACCTATTGTATATCCCAGTAACCTATTGTATATCCCAGTAACAGATTGTATATCCCAGTAACTGATTGTATATCCCAGTAACCGATTGTATATCCCAGTAACTGATTGTATATCCCAGTAACCGATTGTATATCCCAGTAACCGATTGTATATCCCAGTAATGGATTGTATATCCCAGTAACTGATTGTATATCCCAATAACATGTTGTATATCCCAGTAACCTATTGTATATCCCAGTAACTGATTGTATATCCCAGAAACCTATTGTATATCCCAGTAACTGATTGTATATCCCAGTAACTGATTGTATATCCCAGTAACCTATTGTATATCCCAGTAACTGATTGTATATCCCAGTAACCTATTGTATATCCCAGTAACCGATTGTATATCCCAGTAACGGATTGTATATCCCAGTAACCAATTGTATATCCCAGTAACGGATTGTATATCCCAGTAACTGATTGTATATCCTAGTAACTGATTGTATATCCCAGTAACGGATTGTATATCCCAGTAACTGATTGTATATCCCAGTAACTGATTGTATATCCCAGTAACTGATTGTATATCCCAGTAACTGATTGTATATCCCAGTAACTGATTGTATATCCCAGTAACCTATTGTATATCCCAGTAACCTATTGTATATCCCAGTAACTGATTGTATATCCCAGTAACTGATTGTATATCCCAGTAACTGATTGTATATCCCAGTAACTGATTGTATATCCCAGTAACTGATTGTATATCCCAGTAACTGATTGTATATCCCAATAACTGATTGTATATCCCAGTAACCTATTGTATATCCCAGTAACTGATTGTATATCCCAGTAACCTATTGTATATCCCAGTAACGGATTGTATATCCCAGTAACCTATTGTATATCCCAGTAACAGATTGTATATCCCAGTAACCTATTGTATATCCCAGTAACGGATTGTATATCCCAGTAACTGATTGTATATCCCAGTAACCTATTTTATATCCCAGTAACCTATTGTATATCCCAGTAACCTATTGTATATTCCAGTAACATATTGTATATCCCAGTAACCTATTGTATATCCCAGTAACCAATTGTATATCCTAGTAACTGATTGTATATCCCAGTAATGGATTGTATATCCCAGTAACCGATTGTATATCCCAGTAACCTATTGTATATCCCAGTAACCTATTGTATATCCCAGTAACTGATTGTATATCCCAGTAACCTATTGTATATCCCAGTAACCGATTGTATATCCCAGTAACCTATTGTATATCCCAGTAACCGATTGTATATCCCAGTAACCTATTGTATATCCCAGTAACCTATTGTATATCCCAGTAACCTATTGTATATCCCAGTAACTGATTGTATATTCCAGTAACCTATTGTATATCCCAGTAACCGATTGTATATCCCAGTAACCGATTGTATATCCCAGTAACCTATTGTATATCCCAGTAACTGATGGTATATCCCAGTAACCTAATGTATATCCCAGTAACCTATTGTATATCCCAGTAACTGATTGTATATCCCAGTAACCTAATGTATATCCCAGTAACTGATTGTATATCCCAGTAACTGATTGTATATCCCAGTAACAGATTGTATATCCCAGTAATGGATTGTATATCCTAGTAACCGATTGTATATCCCAGTAACTGATTGTATATCCCAGTAACCTATTGTATATCCCAGTAACGGATTGTATATCCCAGTAACGAATTGTATATCCCAGTAACCAGTTGTATATCCCAGTAACCGATTGTATATCCCAGTAACCGATTGTATATCCCAGTAACCGATTGTATATCCCAGTAACCAATTGTATATCCCAGTAACTGATTGTATATCCCAGTAACCTATTGTATATCCCAGTAACTGATTGTATATCCCAGTAACCGATTGTATATCCCAGTAACTGATTGTATATCCCAGTAACCTATTTGTATATCCCAGTAACTGATTGTATATCCCAGTAACCGATTGTATATCCCAGTAATGGATTGTATATCCCAGTAACCGATTGTATATCCCAGTAACCGATTGTATATCCCAGTAACCTATTGTATATCCCAGTAACCGATTGTATATCCTAGTAACTGATTGTATATCCCAGTAACCAGTTGTATATCCCAGTAACCGATTGTATATCCCAGTAACCGATTGTATATCCCAGAAACCTATTGTATATCCCAGTAACCGATTGTATATCCCAGTAACCAATTGTATATCCCAGTAACCAATTGTATATCCCAGTAACCGATTGTATATCCCAGTAACCGATTGTATATCCCAGTAACCGATTGTATATCCCAGTAACTGATTGTATAGCCCAGTAACTGATTGTATATCCCAGTAACTGATTGTATATCCCAGTAACTGATTGTATATCCCAGTAACTGATTGTATATCCCAGTAACTGATTGTATATCCCTGTAACCGATTGTATATCCCAGTAACTGATTGTATATCCCAGAAGTCTTGACGCAATTATAACGCTGTTTAAAACATAAATATAATGCTGCATTGTGTAGTGATGTCATGACAATTTAGTGACGTCATGACAGTTTGCGCTGACAGTTGACGCGAAAACGAAAGTAACAGCGTTATTTTGTTTCATAAAATATGCTATGAAATCACCACTCATGTGAGACCACATATATTACAGTCATGTTTGTACGAAAATCACAACAGAGTATACATCAGAAATATTTGGTTTTTCGCAGTGTTTGTTTACGAAGGCTGTCATTGGTTTATTCCCCATATATTGTTTTATCCAACTGCGTAAAAATAACCAAAACACAATAAAGTCTGATTAGCTTAATAAAACAGTGATATACATTACAATATCTCTCGGAAATAAACATGAATAAGTTTACTTATAAAATGTTTATGTCTGTGTATTCAATACATAGGCGAAACATGAGTAGATTTCTGGCATATTGTAGTCTGAGCGAACGGGATTACCAAGGGACCCATTGACACATTTTATCCATTATTATACATTTGTAAGTAGACTGTATCCTGCAGAATACAAATACCGTTCAATATTTATACATAATGTCACAGCTCATTCCAGGTAATCATTTTGGAGAGAAGTGAGAATGCGTGCGATTGTGTCCTAAAATTGTGTTATTTAATAAATTTCAACCAAACATGGTTAAAATACACACAATATGACCATTAATTAACCCTTTCAACCCCACAGGCCTCTAAATAGGCTTATGAAAAGTGTAGATCCAGATGAGCCAGCTCGTAACGAGCCGTCTCATCAGGATCTGCACTTTTTTGCCAGTAATAATTATTACTATTTTTAGATAAAATTACCCATGTTGATAAATGAACTGGTCCAAATGTAATTTTCTTATTAATTTATTGGTCTAAAAATAGCATGCACCAGTCCATGTCAGTTACTTGGGGTTGAATGGGTTAAATACAACATTTGAATAGAGATATTGAGTAGAATAGAGTTTGCATCCAAAAACCAGCTGTAGCATTTACGATTGTGCTCTTTACGGCAAGGCACACTACACTGCCTCTCTCTTTATGGCAAGGCACACTACACTGCCTCTCTCTTTATGGCAAGGCACACTACACTGCCTCTCTCTTTACGGCAAGGCACACTACACTGCCTCTCTCTTTACGGCAAGGCACACTACACTGCCTCTCTCTTTACGGCAAGGCACACTACACTGCCTCTCTCTTTACGGCAAGGCACACTACACTGCCTCTCTCTTTACGGCAAGGCACACTACACTGCCTCTCTCTTTACGGCAAGGCACACTACACTGCCTCTCTCTTTACGGCAAGGCACACTACACTGTCTCTCTCTTTACGGCAAGGCACACTACACTGTCTCTCTCTTTACGGCAAGGCACACTACACTGCCTCTCTCTTTACGGCAAGGCACACTACACTGCCTCTCTCTTTACGGCAAGGCACACTACACTGCCTCTCTCTTTACGGCAAGGCACACTACACTGCCTCTCTCTTTACGGCAAGGCACACTACACTGCCTCTCTCTTTCTGGGTGGATAATTACACCGGGATTCGGTCTCAAAATATGAAAAGGATCTCTGCCACCAGTCATATTAACCCTTTCCCTCATAGAAGTACCTCTTGATGCCATTACCAATACAACATACAATGACAATATAGTAGCCAAACCAATGTTCATAAGAAAGGCCAGAATCTCATGTAGTCCCAGTAATATCTATGGAGGTGGGATGGATATGGCGACTACTTATCCACTGCATGACAGCTAAATGGCTGTCGCTTGTATGGAGATATAATAGTATATTAACCTAAATCTCTACGAAGGAAAGGGTTAAGCCTCTTCAGATTAGTAGTACATTGTACAAAGTAAAAACTACAAACAAAAATCATTGCTTTCTAAAGATTTGAACATTTTGTCAATTGAAAATTTATTGTTTTTTTTTCTATTATATTTTCCCCAGTTAAATTTACCCCTTCCCTCATAATACACCTCGGGGCATTCTTATCTTAGGCAATATTTGAAATATGCAATATTGCACCATTATTTTGACATGTTACTTTTCACCCTGACTTATACAGATTACTATCTACTTCTAAACAATACGTTCCAATAAGAAGTACTGTTACAAATAATAATGAAATAATAATGAAATAATGATGAAATAATAATGAAATAATTATTACATATACAGGTTGGATCATTCTGCTGAACACGTGCAATATGTTTTGTGGCGCTGAGGATATGATTTCATACATAGAAGTTACAAACATACAAACAAAGAGGGACATTGAATAAAGACTTATTTAATTTATAGTTTACGAATTGCCAAACATTTTATGCATCCAATAAATATGGTGTAATAAGTTCTGCGTAATAAACTTGATTAAATGTACTTTTATAGTTCTTTAAACAAAATCGAGTGATAATTCCATAATCCAGGGACGAGTCTGGTTGGCAGATCTACCAAGTGAAACATTTTGTGAGAACTTTAAACAGACTTTGTGTTTGAAACATTTTGTGAGAACTTTAAACAGACTTTGTGCTTGAAAGTGACTGACAAGTGGAAGATATTCAGTTTATACAACATGGTTGTCCACACTGACCACCTGTATTTTAATCGGCTTGACAGTAAGTAATCATTATATCTTAAAAGCATCACCGATTCGGGGGGGGGGGGCTCCGTGGCTGAGTGGTTACGGTCGTTCACTTGGCTCTCATCTCTGTATGTTCAAATTTCACCTGGGATGTCGATTTCATCCATGTAAGAAAGCTATAGCTGGCTTGCAGAAGGCTAGCGGTTCTACCTGGGTGCCTGCCCATGCCGTAAGTGCCGCTTGGAGTCATATCTAAGCCAATCAGATGCAAGCTTGAGACTGAGTTTGAGTTATATGTTATATTTCGGGTTTTACGCCTGCATCAGCACCATTTTGGGCTATATCGCCGGCGGGCAGTTTACCTAACAACACCTTTCCTGGGCAGGCTCCAGCGGTTAACCAGTACTTGGGTGCACCAACCTCTGTAAGAAACTGCCAACTTTTTCATATAAATGAGACACGGCCTGAGTGGGGCTCAAACCCGTGACCATCAGTGATGATAGGTTACAGTGGTATACAAGTCAGTGACCTTAACCACTCGACCACGGAGGCGGACAGACTGAGTTTGAGATTGGAAAAATGTTGTATTACAACCTCCAACCCAGTTTTGGAATGTTATATTTTGCTTAGTATTAAATTAACCCTGATTTGACTACATGTACCATACGTGTAAACGAAAAAAGTAAGATTAACTAAATGGAAGAAATTCATCAGCTAATATTGCTGTTTCATAATTCAACATCATTCTGCTCAACCAAGAATATCCTGCCTGGGAAACAGAGCGACCTCATTATATATGGGGATATGCGTTATATAATAAATATACGCTGTCACAACATGCAGGTAGGCTATGTCACGGACAAACAGAATAACAGTGGGTGATGTCACATACATCTTACATTTTAACAACGGCAATAAATAGTTGAGGAATGGCAACCGATGTACAGTCTGATTATTTAGGGCAGTCACTTGTATACATAACATTAGAAAACCAAAACAATCATTGTTGAACCATCAAACCTAAAAATATTTTTCTGCAAACCTACAGCTTTGACCACTCGGCCAACCTGCCATATGTGATATTTCGATATATTTTATATTATTCAATTGGTGTTTTAACTCGCCAATGTTTATATACATCAGCATGTTTGTATACAAGTGACTGACCTGATTAATCTAACTGTAGCTGTGCACATTTATTTTTTGCTGACAGGGTGACCTTGTTTATTTTGGTTTTGGACTGTACTGAGATCTACTGATGCGATGTCAACAGTGTGCTTCCTCAGTTTGTCCTGTTGCAATAGCTCATGTATCTTGTACACGCGGTCAGAGCAAGAACTAATCACACATGATATGTTCAAATCATTTAGCATCAAAATGCAGACAGGAAGCCGTATTAGAATGTGCTTAATACCGTTTTTCTTTAGTACCATTTTTCTGTATTAGAGATAGCTCTGTCATCTAAGAGATAGCTCTGTATCCTAGGTGATAGCTTTGTCACAAAAGAGATCGCTATGGAAAAATGTCGAACAAAAGTACCGTATATTCCCGACCATAAGTCGAGGGAAAACTTTGGTGGGAAAAAGCTGATTTTAAGATGGATCCTTCCATAAGTCGAGGGAAAACTTTGGCGGGAAAAAGTTGATTTTAAGCTGGATCCTTCCATAAGTCGAGGGTACTTTATGGACTTACGACGATGGTTTTTTCCCTCATTTTTGAATGAAACTGGGCTCAATTTGAGATATCTGGTTCACTTTATTTCATTACAAATCGTAAACAAATGCACTGATGCACAACAATAATACATGAAGTTTGTGTATGGGCTATAAGTTATATTAAAATACTGTTGTGATGTCATGGGTACTTGCAGTGTTGGGTACGATAACTGTGGTACCTATATTCTAGTTGGGTACAATAACTGTGATACCTATATTCTAGTTGGGTACAATAACTGTGATACCTATATTTTAGTTGGGTACCATAACTGTGGTACCTATATTCTAGTTGGGTGCCATAATAACTGTGGTACCTATATTCTAGTTGGGTACCATAACTGTGGTACCTATATTCTAGTTGGGTACCATAACTGTGGTACCTATATTCTAGTTGGGTGCCATAATAACTGTGGTACCTATATTCTAGTTGGGTACCATAACTGTGGTACCTATATTCTAGTTGGGTGCCATAATAACTGTGGTACCTATATTCTAGTTGGGTACCATAACTGTGGTACCTATATTCTAGTTGGGTGCCATAATAACTGTGGTACCTATATTCTAGTTGGGTACCATAACTGTGGTACCTATATTCTAGTTGGGTGCCATAATAACTGTGGTACCTATATTCTAGTTGGGTACCATAACTGTGGTACCTATATTCTAGTTGGGTGCCATAATAACTGTGGTACCTATATTCTAGTTGGGTACCATAACTGTGGTACCTATATTCTAGTTGGGTGCCATAATAACTGTGGTACCTATATTCTAGTTGGGTACCATAACTGTGGTACCTATATTCTAGTTGGGTGCCATAATAACTGTGGTACCTATATTCTAGTTGGGTACCATAACTGTGGTACCTATATTCTAGTTGGGTGCCATAAACTGTGGTACCTATATTCTAGTTGGGTACCATAACTGTGGTACCTATATTCTAGTTGGGTACTAACTGTGGTACCTATATTCTAGTTGGGTACCATCTGTGGTACCTATATTCTAGTTGGGTACCATAACTGTGGTACCTATATTCTAGTTGGGTACCATAACTGTGATACCTATATTCTAGTGTGTGTGTGTGGTGTTTGGTGTTTGGTGTTTGGTGTTTGGTGTTTGGTTGTTTGGTGTTTGGTGTTTGGTGTTTGGTGTTTGGTGTTTGGTGTTTGGTGTGTTGGTGTTTGGTGTTTGGTGTGTGTTGTGTGGTTGTTTTGGTGTGTGTGTGTGTGTGTGTGTGTGTGTGTGTGTGTGTGTGTGTGTGTGTGTGTGTGTGTGTGTGTGTGTGTGTGTGTGTGTGTGTGTGTGTGTGTGTGTGTGTGTGTGTGTGTGTGTGTGTGTGTGTGTGTGTGTGTGTGTGTGTGTGTGTGTGTGTGTGTGTGTGTGTGTGTGTGTGTGTGTGTGTGTGTGTGTGTGTGTGTGTGTGTGTGTGTGTGTGTGTGTGTGTGTGTGTGTGTGTGTGTGTGTGTGTGTGTGTGTGTGTGTGTGTGTGTGTGTGTGTGTGTGTGTGTGTGTGTGTGTGTGTGTGTGTGTGTGTGTGTGTGTGTGTGTGTGTGTGTGTGTGTGTGTGTGTGTGTGTGTGTGTGTGTGTGTGTGTGTGTGTGTGTGTGTGTGTGTGTGTGTGTGTGTGTGTGTGTGTGTGTGGTGTGTGTGTGTGTGTGTGTGTGTGTGTGTGTGTGTGTGTGTGTGTGTGTGTGTGTGTGTGTGTGTGTGTGTGTGTGTGTGTGTGTGTGTGTGTGTGTGTGTGTGTGTGTGTGTGTGTGTGTGTGTGTGTGTGTGTGTGTGTGTGTGTGTGTGTGTGTGTGTGTGTGTGTGTGTGTGTGTGTGTGTGTGTGTGTGTGTGTGTGTGTGTGTGTGTGTGTGTGTGTGTGTGTGGTGTGTGTGTGGTGTATGTGTGTGGTTTTATGTGGTGTTTGTGTGATGTGTGTGTGTGGTGTGTATGTATGTATGTGGTGTGTGGTTTGTGTATGTGTGGTGTGTGTGGTGTGTGTATGTGGTGTGTGTGTGTTGTGTATGTGGTGTTTGTGATGTGTGTGTTGTGTGTGTGTGGTGTGTGTATGTGTATGGTGTGTGGGTGTGTGTGTGGTGTGTGTGTGGTGTGGTGTGTGTGTGGTGTGTGTCGTGTGTGGGTGTGGTGTGTATGTGGTGTGTGTGGTGTGTGTGTGGTGTGTTTATGTGGTGTTTGGGTGTGGGTGTGGTGTGGGTGTGTGTGTGTGTGTGTGTGTGTGTGTTTACGTTTAATTATTGTCGCTACCGGATGCCCATATGAGCAACGCCTCCTGAAGAGATTAGTCATTTTAGATTTTGGAGGATAGTGCATGATACAGACAGAGACCCATTCCAGAGTCTCCTCTGGTTCTTTTACGTGCACGGTGTAAAGCACCGACACGAGACATCGGTTTAACGTCCCATCTGAAAGACTGTTAATTTTATTATGGTCAGACAGGGGATCGAACCTGTGATCCCGGGATTACCAGTCCAGCGTGTTACCACTGGACTACAGATCCGTCTGTAGCGTGACAGATAAATGAATGTTTATATATATACTTGATGTACCAATGACAAACACAATTTATACCTGACCTACCTGATAGATTGTTTATGTAGACATAATTGTACAGAAAGCGAATGTTGACATCTACATGTATAGCATTTTCATTTTACAAAGCATGATCATGCTTTAAACTTTATTTATTTTACAACGATTGCGAAGCAAGTTTTAACAATTTATATTAATCACTCTCGTTGGCGCGGATGAAAGCGTATATGTGGTCATTTGTGTGGGAGGAAACTGGAGTACCTGGAGAAAACCCACCTGTCCGATCTGGTGACCACCGTACCATCTTACCATGCTTACAGTCAATAATATAGACATACCGTAACTGTGTCTATTAGCGAATTATTCTGTTGCCGCTGTGACAATGATCTAGCGGGACTGGATCCTGCGGACATGGTTATCTATCTAACTGTGAACTTCACTTTCTGTGACGTTAACCTTGATGAATTCCCTGATGATATGACAACAAAATCACATCAATTCGACCTGCAATCAATGACAATAAGAAACATGGTATAAATGTTCTTCAATTTACAAACTACATAGCTAACAGGAAAAATCCAAACTCCCCTTAACCCATTCAACACCAAGTTATTTTAGACCAATAAATTAATAAGAAAATTACATTTGGACCAGTTCATTTATCAAATCGCGTAATTTTGTCTAAAACTAGTAATATTACTGGCAAAATGTGCAGATCCTGATGAGACGGCTCGAGTGATTATGGTCGGTTGAATTCAAATCACTGTCGGTTCGAATCACACTATGGGTGTCGGAATCATTTCATATGAGGAATCTATCCTGCTGGCTTGCGATAGGTCGGTGGTTCTACCAAGGTGACTGAAACGGTCGGTGGTTCTACCCGGGTGACTGAAATACTGCTTGAATTGTCACCCTGGGTAATAGTTGCCATATGACCTAAGCTGTTGGTGCGACGTTAAACCCCAAGTCGTGGAAGTCGTGATAGCGCAGTGGATGCGCGTTCGCTTCAGGTGCGAAAGTTCCGGAGTTCGAGTCCCGCTGGAGCCGTTACGATTGTACCCTTAGGCAAGGCATTTAAATTCCACGTTGCCTCTTCTCTCTCCTTCATGGCGATGGATTCCATCAGGAATGAGGTCTCGAGAGTGATTAATATGAGTTGAAAGAACTTGTTTCGCAATCGAGCTAAAATAAATTTGTATAAACTAAACCCCAAAAAACAAGTTCATAGGGATCTACACTTTTTGTCAGCCTATTTAGAGGTATGTAGTGTTGAAAGGGTTAATCTACACTGTTAGCGCCCACAGTTAGGAACAAGAGAGTGTATGTCTGCTGCGGACACGAAAACTCAAAATGTTGTTGATGGATTTTGATGAAGTTTAAAAATTGTGAATATATAAATTAGGATTTTGTTTTGGTGTTTATGAACTTGTATTTTTTTTTTGGTTTAACGTCGCATCAACAACTTAGGTCATACAGCGACTCTCCAGCTATTATTGGCGGAGGAAGACTCGTCAGGTAGCACCACAATCAACTCCAACAGCCAGCCCGGTCCATGTCCAACTGATCCCCCTCTATGTTAGGTGTCAGCCCCTGCCGTGCACTCTAGATATGATTCTCTTTCAGACTGAATAGAATTTTGTTTAGGACAAACCCAAAACTGATTCCTTATATGGCTATACATATCTCCCCCTGTCTGTATTGTTGGCCGATATCTATGACTAGAAGCCATGTTTGCCTGTGTTTACGTTTAATTATCGTCACTACTGGTTGCCCATTTGATGACACCTCCTGTTTAAAGTCTCATATGTTCCTGGATTCACAGTCCAACGTGTTAACCACTGGACCACTGATACGTCTGTAGGACAAACTAAATGTATTGTTGGTCAATATATCTGACTGGTGCCACATATATGTGTTTTTACGTTAATTTATCGTCGCTACCAGTTACCCATATGAGCGATGCCTCCTGAAGAGATTAGTCATTTTAGATTTTTGGAGGATAGTGCAATGATACAGACAGAGACCCATTCCAGAGTCTCCTCTGGTTCTTTTACGTGCACGGTGTAAAGCATCGACACAAGACCTCTGTTTAATGGCCCATCTGAAAGACTGTTTATTAGGGTCAGACAGGGGATCGATCCTGCGATCCCTGGATTACCAGTCCAGCGTGTTACAACTGGACTACAGATCCATCTGTATTGTGCCACATATAACTACAACCATATAATAATTATATTAAACAGATGTCCCCTCACACTTACAAATGTGAAATTTAGCACTTAATAATATACTAATCTCTTAATCAAAGGTGAAAGGTGCCAAGCCCTACATCTGATCTGATCAAACACCTGTTGTGTCAATTGATTTTTAATTGATCACTGCAGACTGCTGCCTGCTTGTTATGTAACGTCACCCTGATTATTATGAACAGAACAATTATTCTTTAAATAAGCATAATAAATGATTTCTAAATAAATTATGTAATAAACATGTAATTTGTAAATAAAAGAATAGTTGAATATAAAATAAAATAATAATAGTTATAGTAAACATGACCATACACCAACATTAATTCAGCAAACTAAACTAAATGAGATGGAAACTAAGGAAATCAAGTTAGTAAATAAATGTCATCATACATACACGACATGTACACAATCCACACTCATTGAGTCACACGCACAATGTAAACAGTACGTAATCTCGTTATGCACGTGCTTCTTGGTTACAGTAATATCTGCAGCGTTGCATGTCCTGGACCCCTTCTCTTACGTACACTTAAGTCTCAACATACATCAAACTATTACTTTTTAAACTGAAATTAATCCGTAACAGAAACATAAACATGTGAATCGTGTGTTCAGCTTCAGCATTTAGTCATTTCTGAGATGCTACTTGCGCACTACGTCATGGCTTTGTGTTATTTAGTTATTGAATTAGAAGATATCGATTTCTGAGATTGAAAATTATAAATTTGTATAGGAATGGTATATTTTTGGTTCACAGATACATATATAACATGTACTTTGGCTCGGCTTGGAGAAGTCACTCTTACCGGGGTCGTAATTTATCACAACCAGATTTGACACGTTTTCCCGTACTTTTTCTAATGTACATGCATAGAACAGACATGTCCGTGTTCATTGACCCGTCAAATTGACATGTTGAACTTTGCCCGCCGCAACATAAAGCGTTTGATTGGCTTATTGCTCACTACGACTACCCTACCCTGATTATGATTGGTCAACGCGAGGTGGGAGGATACGCCTTCACATAAGAGCTACATCATACCGCGCCAAATAATCCGTGAATTTTACACATTATTACCGATTTTAATGAGTTATTAGTTAAAATATTATATATTTCATGTTTCTTTTAATGAGCACATATGAAATCCATACAGTTTAACACGGAATATACGCTGCAGGTAACAATATTTTAACATTTTGTAATCAATCGTGGCAGAAAACATGACGTAGATGGTCCAAATTTGTACCTAAAATATACAGGGAAATGCATGTAGTTCAGTATATTGTATGCTTATAGTTGAAAGTAAATCGTTCAATCATTTATCGAAAAGGACGTGAACGATTCCATTTGGTCGTTAGTGTCGATGCAAAGACGAATTCACTGATGGATTAGAGGCTATCATAGATTTCATTAGTGATGTGGTGACCTATATAGTTTGCAGTGCATTTCTGAAGGACTGAGTTGACCAGAAAGGGCATTTATACATTGGATGTAATAACGAGACACTAACTTTTATATCTATAAACATAGTTTATTTCGATTTCTCATTCTTAAGGTTATTTTTGCCTTTAAACATTGACCCATTTCCAACCTACGCGGACATGTTGAATTTATTCCGCGAATATGTCGCATCTCGTTTCACGTGACCTTGGATCAGAGACTACAAAAATTGATAAATGTAAATTGTTGGTTTGTCTACAAACCCAGAGTAACATGCTTCAATTGCAAACTTGTCAATACATTTACTCTTTCAAATAAATATAATATTCACTCTATCGTTTTAATTCGTATGTGCATACCCGCAGAAACATTGCAGACATTTTAGTTATGCTTCAACAGGGCGACCAAAGCACACAATCACGCGCCAATTTTGAACACTATGTAACAAACACTATCGGCAACACGGAATGGAACGCAAACAGATCCATATTCGACATATTTACACGTAAAGCTCGGTGTGAAGACTTTCTAAATACTTAAGAACAAACTAATTTAGCATTCCATATATATTCACAGCTACAATGAATATTTTACGTAAGTGATAACTTGTTTGAACGACTTTGTTTTGGTTTGCAGGTTTGGCGGAAAAATCGGCTAAAATTTGCGCATAAATGGGCGTTGTGTTATGGGCTATTTTGGGAGATCAAGTTTTAAATAATTGTGCTCTAATATATAAAATTACGTTTCAAAGTTAAAACTATGTGTATGTCTATTAACAACCTTGATGTTACTGACCAGAAACTGAGAAAGGAGTGGAAAAAGATTCACAAAGTTATGGCATACAGTGAATACACTAGACTGACTAGTCCGTGATCCAGTCACAATAGTCGTGAATAGACGGTTCAGTAGTGCAGTGGTTAACATGTTGGACTGCGAAACCAGAGATCGCAGGTTTGATCCCCCGACTGACCTTAATATTAATTAAAAGTCTTGTCGGTGCAAATAAAAGAACTAGTCAATACGCTTGAATTGTTCTCAGTATCATTGCACTATCCTCCAAAATGGGTAATCTCTTCAGGAGGCGTCGCTCATATTGGCAGTAGGTAGCGACAATAAATAAACACACAGAGCATTGAATTTTGTAATTGAGGGTTCTGGGTTTGTTACAGTCACGGCATGTATGTATTGTTCTTGAGCTTCGGTCCTGTATGTATACATGTATGTTCCATTAATATCAAACCCCTTGCGGGGACCTAGACATGTTTTCCTGGGCATGCTTAGCCGACCATAGCGGTCAATCAGTACTAAGCAATGTGTGTGAGGTGCCTTGCTCAATGACACTACATACATGGCCTGACTGAGTAACGAACCCGAGCTGTTCGATTCTAAATCCGACACTACCATTGGACGCCACACTATGGTCCTGTCCTTTGATGGGGAAATATCTGCCCAGTTCTCGTATGCATACAATGCTTGATCTCATTATCATAGCTATTTAAATACAGGCATTCTACATGTACTTGATGGGATGTGCCATCATTTGGCTTGTTTGTTTTTTGACAGAATAGAATATAATGTTTTACCATTCCTATGCGATCTTGTGCATATAAATGATACAGGTTAGCAACCCTTTCGACAGGGCGATCCAGTTTCCTGTCCATCCTTGCAAATAACAGGCGAGTTAAGCATATTAAATATGGTTGTTTACTTCAGTTTTAAAATCTCTGTGGACTTTTAGATACGGGGAAAACCCACATTTGTACACATGCCGAAACTTTTTTATTTTAGGAGGCCCAATAAGTGGTGAAATTAACTTTCTGTCAGATACTGTCAACATTGTACATAGTAATATTAAGTCAGTTATGCTAAAAAAACTTCATTTTTGGATGGAATATGGTCACCAACATGTATGTATGTTCCATTAATGTCAAACCCTTGCAGAGGGGTATACACGTTTTCCTGGGCAAGCTTAGCCGACCTAAGTGGTTGACATGTACTAAACGATGTGTGTGAGGTGCTACATACAATGACACTACATACGTGGCCTGACTGAGTATCGAACCCAGGACAGATCGATTCCAAATCCGACGCTCTACCACTGGACCACGGATGCCACACAACATGTAATGATTTACTTAAAAAAGCTCTGTGAATGAATAGTTTCTATTTAGTTCTAACACTGTTGAATGCTTCAAAGTCGCAACGCAGAGAGATAATGATTCTTGTCGGTTCCAGTTATGTCCAACCCCTTACAGGATCCTAGACATATTATGGGCCAGCTTAACCAATCAATAAATACTACTAAGCATGTCCTGACTGAGTATCGAAACCGGGACTCGGATCCCAACATAATATCACAACAAATGATATAATAGGGTATTGTTTGTATTTTTTAGAAATGAGCCAAGTGGACAACTTAATTCCGGATCATATTAAATCCTCACTGAGTGACGCGGAAGTCGACAGTGAGTGCGAAATCAACATGGACAGAGTGCCTTTTGCGAAGAACACCATAAGAATGGACCTGAAACAAATTGACAGGAGTTTGAAGGCCATGAGTGCTCAAAATCAGAACAAAGAAAACATGAAAAATGGCGATGCTGATGAAAATCAGAACCGATCGTGCACACCAGCCAATGAGGTTGAAGTGTCTGGTCAACCACTCACACCAACTGCTAATCTTAAAATGCTATTTAATGCCATGAGCCCAGAGCTTAGACATAGAGACGAACTCAACCGGGCAAATTCTGATGAAGAATTGAGCCCAACAAACAGTCAAGACTGTCAAGATTATCAATTTGAAACAATTATAGAAATCAATGCACAAGAGCTAGATCCAAAATTTGGACCTTCGAGAAAGGAAAAATCTTTAGGGTTATTGTGTCAAAAGTAAGTTTCTGGTCTTTTTGGGTACTTGATAGTGTTGGAGGCTTATACATGTATGTATGAACATGATAGTATGCTGATACTATATACAGAGAACTTTGTTTATACACATACATGTATGTAACTGTTGGATACTTGAATGTTTGAGAGGATTTTGATTACCGGTTATGGGTAATTTGTTATTAAACAAACTTCATGGTCTATGGCTGAGTGATTATGGTCGGTTGAATTCAAATCACTGTCAGTTCGAATCGCACTATGGGTGTCGGAATCATTTCATATGAAGAATCTATCCTGCTGGCTTGTGATAGGTCGGTGGTTCTACCCGGGTGACTAAAATACTGCTTGAATTGTCACCCTGGGTGATAGTTGCCATATGACCTAAGCTATTGGTGCAACGTTAAACCAAAAAAAACAAGCACGTTCATAAACATTGTTTAAAACCGTTATTGAATCCACTCGTCCCTTTGCCATGGACATATGGATCCAAAGCTATGCTAATATCATATGTAACAATTGGCATGCAATCGATGCGTTCTTTTATCAGTCATTTAGACATAGGATCTGCGAGTGGAAAAGGGTCTGCGAGTGGAAATATACTGATGAGACATAGACTAGGTTGAATATTTCCACAATATTTTTTGGTACAATGCATTTTCCTGTCATCTGTGTAAACATGTCAAATCACAGAGACATAGCAGCATGTTATTTGGCAAAATCGTTTTCACACGTGTAGTTGAAACTGTACACGGGTCGTGTCGATTTTACGAGTTAATAGATCTACAGAGTACAGAGCATGTACATGTAGCTTTTAATAACATCGGATGTTGGTAATGTTTCAGGTTTTTACAGAAGTATCCTGAGCACCCTGAAGCTGGGGAGAAGTTTGAGATTTGCCTCGACGAAGTGGCCAAAGAATTACGTACGCCATCTTTAAATTTTTTTGTTCCTTGTATATTGATATTATGTTCTTGTTATTCTTTGAAGTTAGATTTACATGTGCATGTATACAGTTTTGTTTCTTTGTAACACTGCATCAGAGGTCTGCTGTGTTCAAGCACTATGCTGTTTAAAGTACGATACTCATTACTCCGCATAGTTTACAACCTTTAACGTATGCAAGTTCTACACATTAAATCTGCCAAATAAATAATTGCAGATAGTTTACTACGCAAACTTTGTTTAACTTGATTGCGAAACAAGTTGTTACAGCATTCGTGAGACCTCATTACTAATGGAATCCATAGTTATGACTGACGGAGAGATGAGGCAATGTGAAATTAAGAGTCTTTGTCTACAGACATCACCACCATGTTTCTGGAAGGGTTGGAACTCGCAACATCGATTTCAAGGCGGACATGGTATCCATTTCACCACGCTGGCTCCACATAATTGCAGTTGGTGTCATACCAATACATATGAATGACTTGTGTGTTTCAGAGGTGGAAAGACGGCGAATCTACGACATTGTAAATGTGCTAGAGAGTGTGGAGATAGTCAGTCGGGTGGCCAAGAATAGATACGCATGGCACGGCAAAACAAATTTACACACAACACTAGCTAAGTTGAAGGTATTGTAGCATAAATAACAGCACCTTTCTGCAGAAACTGACTAGTGACTTCAGGAACTGACCAGTGACTTCAGACTAGTGACTTCACAAACTGACTAGTGACTTCACAAACTGACTAGCGACTTCAGACTAGTGACTACAGGAACTGACTCGCGACTTCAGACTAGTGACTTCAGGAACTGACTAGTGACTTCAGACTAGTGACTTCCAGAACTGACTAGTGACTTCACAAACTGACTAGTGACTTCACAAACTGACTAGTGACTTCAGTAACTGACTGGTGACTTCAGACTAGTGACTTCAGGAACTGACTAGTGACTTCAGACTAGTGACTTCCGGAACTGACTAATGACTTCAGAATAGTGACTTCCGGAACTGGCTAGTGACTTCACAAACTGACTAGCGACTTCAGACTAGTGACTTCAGGAACTGACTAGTGACTTCAGACTAGTGACTTCATACTAGTGACTTCAGGAACTGACTAGTGACTTCAGACTAGTGACTTCCAGAACTGAGCTAGTGACTTCACAAACTGATTAGTGACTTCACAAACTGACTAGGGACTTCAGACTAGTGACTTCAGGAACTGACTAGTGACTTCAGAATAGTGACTTCCGGAACTGGCTAGTGACTTCACAAACTAACTAGTGACTTCACAAACTGACTAGCGACTAGTGACTTCAGTAACTGACTAGTGACTTCAGACTAGTGACTTCAGTAACTGACTAGTGACTTCAGACTATTGACTTCAGGAACTGACTAGTGACTTCAGTAACTGACTAGTGACTTCAGTAACTGACTAGTGACTTCAGACTAGTGACTTCAGTAACTGACTAGTGACTTCCGGAACTGGCTAGTGACTCCACAAACTGACTAGTGACTTCAGGAACTGACTGGTGACTTCAGGAACTGACTAGTGACTTAAAACTAGTGACTTCAGGAACTGACTAATGACTTCAGAATAGTGACTTCACAAAGTGACTTCAGAAGCTGACCTGACTAGTGACTCCACAAACTGACTAGTGACTTCACAAACTGACTAGCGACTTCAGACTAGTGACTTCAGGAACTGACTGGTGACTTCAGGAACTGACTAGTGACTTAAAACTAGTGACTTCAGGAACTGACTAATGACTTCACAAACTGACCTGACTGGTGACTTCAGGAACTGACTAGTGACTTAAAACTAGTGACTTCAGGAACTGACTAATGACTTCAGAATAGTGACTTCAGAAACTGACCTGACTAGTGACTTCAGGAACTGACTTGTGACTTCATAAACTGACTAGTGAAGATTATGTATTTATATTATATATTTCTTTTCAATGAGACTTGAAACTTCAGAAGTAAAATTTACCTTCATGTTTGTTGACATATTATACTACCTGTAAACACAGTGTGCTTAGAATCTCAAGAAACCAATGCACACAATTTTACAAAAACAAGCAAAATGCAAAACATACATTTTCTTTACATATAAAAAATGCATTACTACAACGAATTCTTCCGAAATAATTCAAACACTAACATAAATAAACAGTGTATTTGTGGTCAACAAGCGTTTGTTTATTAGTTGAAATAACTAATTTTTTAGGCAAATATTTTATTTTATGGGGGAATTATACCATATATAATAGGAAATTACATTCTGGAGAAATTTGCGTTTTCAGCTCTGTAGTAGGTAAACTTTAGCATTGACCTAGATAATTGAAGGTCACTCTTCTCAAGCAGTAGATCACAGTAATGATTCTCACAGTAGAATGTGATCTCATTTGACCTAGTAAATAACCGCTGTCAAATTTATTCAAATTGAAATATATAGTAAACTTGATTCATTATGTAAAATTCTGATGACTTGTAGTAAAAATGGCGTGCAGAATGTTGTGTTGTGGACCTTGTTGGTTTTAATGTTTTCATAATTGTTTCTAAAGGCTTTAGGTGACAGTGAAGGATTTGGGGAACAGATACAGAGACTGAAGGATTTTGAGTTTAACAGAGAGCTTGAGGAACAGTTCGGTAGATCTGACCCCAGGACCAAAACTGTACCAGAGCCAGATTTCTCAGTCTTTGGAGAGAATTCTCTGTTTAATCAAGGTAACATTATTTAGTGATGTCTCTCCCCACGTATACATTCATTTCAGAAGACTTTGTGAGCTTCTAGGTTATTATTTTCGACACATTTAAGATGGCGAACCAAGTTTCAAATAACTTTACACAAACGTTTATCATATTGATTAGGTATATCGAATACAAGGCTTTGATCCATTAGCTGCAAGATCAATGTCAGAAATGGGTGCAATGTTTTTTGTGTCCATTCCACCTCGGAGTCCGATTATCCTTGTCTTAAATAACTTCATAAAGTGTTCACCGTAGCATGTCGAGCACAAGACCCTTTTCCATGCCAGCAATATCACACATAGTCGTCAACGGTTGTAAATAGGTGCACTATAGTGTGTCTGCCTCATTTTGAAAATGATCGGCTTGTTTGAAAATGACTTGACATGCATGTTCACCACATTGAGTTGGCGTGCCTGTGAGAATGGTTGGTACCTGCAAGGTCACAATTTCCTGACAGATGTCAGAACTTGGTGTAATATTTTACATCTGCTCTCACAGGGTTCCCGCTGTCAGTCGCCAAAGTTGCGAATTGCGTCAAAAAATAAACATTGGTGCTAAATTTTGTGACTGCGAAAATATTTGGCGCCACTTTCTTTTAAACTGAACTTAACAAGTGGCGTGGACAAACATTCAGACAGAGGGAACCCTGTTCTCATATATTTTAAGCCTTTTTGGCCAGTTTTGAAATAACTTCATAAGTGGTTCATACTATGTTTAACATCTTTTGTTCACAAACCACTTGCCTTCAATAATTTGTTATTATTGTTACAGAAATTTATTTTAGTTCCATTGCGAACCAATGCTTTACAATATTAGATTAATCTCATTGAGATCTCATTCCTGATGGAATCCATCGCCATGAGGGAGAGAAATGCAATGTAGATTTATGTATCTTGCCCAAGGACACCAACATCATGGTTCTGACGGGGCTCAAACCAGTAATTTCTTGGTTACAAGGCAGACGCCATATCCACTACACAACATAGGCTCCACATATCCTTGTCCACCAATGGGTGTTCATAACTGTTTAAGAAAGTAGACCATTACTCCAGGTTTGTGTGTTTTACGTTTATTTATCGTCGCTACCAGTTGCCCATATGAGCTATGCCTCCTGAAGAGATTAGTCAATTTAGATTTTTTGAGGATAGTGCAATGATACAGAGAGAGACCATTTCCAGAGTCTACTCTGGTTCTTTTACTTGCACTGTTTACAGCACGGACACAAGACCTCGGTTTAAAGTCCCATTTGAAAGACTGTTAATTTTATTAGGGTCAGACGGGGGATCGAACCTGCGATCCCTGGATTACCAGTCCAATGAGTTAACCACCCAATAGTTTAAGCGTTCTTAAATATACTTATAAATAATCTATACAACTAGAAAATATTACTTTCGTTTTAATTAATCACAACCGTCTGTACTCCAGGTTTGGGGGAGGCGTATGATTTTCTCAATGACCTAATTTTAGTTTGAATATATATTTGATGTTATTTGGTTTGTGGACAGAGTATATAGTGCCGGCCAGGGGTGATGTTCCTAAAGCTATGTATTCGGTCCCTTTTTTGTATTTATAAGGAATGTCAGCTGCTGGATCCAATAAATATTTAATAGATTTCCATATCTTATTTCGTTGTTCGTGTTACGGTTAAGAAATTCAGCATATTTAAATAGTGTAAAATGTCGAACAATATTTATATCCATATTTGTTTCGGCGTCTTGTACAGAATGTTAGCACATCATTGAACCGTAGGCGCAGCTTCCGGTTTAGTTTTAACAATCGTGAGGCGCGCGAAACGTCTGGCTGTCCGATTAGCGCAGTGGTTAGCGCGCTCGCTTCTCACCAATGCGACCCGGGTTCGATCCTCGGACAGGGAAGTATGTGAGATGGTACGATGGTCACCAGATCGGACAGGTGGGTTTTCTCCGGGTACTCCGGTTTCCTCCCACATGAATGACCACATATATACGCTTATATCCGAGCCAACGAGAGTGATTAATATAAGTTGTTCAAACTTACTTCGCAATCGTTGTAAAATAAATAAAGTATAAAAAAACCGTCTGTATATTAACACGTATATATACCATGGCTAGCCCAGAGCTATCACAATATATTTACTGCACCGTTATTCATAGGTGAAAATGGAATGGCGAAATTCAGATTACAGTTGTCATCATGTTTATATATACCTGCTGTTCTATGTTTTTCAGCTGCTTTAAGAAAGGACAAGTCGTTGGGTATAATGAGTCAAAAGTTCCTCATGTTGTTTCTAGTTTCAAGGGTAAGTTAATGTTGCATACTGGTTTGCTAATTCATTCATGTTAATTATAATTTGGCCACTTCAAGTGTTGCAGAGACGCTGGTCCGAGTCTTAAGTCAACAGATCTTACATAATTTCCCCTTACTAAAGCCGGTACAACGATTCGTCTGACTGAAAAATTGATACAACAAATCACAAGATTTGTCTGAAACTTTGCCTCACCGTCGTTTGTATAAATATTGCTTGTACCTACATAGCAACTGTTCATTAGCACCTTGATTTGTTGTATTTGTTTGTGTAGGGTGAGACTGGAGGACACTGGTTTGAGTGTTGTATTTGTTTGTGTAGGGTGAGACTGGAGGACACTGGTTCGAGTGTTGTATTGGTTTGTGTAGGGTGAGACTGGAGGACACTGGTTTGAGTGTTGTATTGGTTTGTGTAGGGTGAGACTGGAGGACACTGGTTTGAGTGTTGTATTTGTTTGTGTAGGGTGAGACTGGAGGACACTGGTTTAAGTGTTGTATTGGTTTGTGTAGGGTGAGACTGGAGGACACTGGTTTAAGTGTTGTATTGGTTTGTGTAGGGTGAGACTGGAGGACACTGGTTTAAGTGTTGTATTGGTTTGTGTAGGGTGAGACTGGAGGACACTGGTTTGAGTGTTGTATTGGTTTGTGTAGGGTGAGACTGGAGCACACTAGTTTGAGTTACGGATTACATACTTTCGTCCCTTTTTTCCTCTTCCCAAGTTCATATTCATCATTCAGCCGACACTTTCACCGTATTTGACAGACATATTGTTTGCAGGCCGTAAAAAGCTTAGTAGATCGGTCATGTTTGTGAAGCGATAGCTGTAAAGATACGAGGCCAGTGTATATGTAGCAATATTGAGAAATGACGTAAATTTCCAATTAAATAGACATTGCAATGTAATGTACATAAGTTCAAGCTTCATGTTAAGTTATGGTTATACTTATTCATGTGGTTTACATTTAAGGATGCATTTCGAGAACATGTTTATTTCAGTATACACAACCAACTTGTTCCTTGTAACTCTGTGAGTAGTTCTAGGTACCAAATAATACTGGCTGTGTACTATATAAATAGTTTATTTAGTTCACTATTATAAATGCATGTATTTATTGCAGCCAAAGACCGTCAACTTGGATTTGTCAGCGAAGTTGCTCATCGGAGATGCCAATATCGACAGAACAGAAAATTCCAAGTTTAAAAGTGAGTATGATTGTGTATGTCATTTGTTGTCACGTACTGATTTGTCTGTTTGACTGTTGTATGTTGGTTAACATATTAGTTGATTAACCCTTTCCCTCATAGAAACACCTTTACACCATTACCAATACGACATACATTGACAATGTAGTAGCCCAGCCAATGTTCATAAACCCTTTCCCTCATAGAAACACCTTGATGCCATTACCAATACGACATACATTGACAATGTAGTAGCCAAACCAATGTTCATAAACCCTTTCCCTCATAGAAACACCTCGACGCCATTACCAATACGACATACATTGACAATGTAGTAGCCAAACCAATGTTCATAAACCCTTTCCCTCATAGAAGCACCTCTTGACACCATTACCAATACGACATACATTGACAATGTAGTAGCCAAACCAATGTTCATAATAAAGGCCAGAATCTCATGTAGTCCCAGTAATATCTATGAAGGTGGGTTAGATATGGCGACTACTTATCCACTGCATGATAGCTAAATGACTGTCGTTTGTATGGAGATATAATAGTATATTAACCTAAATCTCTATGCAGTCCCAGTAATATCTATGAAGGTGGGTTAGATATGGCGACTACTTATCCACTGCATGATCGCTAAATGACTGTCGTTTGTATGGAGATATAATGTATATTAACCTAAATCTCTATGCAGTCCCAGTAATATCTATGAAGGTGGGTTAGATATGGCGACTACTTATTCACTGCATGATAGCTAAATGACTGTCGTTTGTATGGAGATATAATAGTATATTAACCTAAATCTCTATGAAGGAAAGGGTTAAATGGCTGTCATTTGTATGGACATATAATAGTATATATAGTAAGGAAAGGGTTAATAGGGTCAAACAATTAGCTTTGCTGCACCTCGTTTGATTCCAGCTGCTATGACAGTTTTTGTTCCGTTTCTCATATTTTTATTATCATGTAGATGAAAATCTTCGTCCATTTCGGCACCGTATTACCGTAAAGCGACATTACATCGGTGAAAAAAAGCATGTAATTTCCTATGACATTTGCGGCAAATATTTGTTTTTTGTCGCAATTGGCGACCGACAGCGGGAACCCTGAATATGGTCAATATCCGTAGTGCCGTATAATCGTATGTATCCTGAATAACAAGATTTATTGTACAAATTAACAGCTATATCTCACATTTATTTCTGTGCATATATATATTTTTAGGCTGATCAGATTTAACTTATCTCTAACATACAGTATGATGTGTGTTGTGTAGTATTAGACTCCAATAATAAACAAACGTCAATTCAGGAGTGTGGCTGACCATTATATGAAATTCTACTTTAATTTTGAGTGTTTGTAGAAGGCAGACACACTGTTTATTGATAGAAAATTAGTGTTTGAATTATTTTGGAAGAATTTTGTAGTAGCAAGTCCGCCTCCGTGGTCGAGTGGTTAAGGTCGCTGACTTGTATGCCATTGTAACCTATCATCACTGATGGTCACGGGTTCGAGTCCCGTTCAGGCCGTGTCTCATTTATATGAAAAAAGTTGGCAGTTTCTTACGGAGGTTGGTGCACCCAAGTACTGGTTAACCACTGGAGCCTGCCCAGGAAAGGTGTTGTTAAGTAAACTGCCCGCCGGCAATATAGCCCGAAATGGTGCTGATGCAGGCGTAAAACCCGAAATATATTGTAGTGGCAATGCTATTACTTATAAAGTAAAATACATATTTTGCTTGCTTTCTGTGATATAATACCACTTTAATGTCTACTTATACATATTGCTTATTGAAATGGAAGTACGAAACCGTAATTCATAATCACATATCTGTAGTAGTATTAATTGAAACAAATTACCACCTGCAAAGTTGATTATAGCAAGGGAGATAATATACAAATATTATTTTTGCAATAAAAAACCGTTCATTTGTTACGGCCCTTATAACTAAGCTGCCTCATAGCTCCTTGTATTATTCAGCATTATGCTTTAGTGCATCGAGAAAGGCTAAATATATACAAATTAATTTCTTTTTTCTATGCTTCGTAGCTAAAATCCGGCGTCTGTATGACATAGCCAATATCCTGACCAGCCTAAATCTCATCCGCAAGGTGCATGTAACCGAGATCCGTGGGAGAAAACCAGCGTTCAAGTACATAGGACCGGATATTGATCAGAACAAAGACTTACAACTAGGTATGCTTTGTAGGTTCCACTCTCAAGGCCATCACATTTCAGCTGTCTTGCAGCATTCCTGAAATCCGTAAATTTTGTCATGTCAGACAAAAAATCCTTCCGTCAAACAAAATTGATTGAAATTATAAGTGCATTTTAATCGTTTGTCTGACTTATATAATGTGAAGTTTTGTGGAGACTGGCTGCGTTGGATTCTACCGTGGATGAATTGCGACTCCGAGTGGCACCTGTGGGATATTGAAAATGACCATATGACATAGACTTTATGAGCTGTCTGTACCATTCTAAACCCCAAACACACATTCTGGAATTGTTGTTAGTGCCCTATATGTTACCAATTGGAGCTTTATTTTACCAAAACAACACACATATGGTGAAATGGTTGGTAGTCGCTGACCAGGATGCATTTATTGAATTACTATCACGATTGTTAACATATGCACCACACAATCTGCCGAACGGGTGGGTACATTTTTCAAAAGAAACATTCACTAGTCATACAGAATGGAACACTTCGGTAAATATTTATTTGACGTCCAAACCAATTTCATTTGTTCATGAAATTGAATATGTTTACACTTATTTAAATTGGGTTATATCAGAGTAGAGGATCGTGCAAACAACACCAAATGTGTTCTAGACTTGAGTGTTACAGACATTACCACCTTGATTCGTGTCTACAGCAGTATGCATAATGTATGATCATTGTCGTTGCAGCATGTTGTAGCGATGGCTGTCACCGACCTACATCCAGACATTCCATGTTAGACTGTATACAGAATAATAGAGGTAAGATTGAAACATTGAATACCAGTCTGTCACCGACCTACATCCAGACATTCCATGTTAGACTGTATACAGAATAATAGAGGTAAGATTGTAACATTGAATACCAGTCTGTCACCGACCTACATCCAGACATTCCATGTTAGACTGTATACAGAATAATAGAGGTAAGATTGAAACATTGAATACCAGTCTGTCACCGACCTACATCCAGACATTCCATGTTAGACTGTATACAGAATAATAGAGGTAAGATTGTAACATTGAATACCAGTCTGTCACCGACCTACATCCAGACATTCCATGTTAGACTGTATACAGAATAATAGAGGTAAGATTGTAACATTGAATACCAGTCTGAAAACTAGGTAATTATAGGGTTTATTCTAGAGTTGAAAAACCAGCAGGGTGAGTCAGAAAATGGGTAGGGTGAGTCAGAAAAGGGGAGGGGAGGGGGTTACCCTCTAGAAAATGTTGCTAACTTATGGAGATTGACAGCCAATTATGCTTGATGAAAGAGACAGTAGGGCAGCACATATTGGTGAAAATGGCGGACGAGTTCTAGTTTAAATAGGCCTGCCTGCTGCCCAAAGGCACCCACCTGTTGTATATATAATTATAAAAGAAAGCATAAGGGTGGGGCGCCCCGTCATTCCGCTCTAGGAAACCCCTATAATTACGTCAAATTGAATAAACACTAGTAAACATTCAAAACTTGGTATTAGTTACATTTTAAGAATTCATCGATTTCTCTGTTGCCATTTCCAGCGAGGGACTAGATAACTAGGTGAAATTATTTTTAAAAACCCCTGCATTTCTCAATAATTTTAAACAGAATAGAGTGTATTTATTGCAATTTGTATGTATTTCAGTTGCCAAGATTATGGATTCTTACCAGAGTATTCAACCAGGAACCCCCACTGAAGGTATGCTTAGAAATCAGTTTTCCGTCTTTTTGTCTTGTTTCTAAGCAATTGATAGAACCATTAATGCAATTTGTGATTGGGGGTGGGGTGGGTCACAGCTGGATGGAATTTCTGTGGCTCTATTGTTTATATAACTAATATAGTTTCAAGATCGAGGTAACATTCCATTGATAGGCTTCCGTGCAGTTGTACAGTCGTAGAATATGTGCCAACATTTTTATCAGCAAGTCCACAATTAACCCATTTGATTCTGGATACCGTTCAAACAGTATTTGCCAAGAACACAGAGCCAGATCAGCCGTCACGGAATGTGCTGTCTGATCAGGCTCTATGCTGTTTGCTATTCAGATGATCTTGTTAAGGCACTTGGCTATGTAGCAAACAACATAGATCCTGATCAGCATCATGCTGCGGCTGATCTGGATCTATGTTGTTTGCAAAAACCTTTAAATGTATCCAGAATGAAATGGGTTAAGAAAGTTGAAAATTTGCGACAAACCCTGTATCAAATTGTGTTGCTTGTTCAATAATCACATCTTAGTATAAATATTGGTACAAGAAACATACTAACACATGTTTAATTATGATGTCAAAACTGTTCAGATGGATCTGTAGTCCAGTGGTAATACGCTGGACTGGTAATCCAGGGATCGCAGGTTCGATCCCCCGTCTGACTCTAATAAAATTAACAGTCTTTCAGATGGGACGTTAAACCGAGGTCTCGTGTCGGTGCTTTACACTATGCGTGTAAAAGAATAGTGGAGACTTTGGAATGGGTCTCTGTCTGTATCATTGCACTATCCTCCAAAAATCTAAAATGACTAATCTCTTCAGGAGGCGTCGCTCATATGGGCAACCGGTAGCGACGATAAATAAACGTAAAACACACACATACTATCACAATCGAGTAACATATGCTGAATGTGTTATCTGTAAACATCACCTACCATTATTCTATCTACATTGGTATATACTGAGTCCAAAAAGAAACGATACCAAACTAAAAATGACGTAAAACGGATAAAACCATAGAAAGGTTTAATATATTATTACGTATCAGTACCGGGTATCTTATTGCAACGTCAGCCAACCATAAACACAGGTAAATAAACACCCGATAATCCTGGAACGCCGAATTTCCGATTTGCACGTGCTCCTCAACAAAGACAACTTCCTACACATGTACAAATCGGAAAACCGGTTTATTGTACTGGTATTGCATTATCATCGAGGAAAAACACCTTACATACCCATTGTTACCTCTAACAAAATGCCTAGGCTAAACCGCAATCAGAGAATGCGTGCCATTACGTCATACGTCAGCGTGACGTCGCAAATCGACTCGGGGTTACGCGGATCACGATAACACGTATACTTCGACGTTATAGAACACATGGATCGGTGGACGACCGTCAAAGATCTGGTCGACCACGTGTGACGACGCGTGAACAGGACCGTCACATTCGGACGTCACATTTACGTGACCAGTTCCTACCTGCTACGCACACAGCTGCCGTTACTCCTGGGATGACCAACAATCGCATCAGTGCAAAAACAGTCAGGAACCGGCTCGGTGAACATGGCATTCGTGCCTATCGGCCATACGTTGGACCCATCCTGACACGACGTCACCGTGACGTACGGCGGGAATGGACGACGGAACGTGCTCGCTGGACTCGGTTACAGTGGAATTCGGTGATGTTTAGCGATGAATCGCGGTTCTGTTTGCGTCGAGCGGATGGCAGAGAGCGGGTATATCGCAGACGCGGTGAACGTTACGCCGACGCATGTGTACGTCAGGTCGATCTGTTCGGGGGCGGAAGCGTTATGGCGTGGGGCGGTATCACCTTCGGCAGTCGCACTGAACTGTTAGTGGTGGACGGGAACCTAAACGCCCAGCGGTACTGTGATGAGATCCTTGCGCCAGTTGTTGTGCCGTTCTTTAACGCCAACAGAAACGTCACACTGTTCCAACAGGACAACGCCAGGTGTCATACTGCTCGGATTTCCACCACATTATTGGAGCAGAACAATATTGAAACCCTGCCGTGGCCTGCTTTGTCACCAGACTTGTCACCCATAGAACATGTGTGGGATACGTTAGACCGCCGCGTCAGACGACGTCAGCCGGTAACGTTAAACCAACTGAGGGATGTTTTGCGTCAGGAGTGGACAAATATTGACCAGCAAGAGATTCAGACACTCTTCCGTTCGATGCGACGGCGGTGCATTGCAGTGAGAGACGCAAATGGTGCCCATACTCGGTATTGACGTCTGTGTGAAATCTCCATTAGACCCCTGTCCGACGAATTACGTCATCACGCAGCAGACAGTTTCTGAGGCTCATTATGCTTTATGTGCTCCTCTTTCAAACATGTTGGACTATCATCTTATGAATTTTCAAAGAATTTTCTTAATAAATATTGAAATTATAGACACATAAACACCAGGTATTGTTTCTTTTTTGACTCAGTAAAATACAATGCATTTGTGAGAATTAGTTTCTTCAAGATTGCGGTTCTTTTTAAACTCTTTGGTGTAATGGATATGGTATCCACATTGTAGCCGAGAGGTTGAGTTTGCGCCAAGTTAGAACCGCTGTGGTGACAATTATATCCGCATTGCCTCTGGTCTCTCCCCAATAGTTTTGGACTCTATCTGTAATGAGGTCTCAAGAGCTATTAAGCTAATGTGGTAACAACTGGTTCCTCCATCAAGGTGACATTGTCTAGTTTACTTCCTGAATACCAGCACACACAATTCAATATCGGATAGGAAGATCTTTCAAATAACGGAGCATGTTTGCTAATTCTTGACTTCGCATATACAGTCAAACCTGTGTTAGTGGTCACCTCCATTAAGCAGCCAACCTGTATTAAGCAGCCAGATTACATATTCCCAATATGTTGTTTTATTATAAATTTGACAAAATTGAGAAGTAGACACTAATTGTGATTGGAATTACTAATTAAGAATGAATGATTTTGCAGTATATTAAGCAGCCACCTGTGCTAAGCAGCCACTTTCTGTGATTCCCTTGCCGGGCTGCTTAAGACAGGCTTGACTGTAGTCACACTCCCCATTAATGAAATACTACATAAATTAGAAGTCCGCCTCCGTGGTCGAGTGGTTAAGGTCGCTGACTTGTATACCACTGTAACCTATCATCACTGGTGGTCACGGGTTCGAGCCCCGCTCAGGCCATGTCTCATTTATATGAAAAAGTTGGCAGTTTCTTACGGAGGTTGGTGCACCCAAGTACTGGTTAACCGCCGGAGCCTGCCCAGGAAAGGTGTTGTTAGGTAAAACTGCCCGCCGGCGATATAGCCCAAAATGGTGCTGATGCAGGCGTAAAACCCGAAATATAACATAACATAAATTAGAAGGAATGTGCAAACTACAGAATCATCTGATCTGACTGTAATTGTTAAATCCATTGCGACCTACGACAATATATATGTTTTGTCTAGAAGCTGAGTCTACAGATGATGTATATTTCATCCATTTCAGACTCGGAAGATAAGCTGGGATTTAGTCGACATTCGTCGTTTGAGACCTTGTGTGCTGTGGCTACCGTGGAAACTAACAAACTGAACGCATCCTCGGAACCATGTAGTCCTGTAAAGGTGGAGAGAACTGCAGGTAATACAGACTGTCACATCAAATATGGCTGCCTGATTAGCGCAATAATTAGCAAGCTCTTTTCTCTGTGTGTCAGCCTCCGTGGTCGAGTGGTTACGGTCGCTGACTTGTATACCACTGTAACCTATCATCACTGATGGTCACGGGTTCGAGCACCGCTCAGACCGTGTCTCAATTATATGAAAAAGTTTGCAGTTTCTAATGGAGGTTGGTGCACCCAAGTACTGGTTAACAGCTGGAGCCTGCCCAGGAAAAGTGTTGTTAGGTAAACTGCCCTCCGGCGATATAGCCCAAAATGGTGCTGATGCAGGCGTAAAAACCCGAAATATATCTTTTCTCTGTGTGTCAGTAAAGAAATGTGTAATGTTGAAGTAGTCAACCCCGTGTTAGTGATCACCTCCATTAAGCAGCCAACCTGTATTAAGCAGCCAGATTACATATTCCCAATATGTTGTTTTATTATAAATTTGACAAAATTGAGAAGTAGACACTAATTGTGATTGGAATTACTAATTAAGAATGAATGATTTTGCAGTATATTAAGCAGCCACCTGTGCTAAGCAGCCACTTTCTGTGACTCCTCTGCCTAGCTGCTTAAGACAGGTTTGACTGTATAATATACAATCTTAATTTGACTAGGATAGTCTCTTTCGTCCAATGATCTTGTACTCTGCATCAAATTAAAATTGCAAAGAAATCCATGTGCGCAGATCATGTTTGTTTGTTTGTTTTACGTTTATTTATCGTCGCTACCGGTTGCCCATATGAGCGACGCCTCCTGAAGAGATTAGTCATTTTAGATTTTTGGAGGATAGTGCAATGATACCAGACCCATTCCAGAGTCTCCTCTGGTTCTTTTACGTGCACGGTGTAAAGCACCGACACGAGACCTCGGTTTAACGTCCCATCTGAAAGACTGTTAATTTTATTAGGGTCAGACGGGGGATCGAACCTGCGATCCCTGGATTACCAGTCCAGCGTGTTACCACTGGACTACATATCCATCTGTGATGATCATGTGATATGTGCAGATCACCGTTAGCACGTGATCTGTGGGGGAGAATGTTTTTTATCCAAAATTCCTTTCTCTTATTACTATATTGGCTGGTTATAAATTGCTCCAAGGATATGCCTGGTCAGTCAAATAAATATATTTTAACACCGAGACTATTAATTGGGCCATATTGGGTTTCTGATCATATCAACGCCTGGGAAAACATGACGGATTGTCCGTGTAATTATTGATGCTATTAATAGGCCTATTAGCACGTGACTTAATTAATGATGTACTTGAATCGAAAGCGAGGCACTACAATGTTGATAATCTTTATAATTGGCCGCCATTGTTTACGATTCAACGGAACGATAAATAGTTTTAAAAAGTACAATGTGCATCTGATTTTACATATTTACTCAAGATTTAAGTCGTCCTTACTTCAATTATTCCGAATCGACCCATTACCACCTAAACGTAATAGTTAAAATCCGCCATCTCGTTCATATAACACAGAAACGGGAAATTATCTGTTTGCAATGTAAATGAGGCTACAGGAGCATTCGTGTATATTTGGAAATGATCATGTATAATTGTGCCTGTTCGGCGATTTTCGACAGAATTCCGTTTCTATATTTAGCGATAGTATCTTGTAGAGAAGAGTTGTCGTTCTTCAAATCTATACTCTCATAGATGGCTATATGATCGAAAATCAAGATTCCCCAGGCTGTCATTTTGCCAGAAGTTAAAAAGTGAAAATTCGACAGACTGGAACCCAGGCTAGTGCTTCCCCCATTTTAAAAACATGCCACAGCGAATCAAGTTATTTTATTATTATTTCATTGTTTGCTGCTTTTCAGATGCATCCAAAAAGCAGTTTGTAACATTGTCACAGCTGGAAGCTGCTCATATCAGAATAGCAGGTGGTTGTGATGTTCCATCCAGGCTTCCGACCAAAGGGTTCTGGCGAAAAAAGGTGCTAATGAAAAATGACGAGATGGGGTCTCCGCCGGCAGGTCAGGGTGCTGAGGCTATACTCATTAAAACTACGAAACCGGTGAGCGCTAAAGGTGGGAAGCAGCCCACTGTAATACCTCTCACTAAAGAACAGATTGATGCAGTTCTCCGGTCATTGAAAGTGCCAGTTCCTGTTAGTAAGGGACAGGTTGTCGACGCTACAACACAATCCTCTCCTGTAGAGGAACAGGACATCCAGGAGACTGTCGTATCAAATGAAGTAGAAGTGTCTGTTGAAATGCAGGTGTTGAATGAAAAAACTCCAGTTGTGACAATAAACACTCCGGAAAAGGGCACTAAACGTCCTGCGACCGTCTTAGATTCAATACCCCTAGAAAAACGAGTGAAGTTGGATTTTCCGTCGCCGTGTTCAGGGGACGAGAACTCCCCTTGTTCCACTAATCAAGATAATCCTGTGTTACGGTTCAGAAAGAAGGTAATAGATTCATCCAAGCCCTCCCCTCAACGGGCACTGCATTTGGCGCCAGAATTTGCTAACCCTTCCGATAAAAACATGACGCCGAGCGGGGATGCTACAAACTGTGAACAGTTGGACTCTGCAGATGAGGAAAAGAAACCGGTTACCAAGAAAATTGAAATAATAATCAATGAGTGTGCGGTGCAGTCGAACAGTTTGCTCAATGTCACAAGTCCAAATAATAAATGCAGCCAGAAGAGTGTTGTGATTGCGTCAAATACTCCTGTAAGTGCCGTGTCCAGTCCATCGGCACGCACTGTAGTTCAGTTGACCAATCAGCCAGCTACCATCCTGCAACTTCCATTCGTCAATTATCAAGGTCAAGGTCAGCAGAAGTTAAGTCGTCCTATTGCTATTCCCGTATCAATGCCGGGGACATTCCCCCATAATATACAGATTCTTCACGATGGGCAGCAGATGATTCAGTTACCAGTAATGTTAAACCAAAACAATTCTGAACTCCCTAGCAACCGGTCAAATATCACAGTTACTAACCTTCAGCTCATACCTCAAAGCGCCATGAAAGGTGCCAATCCGGCCGTGACTACACTAGTTCGACCAGTAGCTACCAAGGCTACTGCCTCGCCTAATGCCGGATCTCAAATTTTAGCCCCGCAAGTCATCACTCAATCCCCTATTACCTACCTTAGTAAAACCCCTGGCAGGTTCATTCCAATTTCGTCTGCAGCAGTTTCAAAGCTGTTGTCCTCAAACCACTCTAGTGATAACACAACGTCGGGATCAATTGCTGTTGATAGCTTATAGTCTTAGATGGTCATGGATAGGTTACTTTTTATTGTCGGTCCGAGGTTAACTGTCAGCTGAACCAATCGGGCGCTTGAGACTGAGTTTTGAGATTGGAGAACAGTTTTATAACCTCCAGGCCATGAATATTCATTGAATATGAAATTCAACTTGTGCTTTCATTGTTAAGTATTCATTAGAGATGATTTTAGTATTGTTTTAAGTGCTTTTAACTGCAAAAATATTTCTATTTAATGAATTGTATCTAGTCTAACTTATAAAAAAGCTGATGAGAAAATATTTGTCTTGCCGTTGTTTATCGTGATTAATTACTACGCATCAGAACGACAAAGCGTGTTTTATTCGCCGAGAAACAACATCAAGACAACTGTTATTTCCATTCTAACAGGACCCAACATAATGCTACAAACGAATAAATGTTGTTTTTTGTCGGCTGAGCAAGCTTCCAACAACCGTAAAATAGACTAAAAATAAATTGTTTATTGCAAATTTAACGATAAATTTGTTCTTTGTTTATAGGAGCAAAATATCAAGTAATGTTAGAATAAGAACATATCTGGAGTTGTGTACTTGTACTTCAAATACTGATCGTAAATGTGAAGTGACTCATCTTCTAATACAATATAAGACACTGTCTGGGGCTCTAAGGACACATCGAAACATCTAGCCCCCACCCCGAGTTTTAAGAATATGCAAAATTGTGTTCTATTAAGTCGTAGGATATGTTAATTCAAACACCTTGAATTGTATGATTTGATAATATTTTATTGCTCTATATACATGCAGGGATCATTCTAGAGGGCGAAATTGTCGCCCTAGGGACCCTGACTTCGCCCTCTGGGGACTTTTTTCAAACAAAATTTTGTCTAGTAAGATACACTGGCCCATTATAAAGCACTCTTATTCAAATGTTGTATTTAATGGTTGTACTGTGCATTTTAACCCTATTTTGCAGAAGTATATTAAAGAACACCATTTAAGGAAGCGATCACGCGCTTTCTCACTTCTCCCAAAAATTCTGACCTAGAATGAATCCTGACATGTATATAACAATCAAATCGTTGTACAAATAGAAAATTTAGCAAATGGGTTTAGCCACAAGTTCTAACAACATTAGTGATTGGCCCTCTCCATAATTGTTTGCCTACGTCATATTCAGGTACTGGAGATGTTAGCAGGCATACAACACATCAGATTGGGCCGCCATTATTTCGTCTATAAACTGGAAGTATCATATACAGCTAACTGTAACTGTTACAATGGTGGAAATGTATTGTATTGAAAGATTCAGTGGGGAAATGAATTGAAATATGTTTTGTGTATTAAGCGAAAATGTACTGCATGGATTGTGCTGTTGTGTGAATGCGTTAAGATATTTGCAAGTGTCCGTGCTCTCAAAGATGTGCTGCACTGGATTGTGCCGGGTATTTGCTCGTAATCTAAACAATATATTAAGTGCTCAAGACTCGGTGGTTCCCGCGACATCTATTATTGGCATTTAGAATCTGGAGGACCGCCTTACTGTTGAAGGATAGAAAGAGGTGAATAATGTGTGTGTACACCTTGTTTTACTGTATCTTTGGAATTCCAGCAATTTGGTTTCTTGTCTCATATTTGATCTTGATGGAATATGGCACCAATGTTTGTTCTGTTCGGTACCGTAATACCTGAACTGTATTGTAATACCTGAACTGTACCGTAATACCTGAACTGTATTGTAATACCTGAACTATATTGTAATACCTGAACTGTATTTTAATATCTGAACTGTATTGTAATACCTGAACTGTATCATAATACCTGAACTGTACCGTAATACCTGAACTGTATTGTAATACCTGAACTGTATTATAATACCTGAACTGTATTATAAGGAAAACCCTATTCAAGCAATCTACATCAATATACTAGAGCGACACATCCATACACATTTGGAGATGCGCTCATGATGTTGGAAGCAGGCTAGCATGGGAAACTGTTGTGGACGTTACATTTGTATTCATGTATTAACCCATTTCATTCTGGATACCGTTCAAACAGTATTTGCAAAGAACATAGAGCCAGATTAGCCACCAAGGAACGTTCTGTCTGATCAGACTCTATGCTGTTTGCTATTCAGATGATCTTGCTAAGACACTTAGCTATGTAGCAAACAACATAGATCCTGCCTGATCAACACGCAGCGTCACGCTGGAACTATGTTGTTTTCAAAAGCCTTAAATGTATCCAGAATGAAATGTGTTAACAGTGCAGATGTTTGTATTTAGTTAAATGACTGGGTGGTATAAATGCAGAAGTGTTTAGCATAATACATGCATGTGAATATCTGTAGTATTACATTATAGATGGTGAAATGAAATTGTATATTTAAGAATAATTAATTAGTATAGATCGGGTTGTGTTCACGAGAGTATTATTTAGCAATTCCTCTTGGAAGATTGTGTGTGGGGGGGGGGGTAATCCGATTTATGAAAATGTGTGAAAAATGTGACAAATTGGCGGACTGGTCCCGGGATAGGAGATTTGTGAAAGAAAATGCTTCGTGAATGGTAAACTCGTAGATAAATTGTAGAAATAAATGATTGCTTGTTCCAAGAACAAGCATGAAATAAATTGTGTACAGATTATACAGTATCGATAGCCTTAAAGGACCTGATGGTAAAATGGCTATTTCTAGTGTGACATAATATTGTATACCACTATTTATTATATGTGTTACGCCGCAGCATATTTATTGGTATTATATTTAATTAGACTGATGTAGACTGCAGTATGTCAAAGTGTCATGCCTACCTGATGTAGACTGCAGTATGTCAAAGTGTCATGCATACCTGATGTAGACTGCAGTATGTCAAAGTGTCATGCATACCTGATGTAGACTGCAGTATGTCAAAGTGTCGTGCCTATCAGCATTTACTGATTTCCATTAAATTATTTCTATAACTTATTTATAACCAAATTTCGATTTTTTATAAGTAAAAAAAATAATATGTTTCACTAAGTATATTTACCTTCCGGTTATAGCAATGTTATTGTAAAGAATTTTGCATATATATATATATAGGTACTTTAGAAATAATATTTCAGAATAGGCAGGATAGACTTTAAATGTATTTACTCTCTCGTAAGGTGGTCGCCTACTTGAGCATTAAACACGTGCCATATCGTTTTGAGTTTGTGACCAACTTATATTATAAAATGTAAAACGGGCGATATTACGAGGTAAAGTTGCCATCTTGTAACTGAGTAAATATGGAGGAATGAAGGGCAAGGTAGAACTCTTGTTGACATAAATAATGAGATTGAATTTGTGTTGAAATGTTGATCCTATCAAATAATCTAATATTTGGCTCTGGCAAGTTGTTTTGGTGTATTCATCTTCCTAGAGGAAATATATCCAGGGCTCAGTCTGGTTCATCTTCCTAGAGGAAATATATCCAGGGCTCAGTCTGGTTCATCTTCCTAGAGGAAATATATCCAGGGCTCAGTCTGGTTCATCTTCCTAGAGGAAATATATCCAGGGCTCAGTCTGGTTCATCTTCCTAGAGGAAATATATCCAGGGCTCAGTCTGGTTCATCTTCCTATAGGAAATATATCCAGGGCTCAGTCTGGTTCATCTTCCTAGAGGAAATATATCCAGGGCTCAGTCTGGTTCATCTTCCTAGAGGAAATATATCCAGGGCTCAGTCTGGTTCATCTTCCTATAGGAAATATATCCAGGGCTCAGTCTGGTTCATCTTCCTAGAGGAAATATATCCAGGGCTCAGTCTGGTTCATCTTCCTAGAGGAAATATATCCAGGGCTCAGTCTGGTTCAAATGTTCTCTTAGCTAATTGAGCCACACACAAAATTATTTATGTTGATTTACACTGCAGTGGGGTCTCCATGGCCAAGTGGTTACGGTCGTTGACTTTGAATCGCTTGCCCCTCGCCTCTGCAAGTTTGAATCCCACTGGGGTGTCGAATACTTTCAAGTGAGGAAGGTTGGTGATTCTACCTGGGTGCCCGTCTGTGCATTAAATACTACTCGGAGGGGCACCCGGGTTCTTCCTCCACCCACCAGTTATAGCCGGAGAGTAGCCATATGACTTAAGCTGTTTGTGCAAATTTATAGCTCAAAATGGTGCAGATGCAGGCGTAAAACCCGAAATATAACATAACTTGTAATCTGTGGAATATGGCCGAGTCTTGCAGGACAAGTAGCGTACAAAATGAGTTTGTGTTACTATCTGTTTGTTGTATTACATGTGTATATCGTAAATTATAATATTATCTGGTTACATTGAACTATTGTGTAGTAGACCTTTTTTAATTTTTGTTGTTACCGTAACTAATCTAAAGTCTTTCATTATCCTCAAGTGTGTTTTGATCTCTTAGCAAGTTGGTAAGTGTTATCGTTAACATATAAAGTGTAAAAGAGTATTACTTGAAGCAAAATCAGAGATAATCATTTTCAGGCTTCGTCATATTTAGCTTCTTGAATCTTCATTATGTGTGGATACAAATGCCCGCTTTCAGTCCATGCTCTTGAGGCCTATGGATTTTGGGTACTGTCACCCCTGAAATACCACATATAGCTCTAGATTTTGTGTATAAAGGAGCACGGTTCTGCCGCGGGGCCTGGTCCGGGTACTATTAACCAGTCAGTCATTCATATTTTACTGGAAAATAGCTTTCATAAGCTCAAACAGAATGTTAGCTACAACCTTTGTGTGTGTAGTTTTAGTACTAATTAATGTAGCATTATGTATATCAGACTCTTTTTGCTCAATGGTGTTATTTAATGTGAATGTTTCACTGTCCTTGCCGTGGCATGCACAGTCGTGTATATCTAGTGTGAATGTTTCACTGTCCTTGCCGTGGCTTGCACAGTCGTGTATATCTAGTGTGAATGTTTTACTGTCCTTGCCGTGGCATGCACAGTCGTGTATATCTAGTGTGAATGTTTCACTGTCCTTGCCGTGGTGGCTTGCACAGTCGTGTATATCTAGTGTGAATGTTTCACTGTCCTTGCCGTGGCATGCACAGTCGTGTATATCTAGTGTGAATGTTTCACTGTCCTTGCCGTGGCATGCACAGTCGGGTATATCTAGTGTGAATGTTTCACTGTCCTTGCCGTGGCATGCACAGTCGGGTATATCTAGTGTGAATGTTTCACTGTCCTTGCCGTGGCATGCACAGTCGTGTATATCTAGTGTGAATGTTTCACTGTCCTTGCCGTGGCATGCACAGTCGTGTATATCTAGTGTGAATGTTTCACTGTCCTTGCCATGGCATGCACAGTCGTGTATATCTAGTGTGAATGTTTCACTGTCCTTGCCATGGCATGCACAGTCGTGTATATCTAGTGTGAATGTTTCACTGTCCTTGCCATGGCATGCACAGTCGTGTATATCTAGTGTGAATGTTTCACTGTCCTTGCCGTGGCATGCACAGTCGTGTATATCTAGTGTGAATGTTTCACTGTCCTTGCCATGGCATGCACAGTCGTGTATATCTAGTGTGAATGTTTCACTGTCCTTGCCATGGCTTGCACAGTCACTGTCCTTGGCAAATTTCACGAATTGTTTTTACAATCAGTTTGCTAGTTGTAGTCAAGTGACATGAAGTTTGATGTAGAAAAATTAGATGGGCTCGGATATTGCACAACATATTATCTTTCACCGTACATGATTTGTTATGTGATGGGCGATAGCAACAGATATACATGTAGATATATTCCTGTTAAAATAATGCATGTGTTATATGCGAGTGTCCTGTTTTTTATGCCAGTATGTAAAAAAGACTAACCTAATTCAAATAAGATAATATATTTTTCAACTACATTAAAAATGTTCAAAATAATGGATTTCTTAATTGCAAAACATGTGCAATACTGATTCTGTAATGAATATAATAGTATGATAGCATCATTTTTGGAAATACTGACAATCAGTCTAAACAGGAACATAGACTGAAGACAAGCACTGAAGACAATTGTTGAATGTATCACAAATACATACCGGTACATGCACATCCTCCAACACTGTTCAACATGCATGCTACAGAGATCATGTAAACACTAGAAACAGACCACTATCTCTATCTGCCTTTAGCTATATGCACTTAGAACAAACAGTGTTGTGCCAAACCAAACAATATAGTCACGTACAAAAAACATATTTTAGTAATTTTACAATTTTAGATAATTATCTTAGCAGTATTTTCCAAATGACTACCTGGTCATGAGGTGGTCTTACCAACCTTTTCAACACTACAGACCTCTAAATAGGTTTGCAAAAAGTGTAGATCCAGATGAACCCATTCATGACGAGTCATCTCATCAGGATCTGCACTTTTTGCAGGTAATTTTACGCTTTTTTTAAAAAGTAAAAATTACACTTATTGATATAAATGAACTACCTAGTCCAAATGTGATTTTCTGATTCATTTATTGGTTTATGAATATGGTGTTGAATGGGTTAATGGAGTTAAGTGGCGGTGGAATGCATGTTGCCGTGCACTGTTAATAGCTAGGTGTATGACTCATTGTTGCAGGAAAACAATATTTTTACGATTCTTACAGGATTTTTTAATGTTTTCTGTTAGAAAATTAAATTCTTGAGATATGCATGAAATCCTACTGAACTAAATTCCCCCCCCCCCCCTGTCTCTTATTGGGGAACATTTTGTGTTTGTTCTATTTCAACTAACACTTTTCTGACTACAGTCGAAATTGGATTTCTCAAATTCATCATAAACCAGCATTAGAAATTCAATCCTGCTTGAAACAATGAAAGACATCTGTAATTTTCTATTACCTCCCTTGGCAGATAACGTCTGATTTATTCCAATATGTGAATAGGTCCTTTTAGTTGGAATCCTTTGTTTTTATTGTTGTGCCCTAACCAGTTGTTGCGGTATGATAATTGTGATTTTATCAAAAACGTGTTAAGTGATCACATTATTTTACAAATAAGTAGCCATTGCATACATATACTGTGGGAGATCTGTTGAGATATAGTAATTTAATACTCATAAGAAGTAATAGTGGTATACAATTGTTAGAATGTTGTGCAAAGGAAACAACGATAAAAACAGAGGAAAACACTTAATAGGACCTATCTACTTTTAGGGAGTATTCAGGGGCAGTAACTGACCAATGTCTCTCATTGGAGATAAATGTAGTTCACCCTTTCCTTCTTGAAGCACCTCTTGCAACCCTGACCGGTTCCACACACATAAACACTGACATTCCGGGAGCTCGTGTAAATATGCTGAATGCTTATTCACAATTAAGATTCATAATTGGCAGCCATATTTATGGAGACTGAGATTAGAGAAGATATTTAAAAACCCTTGAGGCCGGATTTTACTCTGGTATTGTCATAAGAAGAACATTAACGGTATGAAATTGTTCTCGAGACTCAGTCTCCCTGACAGTTTCTCACATACAGATATGTTAAATTGTTCTCGAGACTCCCTGACAGTTTCTCACATACAGATATGTTAAATTATTCTCGAGACTCCCTGACAGTTTCTCACATACAGATATGTTAAATTGTTCTCGAGACCCCGACAGTTTCTCGCATACAGATATGTTACATTGTTCTCGAGACTCCCTGACAGTTTCTCACATACAGATATGTTAAATTATTCTCGAGACTCCCTGACAGTTTCTCACATACAGATATGTTAAATTGTTCTCGAGACTCCCTGACAGTTTCTCACATACAGATATGTTAAATTGTTCTCGAGACTCCCTGACAGTTTCTCACATACAGATATGTTAAATTGTTCTCGAGACTCCCTGACAGTTTCACACATACAGATATGTTAAATTGTTTTCAAGACTCCCTGACAGTTTCTCACATACAGATATGTTAAATTGTTCTCGAGACTCCCGGACAGTTTTTCACATACAGATATGTTAAATTGTTCTCGAGACTCCCCGACAGTTTCTCACATACAGATATGTTAAATTGTTCTCGAGACTCCCTGACAGTTTCTCACATACAGATATGTTAAATTGTTCTCGAGACTCCCTGACAGTTTCTCACATACAGATATGTTAAATTGTTCTCGAGACTCCCTGACAGTTTCACACATACAGATATGTTAAATTGTTCTCGAGACTCCCTGACAGTTTCTCACATACAGATATGTTAAATTGTTCTCGAGACTCCCGGACAGTTTTTCACATACAGATATGTTAAATTGTTCTCGAGACTCCCCGACAGTTTCTCACATACAGATATGTTAAATTGTTCTCTAGACTCCCAGACAGTTTCTCACATTTGCAGTAATCCCATTTCCGTTACTTGCAAAAGTTTTGGTTTAATTGGATGTAGTTTTGTTTCGATGTCAGTGGTTCAGTGATGGTTTGATTGTCAGGAGTCGGTTAGTACACAGTGTGTGTTTTACGTTTATTTATCGTCGCTACCGGTTGCCCATATGAGCGACGCCTCCTGAAGATATTAGTCATTTTAGATTTTGGAGGATAGTGCAATGATACAGACAGAGATTCATTCCAGAGTCTACTCTGGGTCTTTTACGTGAAGTAAAGCACTGACACGAGACCTCGGTTTAACGTCCCATCTGAAAGACTGTTAATTTTATTAGGGTCAGATGGGGGATCGAACCTGCGATCCCTGGATTACCAGTCCAGCGTGTTACCACTGCCTCTGGACTACAGATCCGTCTGTGTACACATTGTGTAAATGCATATAGTTTTTGCGTATCTGTTATTGTCGGATGTGCTAATTTCTCCTCAATATTGGAAATGTACAAAATGTACAAATTGTGTACAAAATGTACAAATTGTACTGAGGAGTAGTGATTATTGTATTGTAACACCCACAACCAAAACTTATTTATTACTTGGAGTGAAATGCTCGCTCGCTCACCTTGTGTTATCTGGCATGTTTATTTCTGATTTTATATATAAATTTCCAACCAAGCCGCTTGTGTAATAGAATAGAAATTGGTTTGGGTTTGGATTTACAATTGTATATAACAATTCTAATCGGTTACAAAAACTAGCAAAATAAATGTAATTTATTTTTCATTCAATTTGTTGTGTTTCTCATCCCCTGTAGAAAGAATACTGGAAGCGAGTGAATGGACAGTTTGTCTTAGTTTTCATACCAGATATTTAAAGAAATAATTTCCAATGGATGTGTGTTTTAAAGAATCCAAATAATCACACAGAAACTGACAAAATCAACAAATGTAGTCAAAAGTATGGATGCACGACACAACGGATGTTGAAACTATGGTAGGATAGACACTCGGTCCAAGGACAAAGTAAGCCGAGTGCTCTTGGTCCGAACAGTCACTGGTTCGGATGTATCAGCTTTTCAAATGTATGTCAAAAGTGTGGATGCACGACACAACGGATGTTGAAACTATGGTAGGATAGACACGCGGTCCAAGGACAAAGTAAGCCGAGTGTTCTTGGTCCGAACAGTCACCGGTTCGGATGTATCGGTTTATCAAGAGCTGTCGGTCTTGTATTATAATCAGGTTCTCTGAAAATAATATATATAGCCTTGAAAAATGCTTGCACTTTTGGTAGGTCTTGTCTCTGCGAACCATGCATGATTGAAGAATTGATCAGTACAGAATGCATTACAACATTTAGTTCTGGTTGGTCCACAATTGAAACAGTTCTCTAAAACCCCAGCCATGATTCAACAATGAAGATGACTAGCTGGTACCCAGTTGTTGTTCATAACTTAGTTTAAACAATATTGATTTCTTTGAATATACATAGTCTAGTATACATAATATGTACATACATGTAGGATTGAGGAGAAAGCAACTTAACTTTACGTAACTTGTAACTGTTCTGCTCAGTTGATGTTCTCATATGTATGTATGTCGAGACTAACCTATACCGAGAATATGCTGAACTTTAAGTATAGGATATAAGCCGAAAAACGATTCAATATGTATAATATTGGACTGTGTGAGGTGCGTAGCGCCGAAGACAGTATCAATATTTTACATATTGGATCCGTTTGAGGTTTATATCTTACTTAAAACACACACTTATATAACAAGATCCTACTAATTAAAATTGTTAATTTCGTACATGTACGCTTAGGAATTTAATATAATACATAGGCCTTTTGACAGCGGTCCAATATTAATAATAATGGACTGCAAATACAAAGGTATGACGTCACGACAGTGTTTTAATCTGGAAAATAGATCATTTGGACAGGCTGATTTCAAATATACTGTACATGTATAAACCTAACTATTTCACCATCAAAATGTAACAAACAAAATGCAGCGTCACAATTAGTCTAACACTGATCAAGATTAAGATATAAACTTGGATAATGATACCAGGTAACAATGATATATAACTTTACTTCGTACCAAGTTTATTGGACCACGCATCACAGGACATCACAGCTGGGCATGGTCAGCTATGTCCCAATGTTCATTCCGACAAGCCAGTCCAGGAGATCACTTGGCAACAGACTGCAACAAGATCGGTTCTGTCAATCCTAGGAGGCCTTCACATTTAATTCTATGCTCCGTATATACGCCTCTGTCCGCTCTCCATATCTACACCTCTGTCCGCTCTCCATATATACGCCTCTGTCCGCTCTCCATATCTACGCCTCTGTCCGCTCTCCATATATACGCCTCTGTCCGCTCTCCATATATACGCCTCTGTCCGCTCTCCATATATACGACTGTCCGCTCTCCATATCTACACCTCTGTCCGCTCTCCATATCTACACCTCTGTCCGCTCTCCCCATATCTACGCCTCTGTCCGCTCTCCATATATCGCCTTGTCCGCTCTCCATATATACGCCTAATTACAAGTGTATCGATTACTCCATATATACGCCATTCTACGCATGTACGCTAGCCCCATATCTACGCCTCTGTCCGCTCTCCATATATACGACTCTGTCCGCTCTCCATATATATGCCTCTTGTCCGCTCTCCATATCTACACCTCTGTCCGCTCTCCATATATACGCCTCTGTCCGCTCTCCATATATATGCCTCTTGTCCGCTCTCCATATCTACACCTCTGTCCGCTCTCCATATATACGACTCTGTCCGCTCTCCATATATATGCCTCTTGTCCGCTCTCCATATCTACACCTCTGTCCGCTCTCCATATATATGCCTCTGTCCGCTCTCCATATATACGCCTAATTACGAGTGTATCGATTACTCCATATATACTCCATTCTACGCATGTAAGCTAGCCCCATATATACGCCTCTGTCCGCTTAGTATTCCAGGGATCGCAGGTTCGATCCCCCGTCTGACACTAATACAATTAACAGTCTTTCAGATGGGACTTTAAACCGAGGTGCTTTGAAGTAGCCGCACCAAAACTATGGAACGCCCTTCCCAATGGAATCAGGGACTCAAAATCGTTGTGTTCCTTTAAAAGATCTTTGAAAACACACTTTTTCAAACAAGCGTATGGATGTTAAATATCAATGATTTCCAAATTACATGTTGATAGTTTTCCTTCTTTTTTTTAATATTATTCATAAATGAAGTTATGTTGTTTTAATGAAAGATTTAATAATAATTTTTTTTAAATGTTTTTATTTTTGTTTATTTCTCAAGATTATTTAAATCAAAGATATTAGGAATTATATATCTTATCTTAGGCATCTTATATTAGTTTTCAGTTCTTATAATTTTTAATGTTCTAATGTTTCGATAACTTGTTTCATTAATAATTATGTAGGTTTTATTTAATTTTAGTTCTTTAGTTTAGTAATTTTAGTTTTAAGATCCATATTTTTCAATCTCTAATTACTTTTTATACATGTATTGTATTGTCATGTTTCGCTTACTTATTCATGTTTTACCATATCTGTGATATGTCATATGTTCAACTGTAAAGCGCCTTTGAGCGCATACCTTATTATGAAAAGGGCGCTATATAAATGTGGTATATTATTATTTTGTGCTTTACATCGTGCACGTAAAAGAACCAGAAGAGACTTTATCATTGCACTATCCTCCAAAAATCTAACATGACAAATGTCTTCAGGGGGCGTCGCTCATATGGGCAACCGGTAGCGACGATCAAACAACCATTGGATAGATGCCCCAACCCCCACAAACAACGATTGGATAGATACCCCATCCCCCACAAACAACGATTAGATAGATACCCCATCCTCCACAAACAACGATTGGATAGATGCCCCATCCTCCACAAACAACAATTGGATAGATTCCCCATCCTCCACAAACAACGATTGGATAGATGCTCCATCCTCCACAAACAATGATTGGATAGATGCCCCATCCTCCACAAACAACGATTGGATAGATGCTCCATCCTCCACAAACAATGATTGGATAGATGCCCCACAACGATTGGATAGATGCTCCATCCTCCACAAACAACGATTGGATATATACCCCATCCTCCACAAACAACAAATGGATAGATGCCCCACAACGATTGGATAGATGCTCCATCCTCCACAAACAACGATTGGATAGATGCCCCATCCTCCACAAACAACGATTGGATAGATGCCCCATCCTCCACAAACAACAAATGGATAGATGCCCCATCCTCCACAAACAACGATTCATCCTCCATAAACAACGATTGGATAGATGTCCCATCCTCCACAAACAACGATTCATCCTCCACAAACAACGATTCATCCTCCATAAACAACGATTGGATAGATGCCCCACAACGATTGGATAGATGTCCCACAACGATTGGATAGATGCCCCATCCTCCACAAACAACGATTCATCCTCCACAAACAACGATTCAACCTCCACAAACAACGATTGGATAGATGCCCCATCATCCACACACAACGATTCATCCTCCACAAACAACGATTGGATAGATGCTCCATCCTCCATAAACAACGATTGGATAGATGCCCCATCCTCCACAAACAACGATTGGATAGATGCCCCATCCTCCACAAACAACGATTAATCCTCCACAAACAACGATTGGATAGATGCTCCATCCTCCATAAACAACGATTGGATAGATGCCCCATCCTCCACAAACAACGATTGGATAGATGCTCCATCCTCCACAAACAACGATTGGATAGATTCCCCATCCTCCACAAACAACGATTGGATAGATGCCCCATCCTCCACACACAACGATTGGATAGATGCCCCATCCTCCACAAACAACGATTGGATAGATGCTCCATCCACCACAAACAACGATTGGATAGATTCCCCATCCTCCACAAACAACGATTGGATAGATGCTCCATCCACCACAAACAACGATTGGATAGATTCCCCATCCTCCACAAACAACGATTGGATAGATGCTCCATCCACCACAAACAACGATTGGATAGATGCCCCATCCTCCACAAACAACGATTGGATAGATTCCCCATCCTCCACAAACAACGATTGGATAGATGCTCCATCCACCACAAACAACGATTGGATAGATGCCCCATCCTTCACAAACAACAATTGGATAGATGCTCCATCCTCCACAAACAACGATTGGATAGATGCCCCATCCTCCACAAACAACGATTGGATAGATGCCCCACCCTCCACAAACAACGATTGGATAGATGCTCCATCCACCACAAACAACGATTGGATATATGCCCCACAACGATTGGATATATGCTCCATCCTCTATAAACAACGATTGGATAGATGCTCCATCCTCCACAAACAACAATTGGATAGATGCCCCATCCTCCACACACAACGATTCATCCTCCACAAACAACGATTGGATATATGTCCCATCCTCCACAAACAACGATTCATCATCCACAAACAACGATTGGATAGATGCCCCATCCTCCACAAACAACGATTCATTCTCCACAAACAACGTTGGATAGATGTCCCATCCTCCACAAACAACGATTCATCCTCCACAAACAACGGTTGGATAGATGTCCCATCCTCCACAAACAACGATTCATCCTCCACACACACCGATTGGATAGATGCCCCATCCTCCACAAACAACGATTCATCCTCCACAAACAACGGTTGGATAGATGTCCCATCCTCCACAAAAAAACGATTCATCCTCCACAAACAACGATTGGATAGATGCCCCACAACGATTGAATAAATGCCCCATCCTCCACAAACAACGGTTGGTTAGATGCTCCATCCTCCACAAACAACGGTTAGATAGATGCCCCATCCTCTACAAACAATGATTGGATAGATGCTCCACCCTCCACAAACAACGATTGGATAGATGCCCCATCCTCCACAAACAATGATTGGATAGATGTCCCATCCTCCACAAACAACGATTGGATAGATGTCCCATCCTCCACAAACAATGATTGGATAGATGTCCCATCCTCCACAAACAATGATTGGATAGATGTCCCATCCTCCACAAACAATGATTGGATAGATGTCCCATCCTCCACAATCAACGATTGGATAGATGTCCCATCCTCCACAAACAATGATTGGATAGATACCCCATCCTCCACAAACAACGATTGGATAGATACCCCATCCTCCACAAACAATGATTGGATAGATGCTCCATCCTCCACAAACAACGATTGAATAGATGCCCCACAACGATTGGATAGATGTCCCATCCTCCACAAACAACGATTCATCCTCCACAAACAACGATTCATCCTCCATAAACAACGATTGGATAGATGCCCCATCCTCCACAAACAACGATTCATCCTCCACAAACAACGATTCAACCTCCACAAACAACGATTGGATAGATGCCCCATCATCCACACACAACGATTCATCCTCCACAAACAACGATTGGATAGATGCTCCATCCTCCATAAACAACGATTGGATAGATGCCCCATCCTCCACAAACAACGATTGGATAGATGCCCCATCCTCCACAAACAACGATTAATCCTCCACAAACAACGATTGGATAGATGCTCCATCCTCCACAAACAACGATTGGATAGATGCCCCATCCTCCACAAACAACGATTGGATAGATGCTCCATCCTCCACAAACAACGATTGGATAGATTCCCCATCCTCCACAAACAACGATTGGATAGATGCCCCATCCTCCACACACAACGATTGGATAGATGCCCCATCCTCCACAAACAACGATTGGATAGATTCCCCATCCTCCACAAACAACGATTGGATAGATGCTCCATCCACCACAAACAACGATTGGATAGATGCCCCATCCTCCACAAACAACGATTGGATAGATGCTCCATCCTCCACAAACAACGATTGGATAGATGCCCCATCCTCCACAAACAACGATTGGATAGATGCCCCACCCTCCACAAACAACGATTGGATAGATGCTCCATCCACCACAAACAACGATTGGATATATGCTCCACAACGATTGGATATATGCTCCATCCTCTATAAACAACGATTGGATAGATGCTCCATCCTCCACAAACAACAATTGGATAGATGCCCCATCCTCCACACACAACGATTCATCCTCCACAAACAACGATTGGATAGATGCCCCATCCTCCACAAACAACGATTCATCCTCCACAAACAACGATTGGATAGATGTCCCATCCTCCACAAACAACGATTCATCATCCACAAACAACGATTGGATAGATGCCCCATCCTCCACAAACAACGATTCATTCTCCACAAACAACGATTCATTCTCCACAAACAACGGTTGGATAGATGTCCCATCCTCCACAAACAACGATTCATCCTCCACAAACAACGGTTGGATAGATGTCCCATCCTCCACAAACAACGATTCATCCTCCACACACACCGATTGGATAGATGCCCCATCCTCCACAAACAACGATTCATCCTCCACAAACAACGGTTGGATAGATGTCCCATCCTCCACACAAAAAACGATTCATCCTCCACAAACAACGATTGGATAGATGCCCCACAACGATTGAATAAATGCCCCATCCTCCACAAACAACGGTTGGTTAGATGCTCCATCCTCCACAAACAACGGTTAGATAGATGCCCCATCCTCTACAAACAATGATTGGATAGATGCTCCACCCTCCACAAACAACGATTGGATAGATGCCCCATCCTCCACAAACAATGATTGGATAGATGTCCCATCCTCCACAAACAACGATTGGATAGATGTCCCATCCTCCACAAACAATGATTGGATAGATGTCCCATCCTCCACAAACAATGATTGGATAGATGCCCCATCCTCCACAAACAACGATTGGATAGATACCCCATCCTCCACAAACAATGATTGGATAGATGCCCCATCCTCCACAAACAACGATTGGATAGATGCCCCACAACGATTGGATAGATGTCCCATCCTCCACAAACAACGATTCATCCTCCACAAACAACGATTCATCCTCCATAAACAACGAGTGGATAGATGCCCCACAACGATTGGATAGATGCCCCATCCTCCACAAACAACGATTCATCCTCCACAAACAACGATTCAACCTCCACAAACAACGATTGGATAGATGCCCCATCATCCACACACAACGATTC
>CM026387.1:55860055-55913119 GCA_014843695.1 Archivesica marissinica
ATAGTCGTATGTTGATACCTTGATATTAACTGTTAAAGTAACCAAGCCCAAGTCGGGGTTCGAACCCACAACTGCCTGATCCTCCAATACCTGAAGGCGAACACTCTACCGCGTCGCTATAAAAGCTAGCTCTATAGCGAGACAGTATAAGTCTCCCTATATACCACTACACTCTTCATATCTTTTGAATCCAGACATCAACCGTGCATACAGTAATTCAACGGAGTATAGCCCTCCAACCAAAGTACGAGTCTGTGTAGTCAAACATGGGCCCGAAAAACACTTCTGACACCATTAAAGTAACCAAGCCCAAGTCAGGGTTCGAACCCACAACTGCCTGATCCTCCATTACCTGGAGGCGAACTTTAAGGCCATATTGAGGGAGTGCCGAAATCACCAAGAAGAAGAAGAAGAACACTCTACCGCGTCGCTATAAAAGCTAGCTCCCTATATACCACTACACTATGTGTGTATTCCGGTGTTACTGGTTTCCGACGATGTAGTACATAACAAACTCCTATAGGTTTAGAATTGTCATACAATGCAAACAATTTTATGTCACCAAATAAACAATATTTTACCATTCATTCACAAAAAGCGATTGTTTACATTTTGAGAAAAGTTGACAAAATAACGGTACCTCATTCTCAGTAATCCAGAATGACGTCACCTGTTTTCGCCTAACTGTGAAAATTACCTACAGCGCGAGCATTAGTATGATTTATATTTTCGAATTGAGTCAAAAATGGCTGCCATTTTTATTCTGTTTACAGAACACATAGCAACCATGCTCGCTGACCAACAAACTGACGACTACAAGAACTCATAATCATTGTCGTCAGTCTATCTTCCTTAGATGTCAAACCCCTCGCGAGGATGTAGTCTTTTAAGTCTAGTTCAGTAGTTAATTTTGACTACAAACTATTATTGGCTTTCCCAGTTGATATGTAGTGCTTATTTCATATTACTAAGATACGTTATAGCTACTCCAAAGATTATATCGTTGCTTGAGCTCGATTTGCGGCTTTGTTTTATTCATGTCATGTCCGTTTTAGACATTAGTTGCGGTATAGATTAAATTGGCGATAAATGGATGACTATAAACCAACGACGTATTAGTTGATGATGATCCGAACATTATTTCAATCACAGATGAGCCAGATGAACTTCTGCAAGCAAGCGTCTTACATGATTTTATTTGAAACAGCTAGTTTAAACATATTTTATTCAGTTAATTCAATAAATGTACAGTATACAAATACACGGGCTATCTGAAATGGATTGGAACACAAGCTGAGAGCTTATGTAAATTCCTTTCCATGAGGATGTTACAATATACAGTTGTTAGCATTGAGAGCGGTTAGTGAGACATGACGGGCATTGTCTTAAGTTCTATAGCCCCCATTGGTCCTGGGTGCTTGCATGCGTACTTGTGGGGCAAATTGTAACAAGTGTTGTCATCATGTGTGCACTAATTGTTTGTGAACTGAATTGGATAAAATGGGAAAGTTAGTAAATGGGATGAAATGAAATGGGTTGCTGTGACACACAGGAAAGGAAGGATGGACCTGGAATACCCACCCGGTAGTCGGATCATGCATCAAACCTCTTTGTGGCTGCCTGGACAGTTAGAAAGATGGATTTGTTATTTTTGAATGGTAAACGATCGTCGCCATACAAAAGATTGTTTGTTGTCAGTGTGCAAGGGATATCGGACAGAAGTAGGCGACGAGCATTGTTGTATCGTGGGCACTGCATAAGGTAATGCATTGTTGTATCGTGGGCACTGCATAAGGTAATGCATTGTTGTATCGTGGGCACTGCATAAGGTAATGCATTGTTGTATCGTGGGCACTGCTTAAGGTAATGCATTGTTGTAGCATGGGCACTGCATAAGGTAATGCATTGTTGTATCGTGGGCACTGCATAAGGTAATGCAGTTGCAAATATGAATTTCTTTGCACAAACAAAAGGTTATCAATACATTTGAATACTGGAGATAGATTGTACCAGCAAACAATCATTTTAAGCACAGTATTAATATAAGATCCAGGCTTCTTTTCTTCTTTTTTTTTTAAAGCATGTATGTCTTCCTATATATATGTTGTATCACTAATCTCATATGTTTTCTACTATCAGCTGATTGACTTAAAGGCAGAGCTATTCAGAAAGCAAGAGGAATTCAAAGGTCAGAAGTTACAGAATCAGCATACAGGCTTTATTAGAGGAAAATCTTCTGCTTCACTTAAGGTAAGATAGAATCAAGATCACATAAGATCTATTCAAAGACACAAAGTATATATACTAAGTGTGCAAAATCACATAAGATATATTCAAAGACACAAAGTATATATACTAAGTGTGTAAGATCACATAAGATATATTCAAAGACACAAAGTATATATACTAAGTGTGCAAAATCACATTTTTACAGGCCTGGAGTTTATAAAAATAATTCACATTTCTCAAGCTCCATTGACCCAATTTGTTGAATTTGAGTTTTACTCTCAGCTCTCAGCTATCACTGAACCTTGTGTGTGTTTTACGTTTATTTATCTTCACTAACGGTTGCCCATGTGAGCTACCCCTACTGAAGAGATTAGTAATTGTCATTTTAGATTTTTTGAGGATAGTGCAATGATACAGATAGAGACCCATTCCAGTGTCTCCTCTGGTTCTTTTAAGTGCACAGTTTAAAGCACCACCACAAGACCTCGGTTTTAAATCCCATCTGAAAGGCTGTTAATATTATTACGGTTCAGACGGGGAATCAAACCTGCGATCCCTGGATTTGCAGTCCAACGTGTTAATCACTGGACTACTGACCAGTCTGTACCTGAACCTTGAGAAAAGTTTTATAACAGATCTAAAGCTCAAATGATATGATTGGTTGATTCTGGGATTTGAACTAATCAAAAATTTGATATTGAGTTTGATATTTTAGAAAAGTTTTATAACCTCCAGGCCAGGCCAAGTTTTCAAAAGCACACTAAACATAGATGAGATAGCTGATTTTAAAAACACACAGTACATGCATGTAATACATTTCTGAGATGCATGATATTTTTTTCCAATTGCTCAAAGTATATAAATATTAATTTTTCAAAACACATCATTCATACAACTTCAAAAACACAGAATAAATTATGGATATCACGGTTTATTTAATCAAATCTTAGAAGTGCAACAACATTGTGTTCTTTCAAAAAGGCTTTGAAGACACACCTTTTTAAATGTTCATATGGAACATAAATATCGAACTATGTCTGTGCTCAATCAGGATTAAGACTGCAAATGAACACATTTTATTTAATTATTACCTATATTTTAATTGTTATAATATTAAATCCTAATATTTTATAGCATATTTAGAATCCATTGTAAATGTGTTTGCTAATTTTGTCTTGTTTTATCTCATTGTATGTGGAAGTTTTTATCAATATTTGTGATATTTTAGGCTGTAAAGCGCTTTTGAACGTTTTATTTTTAAATGAAAAGAGCGCTATATAAGTTTGGTATATAATAATAATAATAATGTGTGTAAACTATACGACTGAGGGGGGTCACTTTTCCATGCCATAGAATAATGACCTCCCTGTGTGTAAACTATACGACTGAAGGGGGTCACTTTTCCATGCCATAGAATAATGACCTCCCTGTGTGTAAACTATACGACTGAAGGGGGTCACTGTTCCATGCCATAGAATAATGACCCCCTGTATATAAACTATTATGAGTGAGGGGGGGTCACTTTTCCATGCCATAGAATAATGACCCCCTATGTTTACACTGTACGAGTGAGTGAGGGGGTCACTTTTCCATGCAATAGAATAATGACCTCCCTGTGTGTAAACAATACGACTGAGGGGGGTCACTTTTCCATGCCTTAGAATAATGACCCCCTATGTTTACACTGTACAAGTGAATGAGGGGGTCAATTTTCCATGCCATAGAATAATGACTCCCTGTATATAAACTATTATGAGTGAGGGTGGGGGGTCACTTTTCCATGCCATAGAATAATTACTGCTCAGTATGTAAACTATACGACTGAGGGGGGTCACTTTTCCATGCCATAGAATAATGACCCCCTGTATATAAACTATTATGAGTGAGGGGGGGTCACTTTTCCATGCCATAGAATAATGACCCCTATGTTTACACTGTACGAGTGAGTGAGGGGGTCACTTTTCCATGCCATAGAATAATGACCTCCCTGTGTGTAAACTATACGACTGAGGGGGGTCACTTTTCCATGCCATAGAATAATGACCCCCTGTATATAAACTATTATGAGTGAGGGGGGGGGTCACTTTTCCATGCCATAGAATAATGACCCCCTGTATATAAACTATTATGAGTGAGGGGGTCACTTTTCCATGCCATAGAATAATGACCTCCCTGTGTGTAAACTATACGACTGAGGGGGGTCACTTTTCCATGCCATAGAATAATGACCCCCTGTATATAAACTATTATGAGTGAGGGGGGGTCACTTTTCCATGCCATAGAATAATGACCCCCTATGTTTACACTGTACGAGTGAGTGAGGGGGTCACTTTTCCATGCCATAGAATAATGACCCCCTGTATATAAACTATTATGAGTGAGGGGGGGTCACTTTTCCATGCCATAGAATAATGACCTCCCTGTGTGTAAACTATACGACTGAGGGGGGTCACTTTTCCATGCCATAGAATAATGACCCCCTGTATATAAACTATTATGAGTGAGGGGGGGTCACTTTTCCATGCCATAGAATAATGACCCCCTATGTTTACACTGTACGAGTGAGTGAGGGGGTCACTTTTCCATGCCATAGAATAATGACCCCCTGTATATAAACTATTATGAGTGAGGGGGGGTCACTTTTCCATGCCATAGAATAATGACCTCCCTGTGTGTAAACTATACGACTGAGGGGGGTCACTTTTCCATGCCATAGAATAATGACCCCCTGTATATAAACTATTATGAGTGAGGGGGGGTCACTTTTCCATGCCATAGAATAATGACCCCCTATGTTTACACTGTACGAGTGAGTGAGGGGGTCACTTTTCCATGCCATAGAATAATGACCCCCTGTATATAAACTATTATGAGTGAGGGGGGGTCACTTTTCCATGCCATAGAATAATGACCTCCCTGTGTGTAAACTATACGACTGAGGGGGGTCACTTTTCCATGCCATAGAATAATGACCCCCTGTATATAAACTATTATGAGTGAGGGGGGGTCACTTTTCCATGCCATAGAATAATGACCCCCTGTATATAAACTATATGAGTGAGGGGGGGGGTCACTTTTCCATGCCATAGAATAATGACCTCCCTGTGTGTAAACTATACGAGTGAGGGGGGTCACTTTTCCATGCCATAGAATAATGACCTCCCTGTGTGTAAACTATATGAGTGAGGGGGGTCACTTTTCCATGCCATAGAATAATGACCCCCTGTATATAAACTATTATGAGTGAGGGGGGGGGTCACTTTTCCATGCCATAGAATAATGACCCACCTGTGTGTAAACTATGAGTGAGGGGGGGTCACTTTTCCATGCCATAGAATAGTGACCTCCTGTGTGTAAACTATACGACCCCCTCACTCATACTGGGGGGTCATTATTCTATGGCATGGAAAAGTGACCCCCTTCACTCATATAGTTAATATACAGGGGGGGTCATTATTCTATGGCATGGAAAAGCGACCCCCTCACTCATATAGTTAATATACAGGGGGGTCATTATTCTATGGCATGGAAAAGTGACCCCTTCACTCATATAGTTAATATACAGGGGGGTCATTATTCTATAGCATGGAAGTGACCCTCCTCACTCATATAGTTAATATACTGGGGGGTAATTATTCTATGGCATGGAAAAGTGACCCCCTTCACTCATATAGTTAATATTCAGGGGGGGTCATTATTCTATGGCATGGAAAAGTGACCCCCTTCACTCATATAGTTAATATACAGGGGGATCATTATTCTATGGCATGGAAATGTGACCCCCTTCACTCATATAGTTTACATACAGGGGGTCATTTTTCTATGGCATGGAAAAGCGACCCCCCTCACTCATATAGTTAATATACTGGGGGGTCATTAATCTATGGCATGGACAAGTGACCCCCCTTCACTCCTATAGTTAATATACAGGGTGGTCATTATTCTATGGCATGGAAAAGTGACCCCCTTCACTCATATAGTTAATATACAGGGGGGTCATTATTCTATGGTATGGAAAAGTGACCCCCTTCACTCATATAGTTAATATACAGGGGGGTCATTATTCTATGGCATTGAAAAGTGACCCCCTTCACTCATAGTTAATATACAGGGGGGTCATTATTCTATGGCATGGAAATGTGACCCCCTTCACTCATATAGTTAATATACAGGGGGGTCATTATTCTATGGCATGGAAAAGCGACCCCCCGTCACTCATATAGTTAATATACAGGGGTGTCATTATTCTATGGCATAGAAAAGCGACCCCCCTCACTCATATAGTTAATATACTGGGGGGTCATTAATCTATGGCATGGAAAAGTGACCCCCTTCACTCATATAGTTAATATACAGGGGTTCATTATTCTATGGCATGGAAAAGCGACCCCCCTCACTAATATAGTTAATATACAGTGGGGTCATTATTCTATGGCATGGAAAAGTGACCCCCTTCACTCATAGTTAATATACAGGGGGGTCATTATTCTATGGCATGGAAATGTGACCCCCTTCACTCATATAGTTAATATACAGGGGGGTCATTATTCTATGGCATGGAAATGTGACCCCCTTCACTCATATAGTTAATATACAGGGGGGTCATTATTCTATGGCATGGAAATGTGACCCCCTTCACTCATATAGTTAATATACAGGGGGGTCATTATTCTATGGCATGGAAAAGCGACCCCCCCCGTCACTCATATAGTTAATATACTGGGGGTCATTATTCTATGGCATGGAAAAGTTTCTTGCACTGGGAGGCACACATTATAAAACATAATGTTATCTGTCCTTGCTCATACAATAATAAAATATTATGTATTATGAATGATATAAAACATGTAACACAGGAAGTGTCATAGTTGATTGCAGTGCTCCAGCAATAAGGTTTTATTGCTTTATTATGGGGATATTCACACCTGTGGCAAAATTAGTTAGCCACACCAGTCAGAATTATAATGGTTTATAACAGTATATTATATAGTTGTACATATTTTCTGGAAAGTTTAAGAGAACATGCATGAATATGATAAGAATGGTTAGTACTGTGCTATTTTATGGTATTTATTTTGAGCTGCATGGTTTCAAATACCAATTAAGTTGAGTGTATGTCTTTTTTCATACATAAATTCAATATAATTGTATTGATAATTGTTAATTTTATGGCTTATGCAATTATTAATAAAATATATTGATAACATTGTTTTTGTAGGCTTTGGGGATGGGGGGGGTCATTATTCTATAAGGGGGGTCATTATTCTATAATAGAATATGGACCTGCGGGTCACTTTTTCCTATAGAATAATGACCCGTGGGTCATTATTTTGGCGGATCAATATTCTATATGACACCGGGATAAGACTAAAACCATGTTCAGGTAAGTGGCAGTCAATCAGAAGTTAGTCACGGACAAGTCAAACCACCGTGGGTGTGGTAATCGCACAAGTGTCCAATAAACATAAGTTGGTGGTCGCCAGATCAGACAGGTGGGTTTTCTCCGGGTACTCCGGTTTCCTCCCACATGAATGACCACATTTACGCTTTCATCCGCGCCAACGAGAGTGATTAATATAAGTTGTTAGAACTTGCTTCGCAATCGTTGTAAAATAAATAAAGTTTTTAAAAAAAACAAAAAACATAAATTATATAGACAAACTAATCAACTAGTTATTGTCATGTATGCAGCAAGTTCAAACCTGCTGATCAAAGTGGAAGTCGTGATAGCGCAGTGGATGCGCGTTCGCTTCAGGTGCGAAAGGTCCGGAGTTCGAGCCCCACTGGAGCCGTTACGATTGTGCCCTTAGGCAAGGCATTTAAATTCCACGTTGCCTCTTCTCTCTCCCTCGTGGCGATGGATTCCATCAGGAATGAGGTCTCGAGAGTGATTTATATAAGTTGAAATAACTTGTTTCGCAATCGAGCTAAAATAAATTTGTATAAACGAAACCTGGGTTACATTGATTGGAAGCGAGCATGCTAACCACTGCGCTAACTGAACAGCCATTGTTACACATGTTTTGTGTGAAGATAGTGAAGCATTGCCTGTTTTCATTTTAGAAACCCAGTTTATTCAGCAAAAAGAATGCAGGTGTTATGCAGAGAGCAGAAAAAGATTACGAGGAAAAAATAGAAGAAGAAAATGTGTTTGAAAGATCCAGGTAATACTTGATGATTTTTCTGTTCCTTTCGATAATGAACCATTTCCGTAAAAACTAGGGCAGTAGGTTAAGTAAAGGGAAAACCTGGAAAACACTGATTCTAATTTGATTTTGATTTAAATCTTCATTAAACCTTGGTTGCTTTCAATAACCGGCTGTTTCTTTATGAAAAGTAGGTCAATCTTAGCAACTGCTATTGTAGGCTCGATTTTGTTTAAGTTACTTTTTCATATTAGCTTTGTTAATTTAGTCACTTGCCATTTTCGTAATGAAATAATGTGATAATGCGAAATTAAAGAAAATCTTTGTAAAGCCTGGTGGTTTTTTATACTTAGTGATCTCTTAGTTTCTAACCCATTCAACACCAAGTAACTGACATGGACTGGTGCATTCAACCCCAAATAACTGACATGGACTGGTGCATTCAACCCCAAGTAACTGACATGGACTGGTGCATTCAACCCCAAGTAACTGACATGGACTGGTGCATTCAACACCAAGTAACTGACATGGACTGGTGCATTCAACCCCAAGTAACTGACATGGACTGGTGCATTCAACCCAAGTAACTGACATGACATGGACTGGTGCATTCAACACCAAGTAACTGACATGGACTGGTGCATTCAACCCCAAGTAACTGACATGGACTGGTGCATTCAACCCCAAGTAACTGACATGGACTGGTGCATTCAACACCAAGTAACTGACATGGACTGGTGCATTCAACCCCAAGTAACTGACATGGACTGGTGCATTCAACACCAAGTAACTGACATGGACTGGTGCACGATATTTTTAGACTAATAAATTAGTCCGAAAAAATATATATGGACCAGTTCATTTATCAAAATAGATAATTTTGTCTAAAAATAGTAATATTACTGGCAAAGAATGTAGATCCTGATGCATCTGGATCTACACTTTTTTAAGCCTACCATATTTAGAGGTATGTGGTGTTGAAAGGGTTAAGCACAGTAGCAACACTTGGATACAATACTCTGTCACAAGTATATGAAATTTGCAAAAATACTAAACCACAGCCTAGAAATTTACCTCAAACATACAAAATCTCCATAGAACTTGTATTATGTGCGTAATTGTATAGTTTTCTCAGATGTGACACAAACGTCACTGACCCTGTAATTGCACCATTGTCATACAAACGACCCAAAGCCACTAGGCCCTCTTGTTTAACATGTTGTATATATAGGATCTTATACTTGTGATGATTTCATACCATATTTTATGAAATTAATCTTGGAATTTTGCTATTAACCCATTTCATTCTGGATACCGTTCAAACAGTATTTGCAAAGAACATAGAGCCAGATCAACTGCCACGGAACCTTCTGTCTGATCAGGCTCTATGCTGTTTGCTATTCAGATGATCTTGCTAAGACATTTGGCTATGTAGCAAACAACATAGATCCTGATCAGCACGCAGCGTCACGCTGCGTGCTGATCAGGATCTATGTTGTTTGCAAAAGCCTTTAAATGTATCCAGAATGAAATGGGTTAAGTGATCCGTTTAATAGCAAACTTTCAAAACGAGTTTCATAAAATATGGTATGAAATCATCACAAGTGTATGATCCTTATTATCACATTACCACAGCGCGCTCATTTAAATAAATAATGTTGCTACTTTCATTTTGGCGCTAAGTGTCAGCGTAAATTGTCATGTCATCACTACGCAAAGCAGCGTTATATTTATGTTTTAAACAGCGTTATAATTGCGTCAAGACTTCTTTTAAATCATAATTTGTCTTATCATTGACGTTATATACCAATTCAAATAGAAATATACATAATTTACAGTTTACTTTACAAATTATAAGGATAATTCTCACTACCAATCAGAATCCTTTCAGGTGTTATTACACTTGTGTACATATAAGAAATAATGAGATGACTGTAGTACACTGAATACAAGCAAAGTTATGTGATAAATATATATATTCAATATACATGTACTGAATTATTTGTTTACAGAAAGGCCCTGGAGACCAAGGCAAAGCTTTATGAGAAGATATCTATGGGCACAGACATCTCTGGTAAATGGAACATTTAATCAAGGCACATATATATTACCTGTTATTTAGAGCCACACCAATATGGCACAAGCTGAGGTCATATACCATTATTTTGTAATAAGGCCTTTTGGCAAAATAATCAAATTTAAATTGTGACATTCAAATGAGGTAAAACTACCATTGTTTCCCATTGTACTGATATTAGTTTAATTTTTTCTTGCTTATTTTAACCTTCTTACCACCTACAAGCGTATAAGCAGTGCACGTTCTAGGTGAGAATGAGATAAACAAAATTGTTATCAACTTTAGATAGACAGGACAGACTCTAGGCAAGACAGAATCTAGATAAGACAGGATCTAGACAAGATATACTCTATACAAGACAGCCACTAGACAAGACAGGTTCTAGACAAGACATAATCTAGACAAGACAGAATCTAGACAAGACAGACTCTAGACAAGACATACACTAGACAAGACATACTCTAGACAAGACATACACTAGACAAGACAGACTCTAGACAAGAAATACTCTAGACAAGACAGACTCTAGACAAGACATACTCTATACAAGACAGACACTAGACAAGACAGACTCTATACAAGACAGACACTAGACAAGACAGACACTATACAAGACAGACTCTATACAAGACATACACTATACAAGACAGACACTAGACAAGACAGAATCTAGATAAGACAGACACTAGACAAGACAGAATCTAGATAAGACATACACTAGACAATACAGAATCTAGATAAGACAGACACTAGACAAGACAGAATCTAGATAAGACAGACACTAGACAAGACAGAATCTAGATAAGACAGACTCTAGACAAGACAGAATCTAGATAAGACAGACACTAGACAAGACAGAATCTAGATAAGACAGACACTAGACAAGACAGAATCTAGATAAGACAGACACTAGACAAGACAGACTCTATACAAGACAGAATCTAGATAAGACATACTCTAGACATGGCAGTCTCTAGACAAGACATGCTGTATACAAGACAGAATCTAGATAAGACAGACACTAGACAAGACAGACACTATACAAGACAGAATCTAGATAAGACAGACACTAGACAAGACAGACACTATACAAGACAGAATCTAGATAAGACAGACACTAGACAAGACAGACTCTATATAAGACAGGCCCTAGACAAGACAGTTTCTTAGTATTAATGTTTACGTAATGCATATACTTATATAGAATTTTATTTCATACACTCGACAATAAACATAACTTTAATGCGCGCTACATGACCTTAGATGTCGATGCGCCGTAAAACACCATTCATTCATTCATTCATTCATTCTAGACAAGACAGACTCTAGACAAGATATACTCTAGACAAGACAGACTATATACAAGACAGACACTAGACAAGACAGACTCTAGACAAGACAGACTCTAGACAAGACATACCCTAGACAAGACAGACTCTAGACAAGACAGAATCTAGACAAGACAGACTCTATACAAGACAGACTCTAGACAAGACAGAGACTAGACAAGACAGACTCTAGACAAGACAGAATCTAGACAAGACAGATACTAGACATGACAGACACTAGACAAGACATACTCTAGTATAGACATACACTAGACAAGACAAACTCTAGATAAGACAGGCGCTATACAAGATAGACACTAGACAAGACAGAATCTAGACAAGACATACACTAGACAAGACAGACTCTAGACAAGACAGACACTAGACAAGACAGACATAGACAAGACATACTCTAGACAAGACATACACTAGACAAGACATATTCTAGACAAGACATACTCTAGACAAGACAGACTTTAGACAAGACATACTCTAGACATGACAGTCTCTAGACAAGACATACTCTATACAAGACATACTCTAGACAAGACATACTCTAGACATGGCAGTCTCTAGACAAGACATGCTGTATACAAGACAGACTATAGACAAGATAGACTGTAGACATGGCAGACTCTAGACAAGACAGACTCTAGTGCAATCATTTTATTACATTACCTTGTTTTAATTGTTTATTTTATAAAGAGGAAGATGGTAGTGGACTGTATTTGGTGGATTTCCAGAAAAAAAGCCTGGACGATTTTGAGGAGAGGAGAGATAGGAATAGGAAGGAGAAAGAAGAGATGGAGAGAAAAGAGGTGGAAGAAGAACAAAAACAACTGTTGGAGCCTGTTCCTCCACCTCAAACTGATGAGGAGGAATGGTGAGTATAGTCTGTTTCTTGGAGTGATTGATGTCCCACTGTGTGCCTGTTCTCTATAGGGAATGGGATCTCTCCATCATGGCCATGGATTCTATAAGGAATGGGATCTCTCCCTCATTGTGATGGCTTCTATAAGGAATGGGATATCTCCATCATGGCCATGGATTCTATAAGGAATGGGATCTCTCCCTCATTGTGATGGCTTCTATAAGGAATGGGATCTCTCCATCATGGCCATGGATTCTATTAGGAATGGGATCTCTCCCTCATTGTGATGGATTCTATAAGGAATGGGATATCGTCCTCATTGTGATGGATTCTATTAGGAATGGGATCTCTCCCTCATTGTTATGGATTATATAAAGAATGGGATCTCTCCCTTATTGTGATGGATTCTATTAGGAATGGGATCTCTCCCTCATTGTGATGGATTCTATTAGGAAATGGGATCTCTCCCTCATTGTTATGGATTATATAAGGAATGGGATCTCTCCCTTATTGTGATGGATTCTATTAGGAATGGGATCTCTCCCTCATTGTGATGGATTCTATTAGGAATGGGATCTCTCACTCATTGTGATGGAGTATATAAGGAATGGGATCTCTCCCTCATTGTGATGGATTCTATCAGGAATGGGATCTCTCCCTCATTGTGATGGATTCTATCAGGAATGGGATCTCTCCCTCATGGCCATGGATTCTATAAGAAATGGGATATCTCCCTTAGTGTGATGGATTCTATAAGGAATGGGATCTCTCACTCATGGCCATGGATTCTATCAGGAATGGGATCTCTCCCTCATGGTGATGGATTCTATAAGGAATGGGATATCTCCCTCATTGTGATGTATTCTATAAGGAATGGGATATCTCCCTCATTGTGATGGATTCTATAAGGAATGGGATCTCTCCCTCATTGTGATGGATTCTATCAGGAATGGGATCTCTCCCTCATGGTGATGGATTCTATAAGGAATGGGATCTCTCCATCATGACCATGGGTCCTATAAGGAATGGGATCTCTCCCACATGGCCATGGATTCTATCAGGAATGGGATCTCTCCCTCATGGTGATGGATTCTATCAGGAATGGGATCTCTCCCTCATGGTGATGTATTCTATAAGGAATTGGATCTATCATGGATTATATCAGAAATTTGTATAAACAAAATATACATGATTGTAATAAGAATTTGAGTCCAGCTTTCTTAATAGCCACACACAGTATATTTGAGAAATACTGTAAGCTAAATAACCAGCATGATAAATTCTATACAGGGTAGACTATGTGGATGCATTTGGTCGGTCGAGACGCTGTCTGAAGAAGGACCTACCTGATTTAATGAGACAAGATGAATCTCTGCAGGAGAAGAAAAGGTATGTAGGCTACCTGATAGCAATTCAACACTTCGGTGAAAGGTTTCAGGGTTCCCGCTGTCGGTCGCCAATGGCGACAAAAAAATAATATTGGCGCTAAATTTTGTGAATTGGCGAAACTATTTTTTTTGGCACATGTGATTTTAGACTGGATCTCGACAGTCACACTGGAGTTATTACCCTTTTAATTGACTAAAAATCCACAAATTGTCCGTCCAGAGTCATTTCTCAATAACTAACTTGTATTATTTTATAAAGCTTAAAATAGATATGTATCACCATAGTGTTGTGGTTAGCGTTCATTCCCTGTGTGGATCGGCCCAGTAAAAACCAGTGTTATTGCCCTTTAATTGACAAATTTGTCCGTCCGGAACCTGTTCTTAGTACCCAATTGGTGGAATCTTACGACACCTAATACCACGTTGTGGTACAGTGATGAGCGTGTGATTTTAGACGGGATTTGGACAGCCACACTGGAGTTATTACCCTTTTAATTGACTAAAAATCCACACATTTGTCCGTCCAGAGCCATTTCTCAATAACTAACATAGATTTGTATCACCATAGTGTTGTGGTGCATGTGCATGCCGTCAGGCTTAACCCAGTAATACCAGAATTATTACCCTTTAATTGAAATTTGTCAGTCCAGATCCAGTTTGGTGGGGACTATTAATTCATTCAATTTGCTTGTTGACACACAAATCAGCATACAGGGACAAAACTCCATCATCATCATCATCTCCATCTCCAGTGAATGCCTCTAGCATATGCTCTATGTACAGTTGTCGTGACGGCAACTGTTGACTTGCGTTGTGATGGCAACTGTTGGCTTACGTTGTAATGGCAACTGTTGGCTTGCGTTGTGATGGCAACTGTTGGCTTGCATTGTGATGGCAACTGTTGGCTTGCATTGTGATGGCAACTGTTGGCTTGCATTGTGATGGCAACTGTTGGCTTGCATTGTGATGGCAACTGTTGGCTTGCATTGTGATGGCAACTGTTGACTAGCGTTGTGGCATAATATAAAATGGCATTAATGTCAACCATTGAAGTGACCTTTATTATTTTATTTCCAATGTCTTGAATATTTTATGTTCCTGAAGAACGTATATTTTATGTACCTGAAGAACGTGTATTTTATGTTCCTGAAGAACGTATATTTTATGTCAGGTACGTATATTTTATGTACCTGAAGAACGTATATTTTATGTACATGAAGAACATATATTTTATATCAGGTACGTATATTTTATGTCAGGTATGTATATTTTATGTACCTGAAGAACGTATATTTTATGTACCTGAAGAACGTATATTTTATGTACCTGAAGAACATATATTTTATGTCAGGTACGTATATTTTATGTACCTGAAGAACGTATATTTTATGTACCTGAAGAACATAATTATATTTTATGTCAGGTACGTATATTTTATGTACCTGAAGAACGTATATTTTATGTACCTGAAGAACGTATATTTTATGTCAGGTACGTATATTTTATGTCAGGTACGTATATTTGATATCAGGTATGTATATTTTATATCAGGTACGTATATTTTATGTCGGGTACGTATATTTTATGTCAGGTACGTATATTTTATGTCGGGTACGTATATTTTATGTCGGGTACGTATATTTTATGTCAAGTACGTATATTGTATGTCAGGTACGTATATTTTATGTTCCTGAAGAACGTATATTTTATATTCCTAAAGAACATATATTTTATATTCCTAAAGAACATATATTTTAGCTTAGATTAAGTTTTCAAAGAAGCAATAATATGAACTGGTGAACCAAATGAAGATCGGGATATTTGCTACCATTTTTGAGAAGATTTTCATCCACCATTATTTAAGAGTACACTCGTAAAGTGCTGCATCGACAGATATACTGCATGTTATTATAATTATGTGTGAAGCTAGCCTGTAATGCTCACTATATTAATAATTAGTAGATTCTGTATGTCAATCATAAAAAATCGAGTCTGCAAATTTTCCAAGCCTCTTGCTATTAAAAACGTTACCGGCAGATATATGGGTCAGTATATATGGTCATGTTCTGTATTTTAGGAAGATAGACGAAAAGACAAACAGAGGTTATAAAGATTTTCAATCTTTGAGGTAAGTTATTTTTGCAGTTTAACCCTTAAGGCTTTCCATCATAGAAGCACCTCTTGACGCCATTACCAATATGACATACATTAACAATGTAGTAGCCAAACAAATTTTCATAAACCCTTACCCTCATAGAAGCACCTTTTGACATCATTACCAATACGACAACCATTAACAATGTAGTAGCCAAACCATTATTCATAACCCTTTCCCTCATAGAAGCACCTCTTGACGCCATTACCAATACGACATACATTAACAATGTAGTAGCCAAACCATTGTTCATAACCCTTTCCCTCATAGAAGCACCTCTTGACGCCATTGCCAATACGACATACATTAACAATGTAGTAGCCAAACCAATGGTCATAATGTTCATATGTATAATAACCATTCTGAGAGATGTTTTTGGAAACGATTGATTGCTATGTTTTCTTTTGGTAAATTATGCATAGAATATTCATACCTACTGTAACACATTCAAGTTAAGTGTAGACCATTTGTTTATTGCAAAATTTATTAGTTTTATGGTAAGTGTTCAGTTGTACCAGTCAAGATGTAGGGTTTATGTTTTATTATTAGGGATGGAAACAAATGTATTCGAATATTCAATTGGCTAGGTATTCGAATATTCGATTGACTAGGTATTTGATTATTCGATTGACTAGGTATTTTACTATTCGATTGGCTAGGTATTTGACTATTCGATTGACTAGGTATTCGAATATTCGATTGACTAGGTATTTTACTATTCGATTGGCTAGGTATTTGACTATTCGATTGGCTAGGTATTCGAATATTTGACAGACTAGGTATTCGAATATTCGCTAGGCAGGGTATTCCAATATTTGATTTGTTGGGTATTCGAATATTTAATTGGTCAGGTATTCGAATATTTGATTGTTTAGGTATTTGAATATTCGATTGGCTAGGTGTTCGAATATTAGATTGGCTAGGTATTCGAATATTCAATTGGCTAGGTATTCGAATATTCGGAACTACATTTTTGATTATTTCTGACATCTCGTAGTTTTGTACAAACGCTCCACACTATCCATAACATTCGGAATAATTGATTTTCCACTTGCAAAAACAATCATGTACCCGTAATAATAATATTACTATGGTTACTATTTGAAGCGTGTGGAAAATTCATGTCCTGATTATCGGCCATGTATAAAAAGATCGTGTTTTTCATAATTTAATAATCCAACAAAGAACATGGTATTACATGTATGTACATTGTACAGTCATACTATTTGTGACACATTCTGGTTCAATACAAATCCCGTGTGTCAATAATATAAGCAAATACACAGTATCAACATGTCAACTGTGTATTGGGGATCTCAAATTACATCACATTACATAGCACAGAGAAATAAACAGAATGACCTAAATATGTTAACATCAAACGTTCCGACGAGGGGTCAGTCATGCTTTTAGTGTGAAGTTTGGAATCTTGGAATTTCCTTTGCACAGACAGATCTGTAGTCCAGTGGTACCACGTTGGACTGGTAATCCAGGGATTGCAGGTTCGATCCCCCGTCTGACCCTAATAACATTAACAGTCTTTTAGATGGCACTTTAAGCAGAGGTCTCGTGTCGGTGCTTTACACCATGCACGTAAAAGAACCAGAGGAGATTCTGGAATGGGGGTCTGTTTGTATCATTGCATTCTCCTCCAAACATCTAAAATGACTAATCTTTTCATGAGACGTCGCTCATATGGGTAACTGGTAGCGACGATAAATAAACGTAAAGCACACAGACACATCCGTTTCTGCACAAACAAATCCTTAGTGAGAAATATGAAGCTACACAATTATGGCCGGCGACACATGAAAAAATGGCCCTCAGACTTAATTAACAATGATATATTGTGTCTATACCACAATGTCAGGACACATGAAAAAAGGTCCCTCAGACTTAATTGACAATGATATATTGTGTCTATACCACAATGTCAGGACACATGAAAAAAGGTCCCTCAAGCTTAATTAACAATGATATATTGTGTCTATACCACAATGTCAGGACACATGAAAAAATGGCCCTCAGACTTAATTGACAATGATATATTGTGTCTATACCACAATGTCAGGACACATGAAAAAATGGCCCTCAGACTTAATTACATGATATATTGTGTCTATACCACAATGTCAGGACACATGAAAAAAGACAATGATATATTGTGTCTATACCACAATGTCAGGACACATGAAAAAAGGTCCCTCAGACTTAATTGACAAGTTGATATATCGTTACTATACCACAATGTCAGGACACATGAAAAAAGGTCCCTCAGACTTAATTGACAAGTTGATATATCGTTACTATACCACAATGTCTCAGTCCATGGGGAAAAGTTTTTATAACAGCTACATTTAGCTTCCTACTTGATCCCATGAATTATGTATGTTGCTCTATGTTATATGTGGATGTTTTGCAATACATATTGTTTTAATCAATGTCTAAAGAACAAATCCTGAACATTTCAACTCAATAGGTTATCAATTGAGAAAGTTGTGACTTGTTTAGTGACACATAAACCGATGTTTTGGATGGAATGTTTGAAAGGTCGCGCCAGCATTAATGATGTGCTATAATCTGTAGTTTTGGTCACTTATGACAAGTATTTGTTTACTATAAATTTAAGACATTCACATATATAAGACAAGACATTCCTATTGTTCACAACATCATTCACAATTATAGCCCACAACTTTACATCATGATATGACCAAATACCACGCCATTATCTTTTTTAAAGTGATTGACTTGGCAACAGTTTAGAATTTTTGATACTATTTTATATCGAAATTTAAACGCCATATAGCTTTAACTATAATCCCTTGAAATTATACGGTAATATTAATTTAAACACTTTCTTTCCATGTTTCTGAAAAATATCCATGTGCCCGTTTTCGCATGACTGCGGCCATATCATAAAATGATGAATGAAATGATGACTACATTTCAGGTAACTAGATTTCAGTATTGCTGTGTATGTAAAATCTAAACAACATTTTTTTTAAAGGGCAGGTTTTAGACTGTCGGTCTGGAAATTGGAAATAAACACCATTGCTAAGCGTGGTGATTCTAAATTAAAGAATTTTAGGAAGTGTAAAACTGCCTTCTCCAATAACTGCCCCAATATTAGTCATCAACTCTTCTACTGTGTCTGATTTTGTTTGGTGTGGGACCTTCATGGTGTATGACCAATATTGTTTGGTGTGGGGCGTTCATGGTGAATGACTAATATTGTTTGGTGTGGGGCCTTCATGGTGTATGACTAATATTGTTTGGTGTGGGGCCTTCATGGTGTATGACTGACATTGGTTGGTGTGGGACCTTCAATGTGTATGACTGATATTGTTTGGTGTGGGGCCTTCATGGTGTATGACTGATATTGTTTGGTGTGGGGCCTTCAGGGTGTATGACTGATATTGTTTGGTGTGGGACCTTCATGATGTATGACTGATATTGTTTTGTGTTGGACCTTCATGGTGTATGACGCGTTCATGGTGTATGACTGATATTGTTTTGTGTGGGGGCTCCATGGTATATGACTGATATTGTTTTGTGTGGGGTCTTCATGGTGTATGACTGATATTGTTTGGTGTGGGACCTTCATGGTGTATGACTGATATTGTTTGGTGTGGGACCTCCATGGTCTATGACTGATATTGTTTGGTGTGGGACCTTCATGGTGTATGACTGATATTGTTTGGTGTGGGACCTTCATGGTGTATGACTGATATTGTTTGGTGTGGGACCTTCATGGTGTATGACTGATATTGTTTGGTGTGGGACCTTCATGGTGTATGACTGATATTGTTTGGTGTGGGGCCTCCATGGTATATGACTGATATTGTTTGATGTGGGGCCTTCATGGTGTATGACTGATATTGTTTGGTGTGGGACCTTCATGGTGTATGACTGATATTGTTTTGTGTGGGGTCTTCATGGTGTATGACTGATATTGTTTGGTGTGGGACCTTCAATGTGTATGACTGATATTATTTGGTGTGGGAACTTCATGGTGTATGACTGATATTGTTTGATGTGGGGTCTTCATGGTGTATGACTGATATTGTTTGGTGTGGGGTCTTCATGGTGTATGACTGATATTGTTTGGTGTGGGGTCTTCATGGTGTATGACTGATATTGTTTGGTGTGGGGTCTTCATGGTGTATGACTGATATTGTTTGGTGTGGGGTCTTCATGGTGTATGACTGATATTGTTTGGTGTGGGACCTTCATGGTGTATGACTGATATTGTTTGGTGTGGGACCTTCATGGTGTATGACTGATATTGTTTGGTGTGGGACCTTCATGGTGTATGACTGATATTGTTTGGTGTGGGACCTTCATGGTGTATGACTGATATTGTTTGGTGTGGGACCTTCATGGTGTATGACTGATATTGTTTGGTGTGGGACCTTCATGGTGTATGACTGATATTGTTTGGTGTGGGACCTTCATGGTGTATGACTGATATTGTTTGGTGTGGGACCTTCATGGTGTATGACTGATATTGTTTGGTGTGGGACCTTCATGGTGTATGACTGATATTGTTTGGTGTGGGACCTTCATGGTGTATGACTGATATTGTTTGGTGTGGGACCTTCATGGTGTATGACTGATATTGTTTGGTGTGGGACCTTCATGGTGTATGACTGATATTGTTTGGTGTGGGACCTTCATGGTGTATGACTGATATTGTTTGGTGTGGGACCTTCATGGTGTATGACTGATATTGTTTGGTGTGGGACCTTCATGGTGTATGACTGATATTGTTTGGTGTGGGACCTTCATGGTGTATGACTGATATTGTTTGGTGTGGGACCTTCATGGTGTATGACTGATATTGTTTGGTGTGGGACCTTCATGGTATATGACTGATATTGTTTGGTGTGGGACCTCCATGGTGTATGACTGATATTGTTTGGTGTGGGACCTTCATTGTGTATGACTGATATTGTTTGGTGTGGGACCTTCATGGTGTATGACTGATATTGTTTGGTGTGGGACCTCCATGGTGTATGACTGATATTGTTTGGTGTGGGACCTTCATGGTGTATGACTGATATTGTTTGGTGTGGGACCTTCATGGTGTATGATTGATATTGTTTGGTGTAGGACCTTCATGGTGTATGACTGATATTGTTTGATGTAGGACCTTCATGGTGTATGACTGATATTGTTTGGTGTGGGACCTCCATGGTGTATGACTGATATTGTTTGGTGTGGGACCTTCATGGTGTATGACTGATATTGTTTGGTGTAGGACCTTCATGGTGTATGACTGATATTGTTTGGTGTGGGACCTCCATGGTGTATGACTGATATTGTTCGGTGTGGGACCTCCATGGTGTATGACTGATATTGTTTGGTGTAGGACCTTCATGGTGTATGACTGATATTGTTTAGTGTAGGACCTCCATGGTGTATGACTGATATTGTTTGGTGTGGGACCTTCATGGTGTATGACTGATATTGTTTGGTGTGGGACCTCCATGGTGTATGACTGATATTCTTTGGTGTAGGACCTTCATGGTGTATGACTGATATTGTTTGATGTAGGACCTTCATGGTGTATGACTGATATTGTTTGGTGTGGGACCTCCATGGTGTATGACTGATATTGTTTGGTGTGGGACCTTCATGGTGTATGACTGATATTGTTTGGTGTAGGACCTTCATGGTGTATGACTGATATTGTTTGGTGTGGGACCTCCATGGTGTATGACTGATATTGTTTGGTGTGGGACCTCCATGGTGTATGACTGATATTATTTGGTGTGGGACCTCCATGGTGTATGACTGATATTGTTTGGTGTGGGACCTCCATGGTGTATGACTGATATTGTTTGGTGTGGGACCTTCATGGTGTATGACTGATATTGTTTGGTGTGGGACCTTCATGGTGTATGACTGATATTGTTTGGTGTGGGACCTTCATGGTGTATGACTGATATTGGTTGGTGTGGGACCTCCATAGTGTATGACTGATTGTGTAGGGTGTTGGACCTTCATGGTGTATGACAAATGAAGCGTTCGCTTCAGGTGCGAAAGGTCCGGAGTTCGAGCCCCACTGGAGCCATTACGATTGTGCCCTTAGGCAAGGCATTTAAATTCCACGTTGTCTCTTCTCTCTCCCTCGTGGCGATGGATTCCATCAGGAATGAGGTCTCGAAAGTGATTTATATAAGTTGAAATAACTTGTTTCGCAATCGAGCTAAAATAAATTTGTATAAAACATATGACTAATATTGTTTGGTGTGGGACCTCCATGGTGTATGACTGATATTGTTTGGTTTGGGACCTTCATGGTGTATGACTGGTTTTGTATGGTGTTGGACCTTCATGATGTATGACTGATTTTGTTTTTGTGTGGGGCCTTCAGGGTATATGACTGATTTTGTTTTGTGTGGGGCCTTCGGGGTGTATGACTGATTTTGTTTGGTGTGGGGCCTCCGTGGTGTAATTGATATGATGTCTGCCTTGTAAGTTTGAGCCCTGTCAGACCACGGTGGATTGTGTCTTTATATTAGGCAAGTCACATACGTCCACATTGACTTTTCTCTCTCCCTCATTGTGATGGATTCCATCAGAAATGATACCTTGAGAGTGATTAATCTAATGTTGTAAAAACTTGTTTTGCGATCGTGCTAGAAGAAATTTGTTTGAAATACAATTTATATACAATGCAACTGTGTGACCGTTTAGATTAATGAAGCTGTATTTTGCAATATTTTGCCAAACTGTCATGAGATTTGGTGAGATTTCAAATCTCTATTATTGGTTTATTATGCTGTATTTTGTTGTATAATCTGATCCAATATGTACGTTATAAAACCCATTGTCTTCATAAGGGATAAGATGGGAGATGCACCAAGTCATACCAAGTGATATGAAACGAGAGTTGGACAGACAGAAATGGGAGAAAGAAGAAATGGAGACAATACAGCAGGAAAAACAAGGCCCAATACACTATGCTGACGTACAACATAATGGTAAGTTGCTAACCATTTGTAGATGTATACGTTAGATCACAAGATCTTGAAATTCTCTTTATACAGCACCAAAAGCCTAAGTATATCAACTATACAGGAATGCAATGTAAACAATACCCCACCCACTATTCACTGTAACAATACTAACATTGCTAACAATGTTTCGGCATACAAAGCTTGATGTTCGAAACTCCTTGCCTGCAGCTTGAACTGCTGGACTCATTGCCTTGCAGCTTGATTTATTGAACTCCTTGCCTGCACCTTCATCTTCTAGACTATTTGCCTTCTACATGTACGTGATTTTCTCAACTATTTGCCATCTACATGATCTTCTGGAGTCTGCCTTCTGCATGACTATTTGCCTGCATCTTGATTAAATTGAACTCCTTGTATGCTGTTTCATCTTCTGGACTCTTCGCCTTCTGCTTGATCGTCTGGATCCTTCGCCTTCTACTTGATATTCTGGACTCTTTGCCTTCTACTTGATCTTCTGGACTCCTCGCCTTCTACTTGATCTTCTGGACTCCTCGCCTTCTACTTGATCTTCTGGACTCTTTGCCTTCTACTGGATCTTCTGGACTCCTCGCATTCTACTTGATCTTCTGGACTCCTCGCCTTCTACTTGATCTTCTGGACTCTTTGCCTTCTACTTGATCTTCTGGATACTTCGCCTTCTACTTGATCTTCTGGATATTTTGCCTTCTACTTGATCTTCTGGATTTATCACCTTCTACTTGATCTTCTGGATACTTCGCCTTCTACTTGATCTTCTGGACTCTTCGCCTTCTGCTTGATCTTCCGGATTCCTCGCCTTCTACTTGATCTTCTAGATTCCTCACCTTCTACTTGATTTTCTGGACTCTTCGCCTTCTGTTTTATCTGCTGGACTCTTCGCCTTCTACTTGATCTTCTGGATGTTTTACCTTCTGCTGGACTCTGCCTTCATCTTGATTTATTGAACTGCTTACCTGTTATTTGATATTCTGGACTCTTTGCCTTCTGCTTGATATTCTGGACTTTTTGCTTGCAGCTTGATCTTATATACTATTTAACTGCTGCTTGATCTTCTGGACTGTTTGTCTGCAGAGGGATCTTCTGGATACTTTGCATGCAGCAGGAGTTTCTGGAATCTTTGTCTGCAACCCATAGCTGAATCTTCTGGACTGTTTGTCTACTCTCTTATGTTGTAAAGTATCTTCTTTGTGATTTACAGTATAGCTGCGGTACTGTTGTCCGAAGCTTCAATAGTTGGCAAAGTTAACAGTTTGTTAAACTATGAAATACAATATGTACATTTTGAGGAACTTTAATCACTAATTATGTGTTTCATTAAAATGGGCTACGGTATGTAAGTTTGCAACCAAAGTAAGTTTTCAAAATGTTTGTTTTATTTCCATATAAGTTTGAACCCACAGGACTCTAGATGTGGATAGGCTTTTTTAATATATGGAAATTAAATGGTGTATTTTTCAGAGATTCGGACACATGGCGTGGGATTCTACAAATTTGACACAGAAGAGTCAGTTAGACAGGAACAGATGGACCAACTTCACACGCTCCGACAACAGGTACAGCCAGTAATATGTTAAGCAAGGTATCACACCGATGACAGATTTAGTATGATAGCAACTCTGATTATAAGCACAGAGAAACATTGTATAGCCTCCACACTGCACAAATAGTGCTATTGTGAAATTAAATCATACAATTGTGCATGATTTATTTTCAGACAAAAGACGAGCGGTCAAAGAGTGATAGAATCAAGGAGAAGAGAAAAGCGGCCCTCGCTGCTCGACTTGCCAAGGTGAAACAGAGAACGCGGGAGAAACTGGGTCTCCCTGAACCAGACGAAGGTAGTCTTACACACTATGCAACTGTAGCTTGCTTGACAGGAAAGATGATTTGTTGTATCATGTAGCATACAGCACAGATGTGTGGGGTTTAAACAACTTAAAAAATCTTATTTATTTTTTTAAAAATCATTTCTTCAGGTCTGTAGGTCTCTATAAAAAATAAAATAAATACAGCAAACAAAATACTTCGACATAACCAAAGTTTGACATAACCGACGTTAACCATATTGCCCAAGATGACGTTTCTCGTAGATCACGAGCTTTAACGTCTACGCCTGCCCCATAGTAAATTATTTTCCAAGTTGGCATAGTCTGTTATACCCGGGATATGGGTTTAGTTTATACAAATTTATTTTAGCTTGATTATAAGATTATAAGAACTTGTTTCGCAATCAAGCTAAATTAAATTTGTATAAACTAATAATATATATTTAAATTTTTGATAGATGAAAATGCGAGTTCCGGTGAGGAAATTGGACCAACATTAGCTGAAGAGACTAAAGCGGAACCAGAACCTCTGACTCGGGATGACAGCTTGAGGGCTAATACAACATCTACACGGGAATGGGATAAAGGAAAACACTGTAAGTGCATAACTGTAGAAATACAAACATTAGATCTAGGATAATGATGTGATACAAGTATGTGCTCTGTAGAAATACAAACATTAGATCTAGGATAATGATGTACAAGTATGTGCTCTGTAGAAATACAAACATTAGATCTAGGATAATGATGTACAAGTATGTGCTCTGTAGAAATACAAACATTAGATCTAGGATAATGATGTACAAGTATGTGCTCTGTAGAAATACAAACATTAGATCTAGGATAATGATGTGAACAAGTATGTGCTCTGTAGAAATACAAACATTAGATCTAGGATAATGATGTGATACAAGTATGTGCTCTGTAGAAATACAAACAGTAGTACAGGATAATGATGTGATACAGTATGTGCTCTGTAGAAATACAAACATTAGATCTAGGATAATGATGTACAAGTATGTGCTCTGTAGAAATACAAACATTAGATCTAGGATAATGATGTGATACAAGTATGTGCTCTGTAGAAATACAAACATTAGATCTAGGATAATGATGTGATACAAGTATGTGCTCTGTAGAATGACCGTTCACATAGGTGAATATTAAATTGTTGCTGGTAAGTATTGAAGTACATTATTCTTTAATGGTTCTTGTTTTGCACAGGCCAAAATGAATGAAAACTAAATAGCTGCTTCGAAAATAATGTGCTGAGAACTCTATATTTTGTTGCCATTTAGATTGCAATTGATTAGGGGCAAGGGGGTAGGGATGAATCTGAGGGCAGAGACTCGTTATATATTTTTGACTTTAGATATATAGGCTTACAAAAAGTGTAGATCCAGATGAGCCGGCTCGTGAAAGAATCTATATACTCTTTATATTACTTCACTACTAAATCTCTATCTTTTATTGGAAACTTTAAAATAAAATATAGTCAAACCTGTGTTAGTGGTTACCTCCATTAAGCAGCCAACCTGTATTAAACAGCCATCTTCCAGATTCCCAATATGTTGATTTATTATAATTTGCCCTCTATTAAGCAGTCATCTGTGCTAAACACTTTCTGTGATTCCCTTGACTGGCTGCTTAAGATAGGTTTGACTGTAGATTCATCTGATGCCTAATAAAGAATGTGTGTGTTTTAAGTTTATTTATCGTCGCTACAGGTTGCCCATATGAGCGACGCCTCCTGAAGAGATTAGTCATTTTAGATTTTGGAGGGTAGTGCATGATACAACCAGAGAGCCATTCCAGAATCTCCTCTGGTGCTTTTACGTGCACAGTGTATAGCACCGACGCAATACCTTAACATCCCATCTGAAAGACTGTTAGTTTTGTTAGGGTCAGACAGGGGATCGAACCTGCGATCCCTGGATTACCAATCCAGCGTGTTACCACTGGACTACAGATCTGTGTGTTAATAAAGAATATTTCATGGTTAGTGTTCGATACATGGATGAGAGCAACCATCTTGTTTTCTGTTACAGTAACCATGGAGAGATCAGAGCAGGCGTGGTTAGAGACACAGAGGTCGGAGAGGGAGGAGTTTGCTCCGCCCACTTTCTACTATGATGACACGCCCTCCACTAAATACAGTACTGTCAAAGGCAAAATGACTAACAAAAGAAAGGGCGCAAATAAGCTTAGTATGGGAAGTAATCAATATGTCGGTGATATTCCATCAATGGTAACGAAGCAGGTTAACAAGATTAACACAATTGCAAAATGTCACCAAAATGGACAGTTGTGCTGATGATAGGTCGGGAATTGACACATCAACAAGAATTCAAGACACAATTTACAGTATATGTAATAATGTGCAGTCTGAATTCAATGAACCGGTCTACATCAATCCCCAACATGCAAACTTAAACGCCCCTCCACCAAATAGTTATGCTCCGCCTCCACAATTTAATGTCCCACCCCCACAATTTAATAATCCCCCCACAAACTTTAATGACATACCCCCACAGTATAATACCCCGACTCCACAAATGACCACTGTGCCTTCACAATTTAACATCCCGCCTCCCAATTACCAAAACCCACCTCCACCTTTCAGTGTTTCTTTCAATGTTGCGCCTCCAAATGTGAATATTCCTCCTCCAAATTTTAACCAAACCTTTTCAGTTAATACTGATTCTGCTGGTCAATTTATAGCAGTTGTTAATTCAACAAGTTCTTCATCTGCTGCTGTACAAACGGTGTCTGTGTCTGCTGGAGTAGCAACAGTAACATCTACTACAAATCAAATAGGTCAGACTTCTGCTGGATCAGTGGATGAAGCAGGTAGAAAGATTGTGCCGAAATTAGACATATTAGATACTCGACATATGGCCAGTGAAAATATGTAGAATTTATTTAATGAAAGAAACTATCCAATGTGTTCTATTAGGCATGAGGTCTTGAAAGTGTTTAAAGAAGTAATGTAGCAACTTTATTTTTATTTTTTATATACTTTATTTAGTTTACAAAGATTGCGAAGCAAGTTTTAACAACTTATATTAATCACTCTCGTTGGCTCGGATGAAAGCGTATAATTATGTGGTCATTCATGTGGGAGGAAACCGGAGTACCCGGAGAAAACCCACCTGTCTGATCTGGCGACCATCGTACCATCTCACATACTTTCCTGTCCGAGGATCGAACCCAGGTCGCATTAGTGAGAAGTGAGCACGCTAACTACTGCGCTAATCGGATGGCCAATTAACTGCTTGATTCAAGTTAGTGTTGTCTGCACTAAATGTTATGCTGCAGTTAGTGTCTAATAGTGTTATCTAATATGGTCCTGTATGTTATTGCCATACAAGTTATGCTGTGTGTGTTTTCCTATTTAATGGGTACATTTATTGCAGCAATCTTCATTGCTATTTACTGAAAATCGAAATTTTATTCACGATATTCCAGCGTTCGATATTTTCATGAAATCTTAAATTAACTTGTGTGGACTTCCATGTTTGTAATCGGGATATGTAGGCGACAATCGTTTATGTAATAAGTGAAATCTTGAATTTGTGATATCTTTTGGGAATTACTGTGAAATTAAACCTCATATGAAATTATAGTGTAGAGTAATCTCGGCCATATCATCTAACATACTATATGAATGAAACTTTAATACAGTAAAACCTCTCTAAACCGAATAACCACAGGACCAGAAGTAACCTCTCTAAACCGAACGGCCAGAGGTAACCCCTCTAAACCGTACGACCACAGAACCAGAGGTAACCCCTCTAAACCGAATGACCACAGGACCAGAGGTAACCTCTCTAAACCTAAAAACCACAGGACCAGAAGTAACCTCTCTAAACCTAAAAACCACAGAACCAGAGGTAACCTCTCTAAACCGAATGACCAGAGGTAACCCCTCTAAAACGAATGACCACAGAACCAGAGGTAACCCCTCTAAACCGAATGACCAGAGGTAACCCCTCTAAACCAAATGACCAGAGGTAACCCCTCTAGACCGAATGACCACAGAACCAAAGGTAACCCCTCTAAACCGAATTACTACAGGACCAGAGGTAACCCCTCTATACCAAATGACCAGATGTAACCCGTCTAAACCGAATGACCACAGGACCAGAAGTAACCTCTCTAAACCGAAAAACCACAGAACCAGAGGTAACCTCTCTAAACCGAATGACCACAGATCCAGAGGTAACCCCTCTAAACCGAATGACCAGAGGTAATCCCCTCTAAAACGAATGACCAGAGGTAATCCCTCTAAAACGAATGACCACAGAACCAGAGGTAACCCCTCTAAACCGAATGACCAGAGGTAACCCCTCTAAACCAAATGACCAGAGGTAACCCCTCTAAACTGAATGACTACAGGACCAGAGGTAACCCCTCTAAACCAAATGACCAGAGGTAACCGCTCTAAACCGAATGACTACAGGACCAGAGGTAATCCCTCTAAACCTAATGACCACAGAACTAGAGGTAACCCCTCTAAACCGAACAACCACAGAACCAGAGGTAACCCCTCTAAACTGAACTACCACAGAACCAGAGGTAACCCCAAAGAACCAGACAAACAAGCATAAGCATACTCAGTGTGTGTCAATATTTCGAAATACATAGTCCTTCTTCAATTGCGAGTGTGTGTGTGTGGAACATTGAAATTCTGGATTATGCAATTACATGTTTCACATTGCCAATACAACATAAACATTTATGCAGTTTTATTATTACTATGTCTACTGTTGGTACAGTGTATTAAATTCTAACATGACTCGGCATTTTGTCTGCATGCACAAACTAGTTTACAGTGCTTAAATCCGCATTCAAAACATGGTTTGTAGTTTTGTGACGTCATACACGCACTCCAGGAAATAACACAAACTATGTGTGCGTTTTTTGGACATCTTGGTCATATTAGAACGGAAATAAGTGGTGGTTTTACGTTTATTTATCGTCGCTACCGGTTGCCCATATGAGCGACGCCTCCTGAAGAGATTAGTCATTTTAGATTTTTGGAGGATAGTGCAATGATACAGACAGAGACCCATTCCAGAGTCTCCTCTGGTCTTTTTTACGTGCACGGTGTACAGCACCGACACGAGACATCGGTTTAACGTCCCATCTGAAAGACTGTTAATTTTATTAGGGTCAGACGGAGGATCAAACCCACGATCCCTGGATTACCAGTCCAGCGTGTTACCACTGGACTACAGATCTGTCTGTAAGCATACTCATTGACATTACCTTTGTCTTAGGGTTTAATAGTTTATACATGCAACTTCTACATCACAGAGTGAATACCGTACGTGTTATCCTCTTTATTTTATGCTAATTGATGAAATACAGCGTTCTATCAGTGAGATATAATCCATATCACCACTGCATATCACTCACTGTATTTTGCCGGACTACTTTTTTATTATCTCCCTTCCCAATACACTTCTTGCACTATTACTCTCCCTTTAAATGCTTAGGCAACGTATTATTTAATTTTCACCGTTTACCTGGCTTCAATGACACTATTTACCTGTATTATTATTTTTGTTATGAAACAAATCAAAAGCGAAATACAACTGACAATGTCTCGAAGTTTGTCACTGCAAATTGTAACAATATATCCAATAAATGTGTTCATGTATTTTTCCTCGATTCAACTTTAAATTCAAGATGGCGGCATATTTGTGTATCGACTCACGACGTATAGTCGTCAATGTATTCATCCGCGCAAAAACACGGCGGCCAGCTATTTTAATTTCTTCATTTTGTGTTTGTTTTTAACCAATTAGCATAAAATAAAAAGAAAATGTGTTTGTTTTGAGTGAATATGGAATATATCTCACCTCGAAGTGAGAATATTTTCACTCGCGATACGCTCTCGTGAAAATATTTGGAATGTTCTCACTTCTCAGTGAGATATATTCCATATTCACTAAAAAAAAAATATCCTCTATATATTTCGTCACACGTATTCCTGTTTTGGATAAGTTTATTTATAGCCACCACTAGTTAATCGGGACTACGCCAACACCACATAAATTATATACTTTTTCTAGAGAATTATAGCTCTAATCTATTTAGACGTCGGAGTAACGTCTATGAATATCACCCTATCTATGAACACAGCTATATCTATGAACACAGCCCTATCTATGAGCACAGCCCTTTGACTTCGATATTGAATCAACCAATTATATTTGGGTCAAAGTGAAATATGTCCATAGTTTGTTTCTTCGGCTGGAGTAATCTGTTCATTTTCGGGATTAGTTCAGTCCAGAAATGCATACGTCTGGGAAGGAACCGTTCAATGACTGATGTTGAAGACATCTGATTGGATATTTGGAAATACATCTGCGACATCAGTGTGTACTCCGGCCACGTTGTCTGGATAATTGGAGTCACATCCATAGGTACATTAGGATTTCTAAACGAGACAAACAGTACAAATAAAAATAAATTTTAATGTCTTTGTGTAGTCAGCGCTGTGGTTTAGTCTATACAAATTTATTTAGCTCGATTGCGAAACAAGTTCTTACAACATTGGTTTAATCACTCTCGAGAACTTATTCCTGATGGAATCCATCGCCATTAGAGAGAGAGAATAGGCATTGTTCCACAGATGATATGGATTAGAACCATGGTTAGCAAAGTTGACCGTAGCATATAATAATATTATATTATTATCCACTGTGGCTACATGATGCTGTGTTTGACTGTTGTCCGTATTTTGCTGTTTATTTTGGAGCACTCCACTCAATATATGACAGATGTCGTCAATGAAAACATGCATTTCTGCAAAATAATACTTCTTTTCTTCTAGGATTGTCTTACAATTTGTAGTCATTTATGAATATTAGTATGACAGTATTCATAACATCAATTGAGATACAAGTGATACACTTTAATTCTATGCTATAGTAAATACCGAAATAAACAGTGTGTTTACGTTGATATGTATGCATGTGAGTCACATTGTAGGAAGACCAACATAATGGTCAAGAAGTTGTTGAAGTTGCGCAGTGGTAGCACGATTACTTCAGGTGTAAGAGGTATGGAAGTTCGCGCCCAACTCAGCTGTAGCCATTAAGATTGTGCTCTTAACCAATGCACCTTAATAAAATTAAATTCAAAATTGTTTCTCTCTTTCGGTTAGGTTACATCGGGTTTGAGTGTGTGACTCCCCCCCCCCCCTGAAATGGACAACAGCACATAATAGTCCCAAGAGAGTGCTGCAGTGTAATTGTATAGTTAGATATAAAACATATGAAAATTAAAGAAATTTTAATATTTGCACACTTTAATATATATATATATGCATATTAATATCGCAGATTTTTGTCCTGTGCAACGTTGTGGTATTCTGGAATAAAAATTTGTATTAAAGCCGTCAATGGTAAATAAAACCAGTCGAGTATGAAAGGTTAAAATATGGCACAAACGTTATTTATGCCGATTTTTTGTGCAATTTTCTGAAAATCGCCAAATTGAAATTTTAGGAGCCATTTCTATCGCAACATCGCCATTTGGCTATTGTGGCGACTGACAGCGTGGCCCCTGATTAAGGTTTATATAACGTCGCTACCAGTTTCCCATTTGAGCGACGGGGTAGCTTACCTAGCAACACCTTTCCCGGGTAGGCTCCAACGGTTAACAGTACTTGGTGCACAATACGCCCATCAGTTTGATATATCTAGCAAGGTTAGCATTCTATCACTACTGGTGCACAAGTCTCGGTTGCATGTTCGATATGTTAGTTTTCATATAGCATGCCCCATTTGTAGCTTTTACAATATATTGACTTTAGATAGATAGTAAATAAACTATGTAAATAGTTACCCAGATTTTTCGAAATTAGTCAAGGGGTGTCATTGTTGCACGTGAAACCCGTTTTTCTTCCGATGTGAACTTAATTTCTACCCCGAATAATGTTGCATTCTCCAGAATGGGTGTTCCGAATAGGTACGGTATATCGTCTGCATGATTGGATCCTGTAAACGTTTTGAATAATATGATATACAGTCAAACCTGTCTTAAGCAGCCAGCCAAGGGAGTCAGAGAAAGTGGCTGCTTAGCACAGGTGGCTGCTTAATAGAGGTCAAATATATAATAAAACACCATATTGGGAATCTGGAAACTGGCTGCTTAATACAGGTTGGTTGCTTAATGGAGGTGAACACTAACACAGATTTGACTGTACATATATATTATATACGGTACAGTCAAACCTGTGTTAGTGGTCACCTCCATTAAGCAGCCAACCTGTATTAAGCAGCCAGCTTTCAGATTCCCCTTACATTGTTTTGCTATACATGTCACCTCTATTAAGCAGCCACCTGTGCTAAGCAGCCACTTTCTATGTCCTTGGCTGCTTAAGCTAAGACAGGTTTGACTGTATATGCAAAATAAGTGCTATGGAGCATTAGCGATCTGCAGCACTTACTTGGTATATATCATTATATTTGATCAATTAGAAACTTACAGTTTGCCCCGCCCACAAAATTACATCATTAATTTGATATTGATGCTCTCAGCGTGACAGCCATGTGCAGTATGTAGATGAACACACACATCTTCGCTTATTGACGGTTTGCTCCACCTTCCCATCTTGTGCATAGTACATTGAGCTCCACTATCCGTGTTGCGCATGCGCATTCTGTCAGCAACTCGGTAGGCGGAGCGTCCAATATAGACATGCAATCAATAAATAACATATTGCGTTCATAAAAATCAAATGCAGACGGATCTGTAGTCCAGTGGTATCACGATGGACTGGTAATCCAGTGATCGCAGGTTCGATCCCCCGTCTGATCCTAATAAAATTAACAGTCTTTCAGATGGGACTTTAAACCGAGGTCTCGTGTCGGTGCTTTACATCGTGCACGTAAAAGAACCAGAGGATACTCTGGAATGGGTCTCTGTCTGTATCATTGCACTATCCTCCAAAAATCTAAAATGACTAATCTCTTCAGGAGGCGTCGCTCATATGGGCAACCAGTAGCGACGATAAATAAACGTAAAACACACACTAAAAATCAAAACATTGCAATATGAAAATAATTTCACAATTTTAAATGAAATAAAGGCTTCTGATTGGTTTACAAACTAGCGCAAACTAAAAAGTATGATATAGATATTTAAATCTCCTACTCTATGTAGAAAACTGATAACAGCAATGACTATATTTGATTATTAACCCTTTCCCTCATAGAAGCACCTCTTGACGCCATTACCAATACAACATACATTGACAAAGTAGTAGCCAAACCAATGCTCATAATAAAGGCCAGAATCTCATGTAATCCCAGTAATATCTAGAGGTGGGATATATATGGCGACTACTTATCCATTGCATGGTAGTTAAATGGCTGTCGTTTGTATGAAAACATAATAGTAAATTAACCCAAATCTCTATGAAGGAAAGGGTTAAATGGCTGTCGTTTGTATGGAGATATAATAGTAAATTAACCTAAATCTCTATGAAGGAAAGGGTTAAATAGCTGTCGTTTGTATGAAGATATAATAGTAAATTAACCTAAATCTCTATGAAGGAAAGGGTTAAATATTATATTGGCGTTTGGCTTTTATTACCAATTTATATTACATGTAGAATACGCTATTCTAACATCTATTACTGACCTTTTAACCAGGATGGCAGTGGAAGAATGTATTTCTCAGTCTCCAAGGCAAATTCGTAGAAATATGTCTTGCCTTCGCGTAGCTTTGCGTGTGTTTTCACCGCCTGTATTGCGGGAACAAAGAAAAATGCATCGTTTGACATGTCGGCAACGCTGTTACGAGTGCTATCAAGGTCGTCTGGGTCTTGCCAATTTGTATATTCGAAGGAAAATAATTCCGTTAAAACCATTCTTTCATCACCGTCTTTCGGGAATTGTGTGGTATTCACAAACCATGGAACAATTGTGTTTAGAAATACCTTCCTTGTTATGCTATAATTTAAATCGCCGGGAGTGTGACCTAGCATCATCCCGAAAGGACCCAGATTTAATACACCATCCATATTGTTTACTCCTACCATTATGTCTAGTAAAGCGTAGAAGGCTCTAGCTTCTTCCGTGTCAGCGTGCTTTCCTTGAGCGATTTCTAACGGAGCTCCTACCACAAAATCCCCGTCCAAAACAAGTCCTAACGTAGTGGTGTTTGTCAGAATTGACACCGGATCTTTTCTCTGCATACATGTTACACTGTTCACAGAGCATCCCATTTCTATTAAATATTGGTCATAATTGGAAACATTGAGGACTGCCCAGGATGCAAATGTTGAGCCGCTTCCTGCGATCACACTTTTAAACAAGCCCCTATACCCGGGATACATTGCCTGAAACAGCACTGACGCCCCTCCAGCTGATTCTCCAAATATAGTAATTTCATCTTTGTAACCATAGAAGTTTCCTATGTTATCGTGTACCCATTTTATGGCTAAATGTTGGTCCCAGAGACCTTGATTTCCTGGGAAACCTCCATTCGTGTCTTGAAGAAATCCAAACATAGCCACCCGATAATTTACAGTTACTACAATAACGTTTCCAAAGCTGCTTAATACTTCAGATGGATAGTTTGACGCAGCACCTTGTACAAAACCACCGCCATTTATCCAAATCATGACTGGCATCAAGTCATTCGATTTCAATGCGTGGGGAACATAAATATTCAGTGACAGACAGTCCTCCGAAAATCCTGGCACAAGCTTACTGTATATAGCCATAGTTTCATTGGAGTATTGGTAGCACGCCATTGGGGTGTGTCGAGCGTTGAACGTGCCTCGAAACGGTGCTTTTGGTATTGGTTTCTGAAATCTGTTCTTTCCAGCTGTAGATTCTGCATACGGAATACCTAAACACTTTGAGATAATTTTGTGTTGTCCATAGACACTGGTATATTCCTGAAAACCCATAATGTTCCCTACCTTTGTAGTGACGGTGATAGGCGTTTGTGAGTTACACAGTGAAAATAACAAGACTAACTGGTGAACACACATCAATCCGTTACGAAATGTACACATAATTATTCTCAATCTGATCAAAAATATTATTGAAGAAACTTCTAATTAACTGCGGCTAAAAACGTTTTTATCATTTGTTGACGTAAAAAGATATTTAGGTGTACCCCTGATATCCATATATTCGATGTAGCAGTCTAACTCTTAACAGGATAAGCCGTATACTGTATTCTGAACTTGTCCCAGATAATGTTCCTAGGGAAGATATGTTACAACTTGATAGTGAATCGAGTTAGCTATGAAGTATTTTGCCTGATTGGTGCGATACCTGGAGATACAAATATGTGACGTGTCTGTTAAAATGGGGTCAAATGTGATCAAATAGGTCGAGAGATAATTATGGTGCTTGTAAAAACCTATGAGAAAATATACAAAATTGTAAGTTCCCTTCGTACTAAATACTGTTGTTTGTGTGTATAATGTCACATAACTATTTATATTGAACTTCTTTAACCCTTTCCCCCATAGAAGCACCTCTTGTTGCCATTACCAATACAACATACATTGACAATGTAGTAGTCAAACCATTGTGCATAACCCTTTCCCTCATAGAAGCACCTCTTGATGTCATTACCAATACGACATACATTGACAATGTAGTAGTCAAACCAATGTTCATAACCCTTTCCCTCATAGAAGCACCTCTTGATGCCATTACCAATACAACATACATTGACAATGTAGTAGTCAAACCAATGTTCATAACCCTTTCCCTCATAGAAGCACATCTTGATGCCATTACCAATACAACATACATTGACAATGTAGTAGCCTAACCAATGTTCATAATAAAGGTCAAAATCTCACGTAGTCCCAGTAATATCTATGGAGGTGGGATAGATATGGCTACTACTTATATATCGGCTGCATGATAGCTAAATGGCTGTCGTTTGTATGGAGATTGTATATAGTATCTAAATCACTATGAAGGAATGGGTTAACATTGATGCTTCATCTAAATCAAGTAAAATATGTTTCCATAGCAACCAGTCAATCTTCTGGCTCCTGTGCCTGAAATACGTATTAAGTTACTTTGAGATGTTCACAGATTAATAATGATAAAAACTTCAATCTCACTTAATTTGTTTTATTCAAAATGAAATGTTTAAAAATGGTTGGATGTGTAAACTAGTTTGCATTGCTGTCATCTACTGTTTACAGTTCATGCACACCGTTTATTGTCTCGCCCGTTTTACTGGAAAGTGAGACTAAACAGTCACCTTTCCGGCGACGGTGCCGTCGACAATTACATCACAGCCAGATATTAGTATGGGTCCTTTATGTTAGCATATGACTAAATAAACCATCAAATGTAATGCTTTGATAACTTGCATACTGTCTCCAGTGGTTGTTTTGGGTTGTTTTGTAGTAATCCCCTGACAAATACAACCCCTAAACAGTGACCTTGCACCTGAATGTTGGTCAAAAATAGTCAGATTTCAGAAATTATTTATTCGTAAAAAATTCCCAGGGGCCGTTCATCAAGTTCAAATTTCGACTTTTATTTCTGAAATTACATAGTAATATGGAAGAGCCCATATTTTGGGTATCCATCCCCAAGGTAGAAACTTATCCGTGTATGGGTTATGTTTGTATTGGTTGTGGGTCCCTGAATATGGATAGTCAGTCGTGTCACATTACTTATTTAAGGCCCGGTGGGCTGGTGAATAAATGTCAGCTATTTGTTACATATATATTTTAATGCAAATAGTGGCATTAGAGAAGCCTATATTTTTGGTATCCATCCCCAAGGTAGAAACTGATCCGTGTATGGGTTATGTTTGTATTGCTTGTGGGTCCTCCTTGACAATGGGTACTCACTGGTGTCACATTCCCTATTTAAGGGCCCAGGGGTCGTTCATCAAGGTCGAATGTAGACTTTTATTTCTGAAATTACATAGTAATATGGAAGATCCCATATTTTAGGTATCAATCTACAAGGTAGAAACTTATCCGTATATGTATTATGTGCGTATTGCTTGTGGGTCCCTGACTTTGGGTTGTCAGTTGACTTTTATTTCTGAAATTACATAATGATATGGAAGAGCCTATAAATGTGGTATCCAACCCCAAGGTAGAAAGTTGGGCATATATGTATTGTGTGCCAATTTGATCTGGTCTCATGCCCATGCATAGCAAGTGGTGTCATATTCCTTATTCAAGGCCCAGTGGGCCGTTGAATAAATATCGTATATTATACGAGGCTATGTATGTGAGGGAGAAAGTGGAATGATAGATTTAAATATTTTTGTAACTAGACCACATTTGATAAATATGTACACATTTGCAAATAATGTCCGTTATTATCAAACTGTTAAATGTATAATGTTTGTGAAATGTGCTTAAATAACAAAATAAATATATTCAATAAAATAAAATAAAAAATATCGTATATTTGTTTCATATATATTTTAATGCAAATAGTGGCATTATAAGCCCATATGTTGGGTATCCATCCCCAAGGTACAAACCTATCCTTGTGCGTGTTGTGTGTATATTGGTTGGGGGTCCACGTCAATGCATAGTCACTTGCGTCTCATTCCATATTTAAAGCCCCAGGCTCCATTCATCAAGCTCGAATTTCGACTCCATTCATCAAGCTCGAATTTCGACTTCTGGGACCATGCTGCTCCCAATTCAGTAGTGGGGCGACCATCCCCTACCCAGCGGGTCCTCAGGTGGCGGATAGGGGAACGGCCCTCAGATATGGGGGTTTGCTGTGAATTATATAAGCAGTCCCGGACCATATGGTGGTGTACCTACCAGGACGGGGCAGGATAGCACATGGCAAAGCTACTCCTATTAAATACTCCACGTGTCCTACAACGGGTGCATCAGGCGAATATATGGGCCGCCTTAAAAGTCCTAGCCTAAGGGTGAGGTAACCCCAACAGAAACCTCGAATGCTGAAGCCGGAAGTACTGGGCCGCACGGCGCATTCTAATAAACCACGGTACTAAGCGTAAACGCAACATGAATCACAATGACAGAAAGAGTAAACCGAGATGGTGCTGAATCTGAATACCCGCCAGGCAGGTACAGTGCCGGGTTCCATACCTTGAAGGAACCCATCCCTAGCTACTGGAGGTCACCGTAAGCCGCCATGTGGAGCCAGGGGACGGCGAAGGACAGCTACTGGCCGAAACCTCTTGTGCTCATGCAGTGGAATGCTGAAGGAGTCTTTAACAAAAAGACTGAACTGGAGCAAGTACTACAGGACAAAGAGGTCACACACACGCACGCACGCACATACATATACTGACACAAGATGATCCAAGGGGGATTACTCACTATGGTCGAATACTAAGACAATATCTACAATTTATTTACATATAAATGAATGATGATACTATATATAGATGTAATGACTGAAACGTTATGTGGCGGCCTGGAAAAGTTCACGTGTTCCGTTGTTAGTTCTCTTTGCTGGTTAGACACTTGTTGATTTATTTAATCATTCGCGGAATATTTCAATGATGTAACGTTTTTACATATATCTGGGTTGGTCCGATCTTAGCGTGTCGGGCCAACCTCCTATGCCGGTTTCCTGGTCACGTGGTAACTCCGGGTCGTTCCGGTCTGCAGTTCCACTGTTCGTTGCTTAGCCTGGTGGGTCTGTCGTCGCTCATCTGGCGATTACGTGGGTGACGTCCTTTGACGGCTATCCACACATTGGCAGTTCCCCAGCTGTTAGCATCTCACACTCTACTCCATGTTGCGTGCGGCTACAATTTTATAAGTACGTCATATTAAAGACGAGCATCTAGTATGCATGTTCATTTGTATTCCATACCTGTGACTTCACTAAGTCGGTTCCACCTGGTGTAGGCTCAGCTCCTATCTCATAGTGCCCTTCGCATCTAATTCACCAGTTTCCGCGTCAATACATACAGTTTCGTGACATCTTATCAATTATGTGATTATCTCGACAAAGTTCCATTATACAAATTAAGTTCCAGTATATCAATGTTCCATGATCGACATTCTAATATATCAACGTTACATGATATCAATCAAGTTCCCTCATACATGAGTATATACATAATACGTCAATTGTACACTAAGCGGTGTACATAACACCTTAATTATTCACTGTACGCGGTGTATGGTTACATTAGTTCATAACGGACGGATGCCGTATAATGTATCGGACTGGCACCATTCATACATCAGACGGACGATATCTCACAGCGACATTCACATTTATACATCCATGACAATATAAAGTAATTACATTCAAAGTATGCAACATAGTAACATGCCTTAGACTCCTTATTCCAATGGAACATGTTTCGCCATCGGGCGAACTATGGTTGTATAAATAACCACCTGGTTACTAATTTACAATGAATGAAACCCCGGTCAGTTCTACATAATGAACTGGTTTCGTAATCAAGTGAATAAATCGTAATCAAGTGAATGCAAACTGCATACCAAGTTCTATATACTGAACTTGTTTCGCACTCAAGTGAAAGTAAACTATATACTAAACCATTGCAATAATTTACTCGAATAGCTATAACGCAAAAGACACCACCTTCTGTAGGCTGGTGAAAACAGATTCCTTGCACAATTTGGCTATAAATATACAGTGAGAATAGTAGCCAAATTGAGTTTAAAAAGAAATATCTATAAATTGCACTTACGTGATCAAATCCGCATTTCGCTCTGACCAAATTCTCACAACGTTTGCTCCACTCACGGTCAGTTCGTGTTGTGTCATTTGAAGTGAATGGTAATATGTCAGGTCTCTTACTGTGTTAAATAGTTGTTGAGCCCATGCTAATCTCACAATTCACTAAATCCCTGTGCTACCGTTATCAGGTGATATGTAAAATAAACTAGTGTATAGAGGCCCTGGTATATGGATTTATTACAATAGGTTACACAGAAATAAACCTTATTATGTTATCTCTGTCCGATATTAGCCAGGAAACGCTTTAAATAGTTCCCCTATATACATACATACATATACATACATACATACATATACATACATACATATACATACATACATACATATACATACATACATACATACATACATATACATACATACATATACATACATACATATACATACATACATACATAACATACATACATACATACATACATACATACATACATACATACACTACATACATACATACATACATACATACATACATACATACATACTACATACATACATACATACATACATACATACATACATACATACATACATACATACATACATACATACATACATACATACATACATACATACATACATACATACATACATACATACATACATCTACCTACATACATACATACATACATACATACATACATCATACATACATACATACATACATACATACATACATACATACATACATACATACATACATACATACATACATACATACTACATACATACATATACATACATACATACATACATATACATACATACATCATACATATACATACATACATACATATACATACATACATACATACATAACTGACTCCCCCCCCCGAACAGTCGATCATGCACTGACTCCCCCCCCGAACAGTCGATCATGCACTGACTCCCTCCCCCCCCGAACAGTCGATCATGCACTGACTCCCCCCAGAACAGTCGTTCATGCACTTATTACTCCCCCGAACAGTCGTTCATGCTCTGACTCCCCCCCGAAGAGTCGATCATGCACTGACTCCACCCCGAACAGTCGACCATGCACTGACTCCCCCCCGAACAGTCGATCATGCACTGACTCCCCCAGAACAGTCGATCATGCACTGACTCCCCCCGAACAGTCGTTCATGCACTGACTCCCCCCCGAACAGTCGATCATGCACTGACTCCCCCCCGAACAGTCGATCATGCACTGACTCCCCCCAGAACAGTCGTTCATGCACTGACTCCCCCCCGAACAGTCGTTCATGCACTGACTCCCCCCCAGAACAGTCGATCATGCACTGACTCCCCCCCGAACAGTCGATCATGCACTGACTACCCCCCCCCGAACAGTCGTTCATGCACTGACTCCCCCCAGAACAGTCGTTCATGCACTGATTACCCCCCCGAACAGTCGTTCATGCTACTGACTCCCCCCCCCGAACAGTCGTTCATGCACTGACTCCCCCGAACAGTCGTTCATGCACTGACTCCCCCCGAACAGTCGATCATGCACTGACTCCCTCCCCCTCGAACAGTCGTTCATGCACTGACTCCCCCCCGAACAGTCGTTCATGCACTGACTACCCCCCCCGAACAGTCGTTCATGCACTGACTCCCCCCCCCGAACAGTCGATCATGCACTGACTACCCCCCCCCGAACAGTCGTTCATGCACTGACTCCCCCCGAACAGTCGTTCATGCACTGACTCCCCCCCGAACAGTCGATCATGCACTGACTCCCTCCCCCCCCCCGAACAGTCGATCATGCACTGACTCCCCCGAACAGTCGTTCATGCATTGACTCCCCCAGAACAGTCGTTCATGCACTGACTCCCCCAAACAGTCGTTCATGCACTGACTCCCCCCCACGAACAGTCGTTCATGCACTTACTCCCCCCGAACAGTCGTTCATGCACTGACTCCCCCCCAACAGTCGTTCATGCACTGACTTCCCCCCTGAACAGTCGATCATGCATGATCCTCCCCCCCCCCCGAACAGTCGTTCATGCACTGACACCCCCCGAACAGTCGTTCATGCTACTGATTCCCCCCCGAACAGTCGTTCATGCACTGAATCCCCCCGAACAGTCGTTCATGCTACTCTCCCCCCCCGAACAGTCGTTCATGCACTGACTCCCCCCGAACAGTCGTTCATGCACTGACTCCCCCCCCCGAACAGTCGATCATGCTACTGACTTGCCCATATGAGCGACGCCTCCTGAAGAGATTAGTTATTTTAGATTTTTCGAGGATAGTGCAATGATACAGACAGAGACGCATTCTAGAGTCTCCTCTGGTTCTTGTACGTGCACGGTGTAAAGCACCGACACGAGACCTCGGTTTAAAGTCCCATTAGAAGACTGTTAATTGTATTAGGGTCAGACGGGGGATCGATGGCTCTAAGGGTGCACTCGGAACCCCCACACCCACGCCGGTGTCACGCGCTGTAACTGTCCCTGCAACGTATACAATTTCGTAGCTTCCTTCACCCCACACTACCTCATCTTCCAGAAGAACAGCGGAAGCATAGAAGGCTAGTCTAAGTATGTTGTACATGTAGGCCTCAATGCTAGTAGTACAATTGTTTTACCTATGTTTACATTTAATAATGCATTTAATTTTTATTTGAATGTAATGTAACTTTACATTATTATTATTATTATTATTATTATTATACTGATTTCATGTAAGAAGCAGTACATGGGGCGTGTTTTTCAATATTTTAAAAACAAGACTTTTATTGAAAAGTTTGTTCATATTTGTACACAGTGAAGTGTAGGTCGTTCATTACTACATCGGTGAAAACGTAGATTTCTACAGAATGTAATTTCCTATTATATGGTGTAACTGTTATTTACCTCAAAAACGGAGTATTTTAACTAATAAACAAACGTCGTATACGACAACATTTGTACAACAAAGTACAACAAGACAAAGTACAACAAGACAAAACGCAACAAGATAAAGTACAACAAGATAAAGCGCAACAAGATAAAGTACAACAAGACAAAGTACAACAAGATAAAGCGCAACATGATAAAGTACAACAAGACAAAGTACAACAAAACAAAATACAACAAGGCAAAGTACAACAAGACAAAGTGCAGCAAGATAAAGTACAACTAGACAAAGTACAACAAGACAAAGTGCAACAAGACAAAGTACAACAAGACAAAGTACAACAATACAAAGTACAACAAGGCAAAGTACAACAAGACAAAGTACAACAAGACAAAGTACAACAAGACAAAGTGCAACAAGACAAAGTACAACAAGACAAAGTACAACAAGAAAAAGTACAACATGGCAAAGTACAACAAGGCAAAGTACAACAAGACAAAGTACAACTAGACAAAGTACAACAAGACAAAGTACAACAAGACAAAGTGCAACAAGACAAAGTACAACAAGACAAAGTGCAACAAGACAAAGTACAACAAGGCAAAGTACAACAAGGCAAAGTACAACAAGGCAAAGTACAAGGCAAAGTACAACAAGGCAAAGTACAACAAGACAAAGTACAACAAGACAAAGTACAACAAGGCAAAGTACAACAAGACAAAGTACAACTAGACAAAGTACAACAAGACAAAGTACAACAAGACAAAGTGCAACAAGGCAAAGTACAACAAGACAAAGTACAACTAGACAAAGTACAACAAAGTGCTAAAAGACAAAGTGCAACAAGACAAAGTACAACAAGGCAAAGTACAACAAGACAAAGTACAACAAGGCAAAGTACAAAAAGATAAAATACTTGGAATAATATATATAACAATGAAAATACGTGAAATCTGTTCTAGGTAGGCCTACATGATAAAGAATTTCAGAAGTTATTGTATTAGTTTATACAAATCTATTTTAGCTCGATTGCGAAACAAGTTCTTACAACTTATAGTAATCACTCTCGTGACCTCATTTCTGATGGAATCCATCGTCCCCTGTTCCCAGGCTAGATTTATCAAGAGAGAGAGGGCTACAGAAGTATATTAGTCATTTTACGGTATGTAGTATAGCGCAAGATACAGTAGACGCCCCCATTCTAGAATCATCCCTGTGTCTTTTACATGCTGGGTATGGTTCCATCTAACAGACTGTTAATATTATTAAGGCCAGGCGGGGATCGAACATGCATGTCAGGTAGTGTTTTCAAAATAACGATGTGAAAACAAGATTGTCTAATCAAACGAATGTTATCGACATGAAGCCAGAAACAAGCAAGTCTTTTTAGTTTGACCTATATAGTTTATCACATCAAGTTAATTTATATGTGTAAACTATTTCCGTCTACTGATTATCACATTGTTAATAACATACTTATACATATTGAACGTTTTTATGCTAATATTCAGTTCCCGTTTATGTTATTAAAGAACACTGTATTCTGTATTAAGAGACCATTCCTGCTTAGAGATCGCTATTTTCCCTTCTATTTGGTGGTCTCTTATAATTTCACTGGTAACCGTCAAAATGCATTAAGTCTAGATTGAGCATCCGTCGTCAAGTAGTCTATAGCGCGCCGTTGTTAGAACTCGCCATCCACTGCTATCACAGCGACCACAGGTTCGAATACCATAGGCAGCCGATTTATTTGTGTTTTTTTAAATCATATATAATTGCAAATCAATAGTAAAAGTGGCATACACAAACAGATAACATACATGGTATGAACATGAAAATGGTTGAGCCACAAGTTTTACCAACATTAGATAGCGGCCCGCATCAGACAGACGATTGTATAGATACGCCCCATGCAACTCTGGCATATATACATGTACATTTATGTACGCGGTCACATATTAATATAGTTCGACCAGGATCTTTTTCTATCTGTGTTTCTTGTTCAATCGACTTATTTTAGCATTGTTTAAACCAGGATTTTACGGTAAATTGTATTGATATTTGAGCACATTGGAAGTCCGAGTCATTCATTAAAATCGAAAATGGCCGCGTATAATGCCCAGGGTTCGTATGACTAGGCCGAGCGTCGAGTAAACTTAGTATATATGCCAGAGTTGCAAGGAGCGTATCTAAGTGATACGTGATGATATGTGAGAAAGTTGCAAGTCGCTTGCGGATGTTGAAGACTTGACTACTGGTTTCTACCCAGTCAGTGTGGGCGGTCTTCTCAGCAACAACATATTGACTTTGTATAAATAATGCACCCGAGTGGGTTCTGTACAAATTAAAATCACAGAAACATACGGAAATGTTATATGTACTATTGATTATGTAGTAATGGCGCAATTCAGCGGTAAGCTACATACGATGACGTCATGACGTCGTACATAACACAGACATGTGCGCCAATCTGACCGGAAACAAACACGAATCAAGATGTCTTCTGCTACTAAGGCGCTTATAGAAAACTGTGAACCTGAACAGGGAGTATATTCTGAGAACAGAGAAAACATCGTGTTCCACAAAGATACGAAGTATTCATGGTTTATCTGTACCTGCGCTTTCTTCAACCAGATAGTTGTACTCGGTGTTTTGCATGCATTTGGTGTATTCTTTGTCGAATTTGTCAAGGAGTTCAAAACATCAAAAGGAAACACAGGTAATAGATATAGGAGAATTTAATTCGTGTACAAAATGACATTTGCAATTTCTAAATCTACTTTTATGAACGTTCAGTTTAGTCTCCATCTTCGCGTTATACCGTTTTACCGGTAACACAATATTGCACACATAGACTAGTCTGTTATGTATGTATATTCCATTGTCAAACTCATTGCGGACACCTAGACATGTTTGCTGGGCAGGCTTAGCTTGCCTAAGCGGCTAACCAGTACCAATAAATGTGTGTGGCGTGTCTTGCTCAATGACACCACATATGTGCCCTGACCGAGTATCCTTCAATTATATGGAATTTAATACGTTCTTTTGTTAAATACGTCATAAAAACGGGCTAAATAATGCCTTATTAAAGAAGGTAAACGAATATGTATCGCTGTTTTATGTGTTCGATTATTTGCGTCTATGTCCGGATTCCGCTATTCAGCATTTGAGCCACTGCGTGATGGAGCTCCCGGGTCAGTCGTTCGGATGTTTAACGTGCAGGTGCAGACTAAATCGTGGACGTTCATATCAGAGAACGTGTTCTCTCTTCGTCTCTCATTTCACGTTTTATATTTACCTGCTATAAACGCTTGGATAAACGCAGTTCTAAGGTAAGATCATCACATTCATTATTATATGTGCAGACAAACTTAATGGTATAAGAAAGCAAAACCTGATTTAGCGGTGGCACAGTTAATTATTTCACCCCGGACACTTGTGGTCCTGTGGTAGAGCGTCGGATTTGGAATCGAACGGTTCCGGGTTCGATACTTGGTCATGCCATGTATCAGTTTAATAATATTTTATTGAATTTATCATACATGTACAGTAGCAGCAATACATAATACAACATTAAGTAATAAGCATGATAAAACAAAAGGGTTGGACCACAAGTTGTCAGGCCATGTATGTAGTGTCATTGAGCAAGGCACCTCTCACACATCGCTTAGTACTGGTTAACCACTTAGGTCGGCTAAGCCTGCCCAGGAAAACATGTCTAGGTCCCCGCAAGGGGTTTGACATTAATGGAACATACATACATACATACATACATACATACATACATACATACACTCGTACAGATATCAATTACCGGATTCCGAGATTATGGCATTTCTTTCTGCGTTGTGTGCATAACTGAAATTAAGGAATCATTCATTCCTTTCAACAAAGACAACAGCTTCACACGTATTCAAATGTATATTATCTCTATTCGTCAAAGAATTTGACCCCATGGCAAATTTGAATGGGGGTACTGTCCCCAAACCATATGGGTAGGGTAACGAAGTTGTCCAGGCGTTTATTCCATCTTATATTAATCATACAACTTGTATACGCCCCTTACATGTCCAATCGGGAGCCTTACTTTTAAGGTTATTAAAGTCGATATATACAACTAAATTTAATATTGACATGATTTCTTCAAACACGGAAGGAAGACGTAGATATAAAAATTATGTTTTGATATTTTTTGTCGATTTGTCTCATTTTGAAGTAATTTTTTTAGATTTGTTTCCATATGTGTAATAATCTGTTTCCGTGACTTTTCTTCTTCTTGGTTAACAGCATCTTCCGAGATACACAACACACATTGTTTCATCTTGGTTAACAGCATCTTCCGAGATACACAACACACAGTGGTTTATCTTGTTTAACAGCATCTTCCGAGATACACAACACACATTGGTTCATCTTGTTTAACAGCATCTTCCGAGATACACAACACACATTGTTTCATCTTGGTTAACAGCATCTTCCGAGATACACAACACACAGTGGTTTATCTTGTTTAACAGCATCTTCCGAGATACACAACACACATTGTTTCATCTTGGTTAACAGCATCTTCCGAGATACACAACACACAGTGGTTTATCTTGTTTAACAGCATCTTCCGAGATACACAACACACATTGGTTCATCTTGTTTAACAGCATCTTCCGAGATACACAACACACATTGTTTCATCTTGGTTAACAGCATCTTCCGAGATACACAACACACATTGGTTCATCTTGTTTAACAGCATCTTCCGAGATACACAACAAACATTGTTTCATCTTGTTTAACAGCATCTTCCGAGATACACAACACACATTGTTTCATCTTGTTTAACAGCATATTCCGAGATACACAACACACATTGTTTCATCTTGGTTAACAGCATCTTCCGAGATACACAACACACATTGTTTCATCTTGGTTAACAGCATCTTCCGAGATACACAACACACATTGGTTCATCTTGTTTAACAGCATCTTCCGAGATACACAACACACATTGGTTCTTCTTGTTTAACAGCTTTTCCGAGATTGTATTTCAGCATGAGTTGGTTCTCTATATAATGTTACTTGTATTTCAGCATGGGTTGGCTCCCTATATATCGTATAATTGTATTTCAGCATGGGTTGGCTCCCTATATATCGTATATTTGTATTTCAGCATGGGTTGGTTCTCTATATAATGTTATTTGTATTTCAGCATGGGTTGGCTCCCTATGTATCGTATAATTGTATTTCAGCATGGGTTGGCTCCCTATATATCGTATATTTGTATTTCAGCATGGGTTGGTTCTCTATATATCGCATGCTTGTATTTCAGCATGGGTTGGTTCTCTATATATCGTATGGTTGTATTGCAGCATGGGTTGGTTCTCCATATATCGCGTCCTTGTATTTCAGCATGGGTTGGTTCTCCATATATCGCGTCCTTGTATTTCAGCATGGGTTGGTTCTCTATATATCGCATGCTTGTATTTCAGCATGGGTTGGTTCTCCATATATCGTATGATTGTATTTCAGCATGGGTTGGTTCTCTATATAATGTTACTTGTATTTCAGCATGAGTTGGTTCTCTATATAATGTTACTTGTATTTCAGCATGGGTTGGTTCTCTATATAATGCTACTTGTATTTCAGCATGGGTTGGTTCTCTATATAATGTTACTTGTATTTCAGCATGGGTTGGTTCTCTATATAATGTTACTTGTATTTCAGCATGGGTTGGTTCTCTATATAATGTTACTTGTATTTCAGCATGGGTTGGTTCTCTATATAATGTTACTTGTATTTCAGCATGGGTTGGTTCTCTATATAATGTTACTTGTATTTCAGCATGGGTTGGTTCTCTATATAATGTTACTTGTATTTCAGCATGGGTTGGTTCTCTATATAATGTTACTTGTATTTCAGCATGGGTTGGTTCTCTATATAATGTTACTTGTATTTCAGCATGGGTTGGTTCTCTATATATCGTTACTTGTATTTCAGCATGGGTTGGTTCTCTATATAATGTTACTTGTATTTCAGCATGGGTTGGTTCTCTATATATTGTTACTTGTATTTCAGCATGGGTTGGTTCTCTATATAATGTTACTTGTATTTCAGCATGGGTTGGTTCTCTATATAATGTTACTTGTAATTCAGCATGGGTTGGTTCTCCATATATGATGCTTGTATTTCAGCATGGGTTGGTTCTCTATATAATGTTACTTGTATTTCAGCATGGGTTGGTTCTCTATATAATGTTACTTGTATTTCAGCATGGGTTGGTTCTCTATATAATGTTACTTGTATTTCAGCATGGGTTGGTTCTCTATATAATGTTACTTGTATTTCAGCATGGGTTGGTTCTCTATATAATGTTACTTGTATTTCAGCATGGGTTGGTTCTCTATATAATGTTACTTGTATTTCAGCATGGGTTGGTTCTCTATATATCGTATACTTGTATTTCAGCATGGGTTGGTTCTCTATATAATGTTACTTGTATTTCAGCATGGGTTGGTTCTCTATATAATGTTACTTGTATTTCAGCATGGGTTGGTTCTCTATATAATGTTACTTGTATTTCAGCATGGGTTGGTTCTCTATATGATGTTACTTGTATTTCAGCATGGGTTGGTTCTCTATATATCGTATGATTGTATTTCAGCATGGGTTGGTTCTCTATATAATGCTACTTGTATTTCAGCATGGGTTGGTTCTCTATATAATGTTACTTGTATTTCAGCATGGGTTGGTTCTCTATATATCGATGCTTGTATTTCAGCATGGGTTGGTTCTCTATATAATGTTACTTGTATTTCAGCATGGGTTGGTTCTCTATATATCGTATAATTGTATTTCAGCATGGGTTGGTTCTCTATATAATGTTACTTGTATTTCAGCATGGGTTGGTTCTCTATATATCGTATACTTGTATTTCAGCATGGGTTGGTTCTCTATATAATGTTACTTGTATTTCAGCATGGGTTGGTTCTCTATATAATGCTTGTATTTCAGCATGGGTTGGTTCTCTATATAATGTTACTTGTATTTCAGCATGGGTTGGTTCTCTATATAATGTTACTTGTATTTCAGCATGGGTTGGTTCTCTATATAATGTTACTTGTATTTCAGCATGGGTTGGTTCTCTATATAATGTTACTTGTATTTCAGCATGGGTTGGTTCTCTATATAATGTTACTTGTATTTCAGCATGGGTTGGTTCTCTATATAATGTTACTTGTATTTCAGCATGGGTTGGTTCTCTATATAATGTTACTTGTATTTCAGCATGGGTTGGTTCTCTATATAATGTTACTTGTATTTCAGCATGGGTTGGTTCTCTATATAATGTTACTTGTATTTCAGCATGGGTTGGTTCTCTATATATCTATGCTTGTATTTCAGCATGGGTTGGTTCTCTATATATTGTATGCTTGTATTTCAGCATGGGTTGGTTCTCTATATAATGTTACTTGTATTTCAGCATGGGTTGGTTCTCTATATAATGTTACTTGTATTTCAGCATGGGTTGGTTCTCTATATAATGTTACTTGTATTTCAGCATGGGTTGGTTCTCTATATATCGTATACTTGTATTTCAGCATGGGTTGGTTCTCTATATAATGTTACTTGTATTTCAGCATGGGTTGGTTCTCTATATATCGTATGCTTGTATTTCAGCATGGGTTGGTTCTCTATATATGTTCTTGTATTTCAGCATGGGTTGGTTCTCTATATAATGCTTGTATTTCAGCATGGGTTGGTTCTCTATATAATGTTACTTGTATTTCAGCATGGGTTGGTTCTCTATATAATGTTACTTGTATTTCAGCATGGGTTGGTTCTCTATATAATGTTACTTGTATTTCAGCATGGGTTGGTTCTCTATATAATGTTACTTGTATTTCAGCATGGGTTGGTTCTCTATATAATGTTACTTGTATTTCAGCATGGGTTGGTTCTCTATATAATGTTACTTGTATTTCAGCATGGGTTGGTTCTCTATATAATGTTACTTGTATTTCAGCATGGGTTGGTTCTCTATATAATGTTACTTGTATTTCAGCATGGGTTGGTTCTCTATATAATGTTACTTGTATTTCAGCATGGGTTGGTTCTATATATGATGTTACTTGTAATTCAGCATGGGTTGGTTCTCTATATATCGTATGATTGTATTTCAGCATGGGTTGGTTCTCTATATAATGCTACTTGTATTTCAGCATGGGTTGGTTCTCTATATATCGTTATTTGTATTTCAGCATGGGTTGGTTCTCTATATAATGTTACTTGTATTTCAGCATGGGTTGGTTCTCTATATAATGTTACTTGTATTTCAGCATGGGTTGGTTCTCTATATAATGTTACTTGTATTTCAGCATGGGTTGGTTCTCTATATAATGTTACTTGTATTTCAGCATGGGTTGGTTCTCTATATATCGTATAATTGTATTTCAGCATGGGTTGGTTCTCTATATAATGCTACTTGTATTTCAGCATGGGTTGGTTCTCTATATAATGTTACTTGTAATTCAGCATGGGTTGGTTCTTCATATATCGCATGCTTGTATTTCAGCATGGGTTGGTTCTCTATATAATGCTACTTGTATTTCAGCATGGGTTGGTTCTCTATATATCGTATATTTGTATTTCAGCATGGGTTGGTTCTCTATATAATGTTACTTGTATTTCAGCATGGGTTGGTTCTCTATATAATGTTACTTGTATTTCAGCATGGGTTGGTTCTCTATATAATGTTACTTGTATTTCAGCATGGGTTGGTTCTCTAATATCGTATATTTGTATTTCAGCATGAGTTGGTTCTCTATATAATGTTACTTGTATTTCAGCATGGGTTGGTTCTCTATATAATGTTACTTGTATTTCAGCATGGGTTGGTTCTCTATATAATGTTACTTGTATTTCAGCATGGGTTGGTTCTCTATATAATGTTACTTGTATTTCAGCATGGGTTGGTTCTCTATATAATGTTACTTGTATTTCAGCATGGGTTGGTTCTCTATATAATGTTACTTGTATTTCAGCATGGGTTGGTTCTCTATATATCGTATATTTGTATTTCAGCATGAGTTGGTTCTCTATATAATGTTACTTGTATTTCAGCATGGGTTGGTTCTCTATATAATGTTACATGTATTTCAGCATGGGTTGGTTCTCTATATATCGTATATTTGTATTTCAGCATGGGTTGGTTCTCTATATAATGTTACTTGTATTTCAGCATGGGTTGGTTCTCTATATAATGTTACTTGTAATTCAGCATGGGTTGGTTCTTCATATATCGCATGCTTGTATTTCAGCATGGGTTGGTTCTCTATATAATGTTACTTGTATTTCAGCATGGGTTGGTTCTCTATATAATGTTAATTGTATTTCAGCATGGGTTGGTTCTCTATATAATGTTACTTGTATTTCAGCATGGGTTGGTTCTCTATATAATGTTTGTATTTCAGCATGGGTTGGTTCTCT
>CM026387.1:55914119-55919119 GCA_014843695.1 Archivesica marissinica
AGCAGTACATGGGGCGTGTTTTTCAATATTTTAAAAACAAGACTTTTATTGAAAAGTTTGTTCATATTTGTACACAGTGAAGTGTAGGTGGTTCATTACTACATCGGTGAAAACGTAGATTTCTACAGAATGTAATTTCCTATTATATGGTGTAACTGTTATTTACCTCAAAAACGGAGTATTTTAACTAATAAACAAACGTCGTATACGACAACATTTGTACAACAAAGTACAACAAGACAAAGTACAACAAGACAAAACGCAACAAGATAAAGTACAACAAGATAAAGCGCAACAAGATAAAGTACAACAAGACAAAGTACAACAAGATAAAGCGCAACATGATAAAGTACAACAAGACAAAGTACAACAAAACAAAATACAACAAGGCAAAGTACAACAAGACAAAGTGCAGCAAGATAAAGTACAACTAGACAAAGTACAACAAGACAAAGTGCAACAAGGCAAAGTACAACAAGACAAAGTACAACAAGACAAAGTGCAACAAGACAAAGTACAACAAGACAAAGTACAACAAAACAAAATACAACAAGGCAAAGTACAACAAGACAAAGTGCAGCAAGATAAAGTACAACTAGACAAAGTACAACAAGACAAAGTGCAACAAGGCAAAGTACAACAAGACAAAGTACAACAAGACAAAGTGCAACAAGACAAAGTACAACAAGACAAAGTACAACAAAACAAAATACAACAAGGCAAAGTACAACAAGACAAAGTGCAGCAAGATAAAGTACAACTAGACAAAGTACAACAAGACAAAGTGCAACAAGGCAAAGTACAACAAGACAAAGTACAACAAGACAAAGTGCAACAAGACAAAGTACAACAAGACAAAGTACAACAAGACAAAGTACAACAAGACAAAGTACAACAAGACAAAGTACAACAAGACAAAGTACAACAAGACAAAGTGCAACAAGGCAAAGTACAACAAGGCAAAGTACAACAAGACAAAGTACAACATGGCAAAGTACAACAAGGCAAAGTACAACAAGACAAAGTACAACAAGACAAAGTACAACAAGACAAAGTACAACAAAACAAAATACAACAAGGCAAAGTACAACAAGACAAAGTGCAGCAAGATAAAGTACAACTAGACAAAGTACAACTAGACAAAGTACAACAAGACAAAGTGCAACAAGGCAAAGTACAACAAGACAAAGTACAACAAAACAAAATACAACAAGGCAAAGTACAACAAGACAAAGTGCAGCAAGATAAAGTACAACTAGACAAAGTACAACAAGACAAAGTGCAACAAGGCAAAGTACAACAAGACAAAGTACAACAAGACAAAGTGCAACAAGACAAAGTACAACAAGACAAAGTACAACAAGACACAGTACAACAAGACAAAGTACAACAAGACAAAGTACAACAAGACAAAGTGCAACAAGACAAAGTACAACATGGCAAAGTACAACAAGGCACAGTACAACACGGCAAAGTACAACAAGACAAAGTACAACTAGACAAAGTACAACAAGACAAAGTACAACAAGGCAAAGTACAACAAGACAAAGTACAACTAGACAAAGTACAACAAGACAAAGTACAACAAGACAAAGTGCAACAAGGCAAAGTACAACAAGACAAAGTACAACTAGACAAAGTACAACAAGATAAAGTGCAACAAGACAAAGTGCAACAAGACAAAGTACAACAAGACAAAGTACAACAAGATAAAGTACAACAAGGCAAAGTACAACAAGACAAAGTGCAACAAGGCAAAGTACAACAAGGCAAAGTACAACAAGACAAAGTACAACATGGCAAAGTACAACAAGGCAAAGTACAACAAGACAAAGTACAACAAGACAAAGTACAACAAGACAAAGTACAACAAAACAAAATACAACAAGGCAAAGTACAACAAGACAAAGTGCAGCAAGATAAAGTACAACTAGACAAAGTACAACAAGAAAAAGTGCAACAAGGCAAAGTACAACAAGACAAAGTACAACAAGACAAAGTGCAACAAGACAAAGTACAACAAGACAAAGTACAACAAGACAAAGTACAACAAGACAAAGTACAACATGGCAAAGTACAACAAGGCAAAGTACAACAAGACAAAGTACAACTAGACACAATACAACAAGAAAAAGTACAACAAGACAAAGTGCAACAAGCACAGTACAACAAGACAAAGTACAACAAGACAAAGTACAACAAGACAAAGTGCAACAAGACAAAGTACAACATGGCAAAGTACAACAAGGCAAAGTACAACAAGGCAAAGTACAAGGCACAGTACAACAATGCAAAGTACAACAAGACAAAGTACAACAAGATAAAGTACAACAAGGCAAAGTACAACAAAGTGCAACAAGACAAAGTGCAACAAGACAAAGTACAACAAGACAAAGTACAACAAGATAAAGTACAACAAGGCAAAGTACAACAAGACAAAGTGCAACAAGGCAAAGTACAACAAGGCAAAGTACAACAAGACAAAGTACAACATGGCAAAGTACAACAAGGCAAAGTACAACAAGACAAAGTACAACAAGACAAAGTGCAACAAGACAAAGTACAACAAGACAAAGTGCAACAAGACAAAGTACAACATGGCAAAGTACAACAAGGCAAAGTACAACAAGACAAAGTACAACTAGACACAATACAACAAGATAAAGTACAACAAGACAAAGTGCAACAAGACACAGTACAACAAGACAAAGTACAACAAGACAAATTACAACAAGACAAAGTGCAACAAGACAAAGTACAACATGGCAAAGTACAACAAGGCAAAGTACAACAAGGCAAAGTTCAAGGCACAGTACAACAAGGCAAAGTACAACAAGACAAAGTACAACAAGACAAAGTACAACAAGACAAAGTACAACAAGGCAAAGTACAACAAGACAAAGTACAACTAGACAAAGTACAACAAGACAAAGTACAACAAGACAAAGTGCAACAAGGCAAAGTACAACAAGACAACGTACAACTAGACAAAGTACAACAAAGTGCAACAAGACAAAGTGCAACAAGGCAAAGTACAAAAAGATAAAAAGCTTGGAATAATATATATAACAATGAAAATACGTGAAATCATCTGTTCTAGGTAGGCCTACATGATAAAGAATTTCAGAAGTTATTGTATTAGTTTATACAAATTTATTTTAGCTCGATTGCGAAACAAGTTCTTACAACTTATAGTTATCACTCTCGAGACCTCATTTCTGATGGAATCCATCGTCCCCTGTTCCCAGGCTAGATTTATCAAGAGAGAGAGGGCTACAGAAGTATATTAGTCATTTTACGGTATGTAGTATAGCGCAAGATACAGTAGACGCCCCCATTCTAGAATCATCCCTGTGTCTTTTACATGCTGGGTATGGTTCCATCTAACAGACTGTTAATATTATTAAGGCCAGGCGGGGATCGAACATGCATGTCAGGTAGTGTTTTCAAAATAACGATGTGAAAACAAGATTGTCTAATCAAACGAATGTTATCGACATGAAGCCAGAAACAAGCAAGTCTTTTTAGTTTGACCTATATAGTTTATCACATCAAGTTAATTTATATGTGTAAACTATTTCCGTCTACTGATTATCACATTGTTAATAACATACTTATACATATTGAACGTTTTTATGCTAATATTCAGTTCCCGTTTATGTTATTAAAGAACACTGTATTCTGTATTAAGAGACCATTCCTGCTTAGAGATCGTTATTTTCCCTTTCATTTGGTGATCTCTTATAATTTCACTGGTAACCGTCAAAATGCATTAAGTCTAGATTGAGCATCCGTCGTCAAGCAGTCTATAGCGCGCCGTTGTTAGAACTCGCCCTCCACTGCTATCACAGCGACCACAGGTTCGAATACCATAGGCAGCCGATTTATTTGTGTTTTTTTAAATCATATATAATTGCAAATCAATAGTAAAAGTGGCATACACAAACAGATAACATACATGGTATGAACATGAAAATGGTTGAGCCAAAAGTGTTACCAACATTAGATAACGGCCCGCATCAGACAGACGATTGTATAGATACGCCCCATGCAACTCTGGCATATATACATGTACATTTATGTACGCGGTCAAATATTAATAAAGTTCGACCAGGATCTTTTTCTATCTGTGTTCCTTGTTCAATCGACTTATTTTAGCATTGTTTAAAAAAGGATTTTGCTGTAAATTGTATTGATATTTGAACACATTGGAAGTCCGAGTCATTCATTAAAATCGAAAATGGCCGCGTATAATGCCCAGGGTTCGTATGACTAGGCCGAGCGTCGAGTAAACTTAGTATATATTCTAGAGTTGCAAGGAGCGTATCTAAGTGATACATGATGATATGTGAGAGAGTTGCAAGTCGCTTGCGGATGTTGAAGACTTGACTACTGGTTTCTACCCAGTCATTGTGGACGGTCTTCTCAGCAACAACATATTGACTTTGTATAAATAATGCACCCGAGTGGGTTCTGTACAAATTAAAATCACAGAAACATACGGAAATGTTATATGTACTATTGATTATAGTAATGGCGCAATTCAGCGGTAAGCTACATACGCTGACGTCATGACGGCGTACATAACACAGACATGTGCGCCAATCTGACCGGAAACAAGCACGAATCAAGATGTCTTCTGCTACTAAGGCGCTTATAGAAAACTGTGAACCTGAACAGGGAGTATATTCTGAGAACAGAGAAAACATCGTGTTCCACAAAGATACGAAGTATTCATGGTTTATCTGTACCTGCGCTTTCTTCAACCAGATAGTTGTACTCGGTGTTTTGCATGCATTTGGTGTATTCTTTGTCGAATTTGTCAAGGAGTTCAAAACATCAAAAGGAAACACAGGTAATAGAAATAGGAGAATTTAATTCGTGTACAAAATGACATTTGCAATTTCTAAATCTACTTTTATGAACGTTCAGTTTAGTCTCCATCTTCGCGTTATACTGTTTTACCGGTAACAAAATAGTGCACACATAGACTCGTCTGT
>CM026387.1:55924119-55945003 GCA_014843695.1 Archivesica marissinica
TTGTATTTCAGCATGGGTTGGTTCTCTATATAATGTTACTTGTATTTCAGCATGAGTTGGTTCTCTATATATCGTATGCTTGTATTTCAGCATGAGTTGGTTCTCTATATATCGTATGATTGTATTTCAGCATGGGTTGGTTCTCTATATAATGTTACTTGTATTTCAGCATGGGTTGGTTCTCTATATAATGTTACTTGTATTTCAGCATGAGTTGGTTCTCTATATATCGTATGCTTGTATTTCAGCATGAGTTGGGTCTCTATATAATGTTACATGTATTTCAGCATGGGTTGGTTCCCTATATATCGTATGTTTGTATTTCAGCATGGGTTGGTTCTCTATATAATGTTACTTGTATTTCAGCATGGGTTGGTTCTCTATATATCGTATGCTTGTATTTCAGCATGGGTTGGTTCTCTATATGATGTTACTTGTAATTCAGCATGGGTTGGTTCTCTATATAATGTTACTTGTATTTCAGCATGGGTTGGTTCTCTATATAATGCTACTTGTATTTCAGCATGGGTTGGTTCTCTATATTATGTTTCTTGTATTTCAGCATGGGTTGGTTTTCTATATGATGTTACTTGTATTTCAGCATGGGTTGGTTCTCTATATGATGTTACTTGTAATTCAGCATGGGTTGGTTCTCTATATGATGTTACTTGTAATTCAGCATGGGTTGGTTCTCTATATATCGTATGATTGTATTTCAGCATGGGTTGGTTCTCTATAATTATAATGTTACTTGTAATTCAGCATGGGTTGGTTCTCCATATATCGTATGTTTGTATTTCAGCATGGGTTGGTTCTCTGGCGTACGGTCCAGTTACAAGCCAGCTTTTGACCCGTTACAGTTACCGTCGGGTCATGATTATCGGTGGAGTGCTTTGCGTCATTTCCCTACTTGTGTCGTCGTTCATGTCCTCTCTCGAGATGTTGTACGTTACCTTCTCGCTGTTTTACGGCATCGGTACGTCAATGAGCTCAGCTCCGGCGATGACCCTCACCCCAGAATACTTTGATAAGTACATCGGCGTGGCGACGGGTATCATAGTATCCGGCAGCAGTTTTGGAACGCTTATTCTCGGACCGTTATCGCAAGTACTCATCGACAAGGCGAGTTGGAGGACGGCATTCCGGTTGTACGCGGGATTTATCGTAATCTCGATTGTACTGAACTCTCGGATAAGGAACCCTCCTAAAATGAATAAGAGACGGACAGAGGGTCGCAGCTTCATAAAAGATTTACAGATCTGGAAGAACAGGGTGTTTGTGGTTTGGACACTTGCTATCACACTGGTCATGTTTGGGTTTTACATTCCGTATGTTCATCTGGTAAGTAGTTAGTGACACAGACTCTGCTAATACTCTAACATACTCTTGCCAACGGCACATCCCATCGGCACAGATGATTGGGGTCTAGACAAATGACTACCAGCGTCAGGTAAGCGGTTCTAGTCCTAACATATTTCTTGTATTTATTTTTGGAACAGTATGATACACCATTGGTCTGACGCTATAGACAAGAACAATTTAGTCGATATATTTCCAAGAAGATCTTTATAGTGACGGTAGGGGCGTAGCTAGATCGAATCAGGATACATCTAGGTCGAATCTAATGTATACGCAAACAATAAAAGGGTGTGTGTGGTGCAATCGGGCGCTATTTCCAGTCAAGTTCACTTTGCCTGTGAAATACTCATACTTTTTTCGAAATTGTCCGAAATGTTTTTTTATATCTAATTCGCAAACTGGCCAGACTATGTCTAAGGCAAGATGAGACATTTAACAAAGAATTAGTAACACACCCGTAGCTCTTCTTTTTTGTGTGCATTTTTCGGACTAGTTAATTTAGCTTTTGGCTACAATGTAGATGTGTGTTTTACGTTTGTTTATCGTCGCTACCGGTTGCCCATATGAGCGACGCCTCATGAGGAGATTAGTCATTTTAGATTTTTGGAGGATAGTGCAATGATACAGAGAGAGACCCATTCCAGAGTCTCCTCTGGTTCTTTTACGTGCACGGTGTAAAGCACCGACATGAGACCTCGGTTTAACGTCCCATCTGAAATACTGTTAATTTTATTATAGTCAGGCGGGGGATCGAACCTGCGATCCCGAGATTACCAGTGCAACATGGAGAATAGTATATAACTACCACCAGCTTCACTTCTTACCTATTCCCTATTCCTCTCTCGTGACGTCATTATCCTATAACTGGGGGACCTTTAAGGAAGTGTCATCAAAGGGAATAAGAGGTCGAGTGTCACCCTTGGGGTCAACGCACGAATGGGTGCGGGTATGTGTAGGTTCCATCAGGAATGCGGCCTCGAGATCGATTAATCTAACGTTGTAAGAATTTGTTTCGCAATCGAGCTAAAATAGATTTGTATAAACTAATCCAATGTATTGAGGGAAATGTTGAAACATTATGAAATAAACGTTGTTTCTTTGTTTCAATTATAACTCAATCACCATAATCAAGTACATTCTAACTTAAAACTAACTGCAGAATGAATGAATTTTACACCGAGCATTCGTTATCTAGATAAGAGATCAAATATCATTAAGGAGTGTACTACATGACATTGTGATTTCAATGAATTACCTGGGCAACGAACTATCTCTGAACGCTTTATCTAATAAAAGATGTGTTTAAATAGCCAAGATTAATATTTGTTTTAGACATTTCAACTTTTCAACAATGCACGTCACAGCTTATGTATCTGCATGTCTCTTCATTACCTCATGTTGACATGTTAAATTGTAGACTGGTTCACTGATTGTATGGCTATATGTCCGTCCGTACGCCCGCCCGCATGCACGCCAGCCCGCCCGGCAGCCGTTCGTCCAACTCCCACAACCCGCACACCCGTCCGTCCGTCCATCCGTCTTCATGTCTGTGCACCTTCATAATACGAGCACGTCTATATACCGACTAACTACATAAAATAACATTTAATTTAGTTTAATGCGTGTCATTTATGTATTAATTCATGTATATATCACAGCAAAGTGGAAATATAGTGCGTGGAATATATCCAATTTCGTGAGATACATGTATGAATTACAATCAAACTTTATATTGCAAAATAATTCAATTCAAAACGTTATATTCCGTATATCTTGAATAAACACCGGAATCTATCAGTAGTACAGTGGTTAACACGCTAGAGAACTCGTCCAGCAACAAGTCGAGACATGTTTTGGTGCGCATGCGCGTTTGCCTATCTTCTCAACGTTCATCCTCAATGCTATTCCGCCCCCTCATCAGTACTCCAACGTACCTCATATGAGCTGAATGAGTTCATATATGCGGTATATACATGTATTTACTATACTCTACGTACGCTAGTGACAAACCATAGTTTATAGACCCGCGTTGCCGGTGTAAATAGGGCAACCTCATGTATACTAGTATGAACGAGTATCTTCCCATATATAAATCGTACGTCGCTACGCTGATGCAAAGACTGACGGTTCGATAGAATCTTGATTAGGAGGAGTTGTTCGTTTGTTCGTACCTCATTATTACTCCTTCATATGCACCCCTCATTGCGACAAACAAGCTCGTTGAGTACAATGTATAGGGTGTACTCTTACAGCAAGACTACTATTGATCCACCATTCTGAACACAACTGACCATGAGGAGTAAACATGCTTTATTGAGGAGTTGAAAAGAGTAAGCGAGGAGTTAAAACGAAGACAATAAGCGTGTGTATGGTCATTATATAGATTGCTTTATGTATAATTATGTACACACGTATCGTCCGTTCAAACTCAACACCTCCCGTACATTTAGTAGACAATAACTCGAGTTTACAAGTACATGTAGCATATTTTTAAGTTTGTTTAATCGTACACATTATTATAGCATATGGAAAACACGCACCAAAATACAGATAGTTCCGGTCAACGTTATTAATCATAGCATTTAGCACAAATTGTGAACAGTTTGTTAATTTTTAACATGTCTTGTATTTGCGACCGATGATTACTATTTTCGGACGGTTTTTCATCCTGTCCATTTCGCTCCAAATCAATACACGGAAAAGTAAAACGTATTAACTGACTAACCAAGCGTTCTCTATGCTCGGACAATGCCACGAGTGTGATACCCACATGGCACGGGTTATTTGTCCTTCAGACCAAAAGCGACTGAAGTCAATAAATAGAAAACTAGTTCGGGTGGCCTCCAGGGCAGAGTGGTTACGGTCGTTCACTTCAAATTCATAAACCCTCGCCGATGTAGGCTCGAATCCCAGTATGGCTGTAGAATTATTTCATGTGAATAAACTATCCAGTTGGCTTGTGTAAGGTCAGCGGTTCTACCTGGCGTTCCAGAAATACTGCTCGGCGTCTTCCCTGAATAGTTTCCACACCTCCACACGACCTACATGTGACAGTAACGCACTAACAAATAAACTAATTATATTAATTGTTCCTTCGACATCTAGATCTAAATATTCAAATGAAATGGTATACGTAACATAATAGTATATAACAATCATTTGCACTGAAATAGGAATTTAAAAATGTGTATTTACTATCACAAATTTCAAAATACAATAATTCCTAAACCAAATCTGAAAAAGTATGCATTTAAAAATGGCAAATGCTGGACAGACTGGCTCCAGTTTAAATCCCACTGATACTGTTCTAGGTGGCGGGTGATTACACATCGTGCTTAATGTCTTATTTACATTTTACAATCATAAGTAAGACACATTTTGAATAATTATTTTTAAATTATCTCTCTATATGTATTCGCATATATTTACAAACTCATCAATAACTTTACATATATTTACACACTCATCAATAACTTTACATATATTTACACACTCATCAATAACTTTACATATATTTACACACTCATCAATAACTTTACATATATTTACAAACTCATCAATAACTTTACATATATTTACAAACTCATCAATAACTTTACATATATTTACACACTCATCAATAACTTTACATATATTTACACACTCATCAATAACTTTACATATATTTACAAACTCATCAATAACTTTACATATATTTACAAACTCATCAATAACTTTACATATATTTACACACTCATCAATAACTTTACATATATTTACACACTCATCAATAACTTTACATATATTTACACACTCATCAATAACTCATCAATAACTTTACATATATTTACACACTCATCAATAACTTTACATATATTTACACACTCATCAATAACTTTACATATATTTACAAACACGCACGCGCGCGCACGCACGCACGCACGCACGCATGCACGCACACACGCACGCACGCACGCACGCACACCCATTCACAATTTATGTAATTTGTTACATTTTTTGTGTTATACATGTAAATGTATTGGAATAACTACTGTTTAAACCAAGTTAACTATGGTGTTTTAAACAATATTTTATTTCATAATAAATTTACACAGTGAAACAAATTACAATGTACACATTTCAACAGAATACATAATTAATTTGTTTGCTAGTAGAAATAAATAAATATCTGTATTCAATTAGCACCGATTGGCCACGTGTTCACAAGCAATTGGCCACGTATTCACAAGCGATTGGCCACGTGTTCACAAGCAATTGGCCACGTGTTCACAAGCGATTGGCCACGTATTCACAAGCGATTGGCCACGTGTTCACAAGCGATTGGCCACGTATTCACAAGCGATTGGCGACGTGTTCACAAGCAATTGGCCACGTGTTCACAAGCGATTGGCCACGTGCTCACAAGCGATTGGCCACGTATTCACAAGCGATTGACCACGTGTTCACAAGCGATTGGCCACGTGTTCACAAGCGACAAGCGATTGGCCACGTGTTCACAAGCACCACATTCTATATAATGTATTTACCATTGATTAAGCTTTTGGCAGCTGATTGTTTGCTGATTTGATCGTTAGTTTGTGCTTGACGAGATCTATTATACCACCCCCCCCCCGTCCTATTGATTGTCAGAGATCCCAATCCAGTCTTGTCTGGTTTAACGATAAGTTTAGCAACCAATACATCATTTTCAGCACAGACGGATATGTAGTCCAGTGGTAACACGCTGGACTGGTAATCCATGTATCGCAGGTTCGATCCCTCGTCTGGCCCTAATAAAATTAACCGTCTTTCAGATGGGACTCTATATGTGTCGGTGATGTCCACCGTGCACGTAAAAGAACCAGAGGAGACTCTGAAATGAGTCTGCATCATTGCACTGTCCTCTAAGCATCTACAATGACTAATATCTTCAGGAAGCGTCGCTAATATGGGCAACCGGTAGCGACGATAAATAAACGTAAAACACACAAACACTCATTTTCAGCAACATCTCCTCTCGGCACAGTTCTGGTATCAGTACGAACATGTGCTTCATACGCGTTGTGAAAGTACAGCGTGAATTATTTGTCCGCGGAACGTATTCTATAGAGTGGTTGTATTGGTCAGTTCTTGCACTGTGTATTTTAAATATCGTGTGTAAAAATATTGATATGTTCATTCTTCATTCTACTAGACGATTTCGTGCAGAAACAGAAAACTTTTGTCTGAATTTTGATTTGAAACAAAATTGTAATAATTGTATAATGCTTAGAGCAGCATTACATCGTATGAACTAAAAGATATTTGAAAAATTCAATTTTTGCGTATGGGTGGCAATGCTGCTACACATTCTAACATTATACTTTGTATGCTTATGTTCATTTGGTAAACAGTGTTTTTTTGCGATAAAACAAACTCGAAACCGAAAGTAGGACTTTCCGAGTCGATCGGTCACGCACTTGTTTATAATCAGAACGCATCATCCGCACTTAGAGGAAGATAGATAGATAGTATTTCATGTTCAAAATATATACGTTGTTTTCTACATCCTCTGTTGTTTCACGCATGCGCGCTGTGCATGTTTACATGTCGTGTGTTGATAAGCAAATTCGCGTATACGACGGTTTAAATTTATTGAAATTTTATCGTTTCTGAGCAACTATTTAGATTTTTGTTAACACACACACATTAGTATTTATATTTTACCCAACACATCCTTTATTATGATGTAATGCTGCTTTAATACCTTACACACTGTGGTGGTGCCAAACATAATGCGATCGGACGTTGACAAACGGACACATATTTCCAGGGTCCTATAGAACATATTGTTTTATCCCTGTTTGTTTTCTCTGGGCGAGTCAAATCAAATACGCAGTATTCCAACGGAGAGTTACATCGTCTAGTCATTACAATGGAGTGTTTTGTTATTGTTGTTTAGTGCATCAAAGACAGGCATACTACGACCACATAAAGCGGAAACAATGCATAGATACTGCATATCAAAATATTTAAAATATCTTTAGAATATATAACTTTCTATACTGCATTTCCCATAACCTCTGTCAACGACATAGGAACGAAACCTTCGTCACGTTGTGGCAAACCTCTTTTTTATACTTTATTTATTTTACAACGATTACGAAGCAAGTTTTAACAACTTATATTAATCACTCTCGTTGGCTCGGATGGAAGCGTATATGTGGTCATTCATGTGGGAGGAAACCAGAGTACCCGGAGAAACCGCACCTGTCCGATCTGGCGACCATCGTACCATCTCACATACTTCGCATTGGTGAGAAGCAAGCGCGTTAACCACTGCGCTAATCGGACAGCCTCGCCACGCTGTTAAATGTCCATGTTTGCACGGTCTCACAATGGCGAAGCATCCTATAAAGATAAAGGATATGGATAACCTCAATAACCTAATGGGTTCATCCCTGACCCGAGGCACACCGTTCCATTAGATTTCATGAAAATCCGCCCGTTACGTTTTGCGTTATCTTGATAACAGATAAACAACCAAACTCCTTGACTGCGGTAACATACGTTGTATACATATGCCCAACATGTATTGACGGAACCAGCTCAAAATCCTAGCTTAAGCCAACACATGTGTCCTGAACACGTGTTTCCTAACGCGGTGGTATATACATATATCTTGCTGAACACGTGTTTCCAAACGCGGTGGTATAGACATCTATCTTGCTGAACACGTGTTTCCTAACGCGGTGGTATAGACATCTATCTTGCTGAACACGTGTTTCCTAACGCGGTGGTATAGACATCTATCTTGCTGAACACGTGTTTCCTAACGCGGTGGTATTGACATCTATCTTGCTGAACACGTGTTTCCTAACGCGGTGGTATTGACATCTATCTTGCTGAACACGTGTTTCCTAACGCGGTAGTATAGACATCTATCTTGCTGAACACGTGTTTCCTAACGCGGTGGTATAGACATCTATCTTGCTGAACACGTGTTTCCTAACGCGGTGGTATAGGCATATATCTTGCTGAACACGTGTTTCCTAACGCGGTGGTATAGACATCTATCTTGCTGAACACGTGTTTCCTAACGCGGTGGTATAGACATCTATCTTGCTGAACACGTGTTTCCTAACGCGGTGGTATAGACATCTATCTTGCTCAACACGTGTTTCCTAACGCGGTGGTATAGACATATATCTTGCTGAACACGTGTTTCCTAACGCGGTGGTATAGACATCTATCTTGCTGAACACCTGTTTCCTAACGCGGTGGTATAGACATCTATCTTGCTGAACACGTGTTTCCTAACGCGGTGGTATAGACATCTATCTTGCTGAACACGTGTTTCCTAACGCGGTGGTATAGACATCTATCTTGCTGAACACGTGTTTCCTAACGCGGTGGTATTGACATCTATCTTGCTGAACACGTGTTTCCTAACGCGGTGGTAATAGACATCTATCTTGCTGAACACGTGTTTCCTAACGCGATGGTATAGACATCTATCTTGCTGAACACGTGTTTCCTAACGCTGTGGTATAGACATCTATCTTGCTGAACACGTGTTTCCTAACGCGGTGGTATAGACATCTATCTTGCTGAACACGTGTTTCCTAACGCGGTGGTATATACATATATCTTGCTAAACACGTGTTTCCTAACGCGGTGGTATAGACATCTATCTTGCTGAACACGTGTTTCCAAACGCGGTGGTATAGACATCTATCTTGCTGAACACGTGTTTCCTAACGCGGTGGTATTGCCATCTATCTTGCTGAACACGTGTTTCCTAACGCGGTGGTATAGACATCTATCTTGCTGAACACGTGTTTCCTAACGCGGTGGTATAGACATCTATCTTGCTGAACACGTGTTTCCTAACGCGGTGGTATAGACATCTATCTTGCTGAACACGTGTTTCCTAACGCGGTGGTATAGACATCTATCTTGCTCAACACGTGTTTCCTAACGCGGTGGTATAGACATATATCTTGCTGAACACGTGTTTCCTAACGCGGTGGTATAGACATCTATCTTGCTGAACACGTGTTTCCTAACGCGGTGGTATAGACATCTATCTTGCTGAACACGTGTTTCCTAACGCGGTGGTATAGACATATATCTTGCTGAACACGTGTTTCCTAACGCGGTGGTATAGACATCTATCTTGCTGAACACGTGTTTCCTAACGCGGTGGTATAGACATATATCTTGCTGAACACGTGTTTCCTAACGCGGTGGTATAGACATATATCTTGCTGAACACGTGTTTCCTAACGCGGTGGTATAGACATCTATCTTGCTGAACACGTGTTTCCTAACGCGGTGGTATATACATATATCTTGCTGAACACGTGTTTCCTAACGCGGTGGTATAGACATCTATCTTGCTGAACACGTGTTTCCAAACGCGGTGGTATAGACATCTATCTTGCTGAACACGTGTTTCCTAACGCGGTGGTATAGACATCTATCTTGCTGAACACGTGTTTCCTAACGCGGTGGTATATACATATATCTTGCTGAACACGTGTTTCCTAACGCGGTGGTATAGACATCTATCTTGCTCTGAATTCAGTTTGTTTCAAAATTTTAATTCCATTCATTATATTTATATTCCGATGCAACCGAGTTATGAAATTAACATTTGCTCTGCCTTTTACAAGAGTTTGAGCTATGCAAGGTAATAGCAACACAAGCAACAACACAAACAACAACACAAACAACACCAACAACCACAACAACAACCACCACAACACAACAGCCACAACAACAACAGCCACAACAACAACAACAACAACAACAAAAACAACAACAACAAAACATGGACTGTAGAACATGCTTCTCCGACTAGTGCAGAAGATACTACGCTCGCCGCTTATCACCAATGCAAGCCGGGTTCGATCCTCGGACGGGCCGGGAAATCTATAGAACATGACTGTCCGACTAGTGCAGAAGTTACCACTCTCGCTTCTCACCACTGTAAGCCGGGTTCGATCCTCGGACCGGGAAGTATGTGATATGGTACGGTTGTCGCCAGATCGGACAGGTGGTTTTCTCCGGGTACTCCTGTTTCCTCCCACACGAAAGCCCACGCATATACGCTTTCATCCTCACCTCACTAAAATTGGGTTTATTTCTGCAAAAGACAATGTGACAAATGAATATGTTCAACTTGAATCAAAATACAAACAATTATCCGATAGAATGCATTCTGATGGTACATATTTTGTTTCTTTCATCTCAATTTATAAATACCGGTTGACAATACCGACTGTAAACCCTTAATACAATGTGTTATTAACATATTACTAATTTCTTCGTTGTGACCTCCGCGGTATAAGGTCGTTGACTTCAAAGCTCTTGACCCTCGTCGCTATTGGTTCGAATCCATTGTGAGTTTTGAATTCTTTCAAGTGGGGGAACACATCCAACTGGTTTGCGGAAGGTCGGTGGTTCTACCCGGGTGCCCGTTCGTGTTCCTGAATGGTCGGATGGGCATACTGGGTCTTCCTTCAGCAATACTAGATGGAGAGTCGCCACATGACCTAACCCATTGGTGTGACTTTAACACCACCAACCCACCCAAACAACAACAAACAATTTCTTCGTAGTGAACATTTGATGAAGATAGCCTGAGTCTCGTTATTGTAAGCACATGGCGGGCACGCAGAAACAACCGTCAACCGTCCACAAGCCAGTTGTATAACTTCCTATTGTACTAGCACTGAACACCCCGAAGTGGGATTTGAACCTACAGCGGCCAGGGGCTAGTGATTTACAACCGTCAAACCCAATCACTTGGCCGTGGATTCACTTTTCTTTAAAGATGTTATACCGAGTCGCAACATACAGTGTACATATTACACTCTCTTATTAGCCTTTAATCGCCGATATTCTCCACACGATTAATATGTCTCAGTCATGGGAATTTACAGGAATAAATATGGTGATTTAAAGCGACACTACATCAGTGAAAATGCACATTTCTACAGAATGTAATTTCCTATTATATGGTACTGTAAATCTGGTATTATTCGCGGTGTTTTTATTTTCGCTATTATTCGCGAATTCATAAATATCGCGTATATTTTACAGTATAATGTTTTTCCAAATATTTGCCTAAAAACTGAGTATTTCAACTAATAAACAAATGTGTTATACGCGGTTTGTTGACATAACAAAATAATGTAAATAGGGTCGACATCCAAGCGTAATACAACTCGTGTATCCTGACGTGTGTATAACACGATGTATGGTACATATTTACCGTTATATCTCACATGTGTGCCTATGTATATTTATTTGTAGACTAATCCTAGTTAAAATTATCTCTAAACGTCAATTCAGGAGCATGGATGACCATTATATTAAATCCTACCTTCAATTTTGAAAGTTTGTAGACCACAAAAACAATGTTTATTGATTCAATGTTAGTGTTCGAACGTATTCGGTATAATTTGTAGTAGCAATGCATTTATACGTGGACACGTGCATTTTATTTGCTTTTTGCGATGTAATTCCGCTTTAACGATGTATATCTAATTCCATTTACAGAGACGCTGGGTGCCATTGTGTTGCTCATATTGATGCTACAACTCTTCTGCACGTTTCGGCCCCAACTCCTTCAACGGCTGGGTCCCGTCGTCGACTTTAGAAAATTGGAAAAATTTATTCCGAAACCGAAAGTTGAACGAAAGGTATTTTCCATGTTATTTAGCAATGTTGTAAGGCTACACACTAGATCATGTCATCGCTGGTCTTTATATTGTATCCATTGGCAGATACATTCAGATTTATCACGAAATGGTATATTGGTCATTTTAGTTGGAATCCTTTGTTTTTACTGTTGTTCCCTAAACCTATGTTGGGGTATGATAAATGTCATTTTATCAAAAATCATGTAATTAATTGATAACATTTTTTACAGTAAATTATTCATTGGATAGACTGTAGGATATATGTCGAGATTTAATAATTGGAATAAGATGAGAACACATGAAAATTGATAGAATGTAATGCAAAGGAAACAACGATAAAAACGGAGGAAACCATTTAAGAGGAATGACCCTCAATAAAGAGTATTCAATGGCCAGTTTGTTTGTGTTTTACGTTTATTTATCGTCGCTAGCGGTTGCCCATATGAACGACGCCTCCTGAAGAAATTAGTCATTTTAGATTTTTGGAGTACAGTGCAATGATACAGACAGATACACATTCCAGAGTATCCTCTGGTTCTTTAACCTGCACGGTGTACAGCACCGACAGGAGACCTCGGTTTAATGTCCCATCTGAAAAACTGTTAATTTTATTAGGGTCAGACGGGGGATCGAACCTGCGATCCCTGGATTGCCAGTCCAGCGTGTTAACACTGGACTACAGATCCGTCTGTAATGGGCAATGACCAATGTATCGCATTATGATATGTACTCTATCCTCACGATGTACCATAGAAGAAATGGACTCTATTTCAGAGGTATACACAACACGACATACACCATTTTCAAATAGCTTAGAAATGTCCCAATGTCCGGTCTCTCGCTCAAACCAATGTCCGGTCTCTCGCTCAAAACCAATGTCCGGTCCCTCGCTCAAAACCAGTGTCCGGTCACTCGCTCAAAACCAATGTCCGGTCCTTCGCTCAAAACCAATGTCCGGTCACTCGCTCAAAACCAATGTCCGGTCCCTCGCTCAAAACCAGTGTCTGGTCCCTCGCTCAAAACCAATGTCCGATGTACTAGTATTGATTTCAATTATTTGTGATATCTCTGTTCAAAATATGATATTGCACTGTATGTGTCCCGTTTATTAAGCCAATAATTTAACTAAAACATGATATAAGTGATTTATTCACAAGTTAATTCCTTCGCTATTATGATCGAGGCGACGAGGCGAGCCGAACTGAATATAAGACTAACACAGTGAAAATAAGATATATTTTTCAATGTTCAACAACATTTAGAATGTTACAAAGGATGGCTTTCGTTACTGAAAAAGTTGTGTAGATCAAATCCTTGTTTTGAAACGAATACAATTACACGGTTGCATTTATTTTAAATAAATTGTGACTGTCAGTTTGAACAGGAATAAAGCTTCAATAATGCTCAATCACCGCCTAAATTCAACGCTCTTCAAAGTAACACGTACATGTATTGTTTCAGACTTCGTCCAACCCAAGCACACCAAAGCACGTGTTGTCGTTGCGAAATGAAGTTTGTATCGTCTGTTTTCAACGTGACAGTGCAGACAGTTTAATCCAAAAGTTATCAGAAGCGATGTTACGCCATCTGGATGGCGCCAAGGTCACGACGAAGCCATTTTACGCCATCTTTTCTATGGAAGATCTCCGAAACATGCCGCATGTTAAACTTTACGTCATAATGGTGGATTTAGAATCGCGAGGTCTTTACATTAATGGGTGTGAGAAAGATCTTGTGCAAGCATCGGTTAAATACACTAAATCTATTGGAGGTATTTGTTAGATCTAGCTAGATGACATAGAAAACGCACACACATACATTATATGATTATTATTACACGAAAACGAAATACGAATGATTGCGTCAATACTTATTACATCTTTATTACAAAACATAAACTGAACAACTAAAATATTCCAAAAATATTTTTTGTGTAAAACTATGTATAGTTATATAGTTATTGTTTTTCATGTAAAACACACTTATCCGAAGTGTGCGTTTTCTATGCCCGCTAGTATAGTTATTGTTTTTCATGTAAAACACACTTATCCGAAGTGTGCGTTTTCTATGCCCGCTAGTATAGTTATTGTTTTTCATGTAAAACACACTTATCCGAAGTGTGCGTTTTCTATGCCCTCTAGTATAGTTATTGTTTTTCATGTAAAACACACTTATCCGAAGTGTGCGTTTTCTATGCCCTCTAGTATACATATTGTTTACTGAATACAACCGTTTTCCTTCAGTTGTACTTATATCCCCAATCAGTATGGCACTTAGCTGAAGATTGTCATAGAAAATCAATATATACCAAAAATGCAATAAAAAGTGGAGTTGGTATTAACATGTCTAAATAGTATAGAATATAGACCAGCGGTCACTTCTCACGACGCCATCATATATGGGTGCCAGTTTTGCTATTTAGTCGTTATTATTGGATATTGGAGCGAATTATAAAACATACATGATACTTATATACAGAATACTTATATACATGATACTTATATACAGGATACTTATATACAGAATACTTCCATACAGGATACTTATATACAGGATACTTATATACATGATACTTATATACATGATATTTCCATACAGGATACTTCCATACAGGATACTTATATACAGGATACTTCCATACAGGATACTTATATACAGAATACTTATATACAGGATACTTCCATACAGGATACTTCCATACAGGATACTTCCATACAGGATACTTCCATACAGGATACTTCCATACAGGATACTTCCATACAGGAGACTTATATACAGGATACTTATATACAGAATACTTATATACATGATACTTCCATACAGGATACTTATATACAGGATACTTATATACAGGATACTTATATACAGGATACTTCCATACAGGATACTTATATACAGGATACTTATATACATGATACTTCCATACAGGATACTTCCATACAGGATACTTATATACAGGATGCTTATATACAGGATACTTATATACATGATACTTATATACAGAATACTTATATACAGGATACTTATATACATGATACTTATATACAGGATACTTCCATACAGGATACTTCCATACAGGATACTTATATACAGGATACTTATATACAGGATACTTATATACAGTATACTTATATACAGAATACTTCCATACAGGATACTTATATACAGGATACTTATATACATGATACTTATATACATGATACTTCCATACAGGATACTTCCATACAGGATACTTATATACATGATACTTATATACATGATACTTCCATACAGGATACTTATATACAGGATACTTATATACATGATACTTCCATACAGGATACTTCCATACAGGATACTTATATACATGATACTTATATACATGATACTTCCATACAGGATACTTATATACAGTATACTTATATACAGAATACTTCCATACAGGATACTTCCATACAGGATACTTATATACATGATACTTATATACATGATACTTCCATACAGGATACTTATATACAGGATACTTATATACATGATACTTCCATACAGGATACTTACATACAGGATACTTATATACAGGATACTTCCATACAGGATAATTATATACATGATACTTATATACAGGATACTTATATACAGGATACTTATATACAGGATACTTCCATACATGCTACTTATATACAGGATACTTCCATACAGGATACTTATATACAGGATACTTATATACATGATACTTCCATACAGGATACTTATATACAGGATACTTATATACATGATACTTATATACAGGATACTTCCATACAGGATACTTATATACATGATACTTATATACACGATACTTATATACAGGATACTTCCATACATGATACTTATATACAGGATACTTATATACATGATACTTATATACAGGATACTTCCATACAGGATACTTATATACAGGATACTTATATACAGGATACTTCCATACAGGATACTTATATACAGGATACTTATATACAGTTTTGGATACTTATATACAGGATACTTATATACAGGATACTTTGATACTTATATACAGGATACTTATATACAGGATACTTATACAGTTTATATACAGGATACTTCCATACAGGATACTTATATACAGGATACTTATATACATGATACTTCCATACAGGATACTTATATACAGGATACTTATATACAGGATACTTATATACAGGATACTTCCATACAGGATACTTATATACATGATACTTATATACAGGATACTTATATACAGGATACTTCCATACATGATACTTATATACAGGATACTTATATACAGGATACTTATATACAGGATACTTCCATACAGGATACTTATATACAGGATACTTATATACATGATACTTCCATACAGGATACTTATATACAGGATACTTATATACATGATACTTATATACAGGATACTTCCATACAGGATACTTATATACATGATACTTATATACAGGATACTTATATACAGGATACTTCCATACAGGATACTTCCATACAGGATACTTCCATACAGGATACTTCCATACAGGTAACGTCCATACAGGATACTTATATACAGGATACTTATATACAGGATACTTATATACAGGATACTTATATACAGGATACTTATATACAGAATACTTCCATACAGGATACTTCCATACAGGATATTTATATACAGTATACTTATATACAGAATACTTCCATACAGGATACTTCCATACAGGATACTTATATACAGGATACTTCCATACAGGATACTTATATACAGGATACTTCCATACAGGATACTTATATACAGGATACTTGCATACAGGATACTTATATACAGGATACTTATATACATGATACTTATATACAGGATACTTCCATACAGGATACTTCCATACAGGATACTTATATACATGATACTTCCATACAGGTTACTTATATACATGATACTTCCATACAGGATACTTATATACATGATACTTCCATACAGGATACTTATATACATGATACTTATATACATGATACTTCCATACAGGATACTTATATACAGGATACTTATATACAGGATACTTATATACAGGATACTTCCATACAGGATACTTATATACCGGATACTTATATACAGGATACTTCCATACAGGATACTTATATACAGGATACTTATATACAGGATACTTCCATACAGGATACTTCCATACAGGATACTTATATACAGGATACTTATATACAGGATACTTCCATACAGGATACTTATATACAGGATACTTCCATACAGGATACTTATATACAGGATACTTCCATACAGGATACTTATATACAGGATACTTATATACAGGATACTTCCATACAGGATACTTATATACAGGATACTTCCATACAGGATACTTATATACAGGATACTTCCATACAGGATACTTATATACAGGATACTTCCATACAGGATACTTATATACAGGATACTTATATACAGGATACTTCCATACAGGATACTTCCATACAGATTACTTATATACAGGATACTTATATACAGGATACTTCCATACAGGATACTTATATACAGGATACTTCCATACCGGATACTTATATACAGGATACTTCCATACAGTATATTTATATACAGGATACTTATATACAGGATACTTCCATACAGGATACTTCCATACAGGATACTTATATACAGGATACTTATATACAGGATACTTCCATACAGGATACTTATATACAGGATACTTCCATACAGTATATTTATATACAGGATACTTATATACAGGATACTTCCATACAGGATACTTCCATACAGGATACTTATATACATGATACTTATATACAGGATACTTATATACAGGATACTTCCATACCGGATACTTATATACAGGATACTTCCATACAGGATACTTATATACAGGATACTTATATACAGGATACTTATATAGAGGATACTTATATACAGGATACTTATATACAGGATACTTATATACAGGATACTTATATACAGGATACTTATATACAGGATACTTATATACAGGATACTTATATACAGGATACTTATATACAGGATACTTATATACAGGATACTTATATACATGATACTTATATACAGGATACTTATATACAGGATACTTATATACAGGATACTTATATACAGGATACTTCCATACAGGATACTTATATACATGATACTTATATACATGATACTTCCATACAGGATACTTATATACAGGATACTTATATACAGGATACTTATATACAGATACTTTATACAGGATACTTATATACATGATACTTATATACATGATACTTATATACAGGATACTTATATACAGGATACTTCCATACAGGATACTTATATACAGGATACTTCCATACAGGATACTTATATACAGGATACTTATATACAGGATACTTCCATACAGGATACTTATATACAGGATACTTATATACATGATACTTATATACAGGATACTTATATACAGGATACTTATATACAGGATACTTATATACAGGTTTTTGGTTTGGTTTTATACAGGATACTTATATACAGGATACTTATATACAGGATACTTCCATACAGGATACTTATATACAGGATACTTATATACAGGATACTTCCATACAGGATACTTCCGTACAGGATACTTATATACAGGATACTTCCATACAGGATACTTCCATACAGGATACTTCCATACAGGATACTTATATACAGGATACTTCCATACAGGATACTTACATACAGGATACTTCCATACAGGATACTTATATACAGGATACTTCCATACATGATACTTATATACAGGATACTTATATACAGGATACTTATATACAGGATACTTATATACATTATACTTATATACAGGATACTTATATACAGGATACTTATATACAGGATACTTATATACAGGATACTTATAATATACAGGATACTTCCATACAGGATACTTATATACAGGATACTTATATACAGAATACTTCCATACAGGATACTTATATACAGGATACTTATATACAGGATACTTATATACAGGATACTTATATACATGATACTTATATACAGGATACTTATATACAGGATACTTATATACAGGATACTTATATACAGGATACTTATATACAGGATACTTATATACAGGATACTTATATACAGGATACTTATATACAGGATACTTATATACAGGATACTTATATACAGGATACTTATATACCGGATACTTATATCAGGATACTTATATACAGGATACCTATATACAGGATACTTATATACATGATACTTATATACAGGATACTTATATACAGGATACTTATATACAGGATAATTATATACAGGATACTTCCATACAGGATAGGTATATACGGATACTTATATACGGATACTTATATACGGATACTTATATACAGGATACTTATATACAGGATACTTATATACAGGATACTTATATACAGGATACTTATATACAGGATACTTATATACAGGATACTTATATACAGGATACTTCCATACAGGATACTTATATACAGGATACTTATATACAGGATACTTCCATACAGGATACTTATATACAGGATACTTATATACAGGATACTTCCATACAGGATACTTCCATACAGGATACTTATATACAGGATACTTATATACAGGATACTTCCATACAGGATACTTCCATACATGATACTTATATACAGGATACTTCCATACAGGATACTTATATACAGGATACTTCCATACAGGATACTTATATACAGGATACTTCCATACAGGATACTTATATACAGGATACTTCCATACAGGATACTTCCATACAGGATACTTATATACAGGATACTTATATACAGGATACTTATATACAGGATACTTCCATACATGATACTTATATACAGGATACTTCCATACAGGATACTTATATACAGGATACTTATATACAGGATACTTATATACAGGATACTTCCATACAGGATACTTCCATACAGGATACTTATATACAGGATACTTCCATACAGGATACTTATATACAGGATACTTCCATACAGGATACTTATATACAGGATACTTATATACAGGATACTTCCATACAGGATACTTATATACAGGATACTTATATACAGGATACTTCCATACAGGATACTTATATACAGGATACTTATATACAGGATACTTATATACAGGATACTTCCATACAGGATACTTATATACAGGATACTTATATACAGGATACTTATATACATGATACTTATATACAGGATACTTATATACAGGATACTTCCATACAGGATACTTATATACAGGATACTTCCATACAGGATACTTATATACATGATACTTATATACAGGATACTTATATACAGGATACTTATATACAGGATATTTATATACAGGATACTTATATACAGGATACTTATATACAGGATACTTATATACATGATACTTATATACAGGATACTTATATACAGGATACTTATATACAGGATACTTATATACAGGATACTTATATACAGGATACTTATATACAGGATACTTATATACAGGATACTTCCATACAGGATACTTATATACAGGATACTTATATACAGGATACTTATATACAGGATACTTATATACAGGATACTTATATACAGGATACTTATATACAGGATACTTCCATACAGGATACTTATATACAGGATACTTATATACAGGATACTTCCATACAGGATACTTATATACATGATACTTATATACAGGATACTTATATACAGGATACTTATATACAGGATACTTATATACAGGATACTTATATACAGGATACTTATATACAGGATACTTATATACAGGATACTTATATACAGGATACTTCCATACATGATACTTATATACATGATACTTATATACAGGATACTTATATACAGGATAC
>CM026387.1:55946003-55972523 GCA_014843695.1 Archivesica marissinica
TTATGTATATGTGGTATTATGGCAAGTATTAACTCTTGTATTATGTATATGTAGTATTATGGCAAGCATTAACTCTTGTATTATGTATATGTAGTATTATGGCAAGCATTAACTCTTGTATTATGTATATGTAGTATTATGGCAAGCATTAACTCTTGTATTATGTATATGTAGTATTATGGCAAGCATTAACTCTTGTATTATGTATATGTAGTATTATGGCAAGTATTAACTTTGTATTATGTATATGTAGTATTATGGCAAGCATTAACTCTTGTATTATGTATATGTAGTATTATGGCAAGTATTAACTCTTGTATTATGTATATGTAGTATTATGGCAAGCATTAACTCTTGTATTATGTATATGTAGTATTATGGCAAGTATTAACTCTTGTATTATGTATTATGTAGTATTATGGCAAGTATTAACTCTTGTATTATGTATATGTAGTATTATGGCAAGTATTAACTCTTGTATTATGTATATGTAGTATTATGGCAAGTATTAACTCTTGTATTATGTATATGTAGTATTATGGCAAGTATTAACTCTTGTATTATGTATATGTAGTATTATGGCAAGTATTAACTCTTGTATTATGTATGTTATGTAGTATTATGGCAAGTATTAACTCTTGTATTATGTATATGTAGTATTATGGCAAGCATTAACTCTTGTATTATGTATATGTAGTATTATGGCAAGCATTAACTCTTGTATTATGTATATGTAGTATTATGGCAAGCATTAACTATTGTATTATGTATATGTAGTATTATGGCAAGTATTAACTCTTGTATTATGTATATATAGTATTATGGCAAGCATTAACTCTTGTATTATGTATGTATATGTAGTATTTTGGCAAGCATTAACTCTTGTATTATGTATATGTAGTATTATGGCAAGCATTAAATCTTGTATTATATATATGTAGTATTATGGCAAGCATTAACTCTTGTATTATGTATATGTAGTATTATGGCAGATATTATTATGTATATGTAGTATTATGGCAAGCATTAACTCTTGTATTATGTATATGTAGTTTTATGGCAAGTATTACCTTGTATTATGTATATGTAGTATTATAGCAAGTATTATCTCTTGTATTATGTATATGTAGTATAATGGCAAGCATTAACTCTTGTATTATGTATATGTAGTATTATGGCAAGTATTATCTCTTGTATTATGTATATGTAGTATTATGGCAAGCATTAACTCTTGTATTATGTATATGTAGTATTATGGCAAGTATTAACTCTTGTATTATGTATATGTAGTATTATGGCAAGCATTAACTCTTGTATTATGTATATGTAGTATTATGGCAAGCATTAACTCTTGTATTATGTATATGTAGTATTATGGCAAGCATTAACTCTTGTATTATGTATATGTAGTATTATGGCAAGTATTAACTCTTGTATTATGTATATGTAGTATTATGGCAAGTATTAACTCTTGTATTATGTATATATAGTATTATGGCAAGTATTAACTTGTATTATGTATATGTAGTATTATGGCAAGTATTAACTCTTGTATTATGTATATGTAGTTTTATGGCAAGTATTAACTTGTATTATGTATATGTAGTATTATAGCAAGTATTATCTCTTGTATTATGTATATGTAGTTTTATGGCAAGTATTAACTCTTGTATTATGTATATGTAGTATTATGGCAAGCATAAACTCTTGTAGTATGTATATGTAGTATTATGGCAAGCATTAACTCTTGTATTATGTATATGTAGTATTATGGCAAGCATTAACTCTTGTATCATGTATATGTAGTATTATGGCACGTAATAACTCTTGTATTATGTATATGTAGTATTATGGCAAGTATTAACTCTTGTATCATGTATATGTAGTATTATGGCACGTATTAACTCTTGTATTATGTATATGTAGTATTATGGCAAGTATTAACTCTTGTATTATGTATATGTAGTATTATGGCAAGTATTAACTCTTGTATTATGTATATGTAGTATTATGGCAAGCATTAACTCTTGTATTATGTATATGTAGTATTATAGCAAGTATTAACTTGTAATATGTATATGTAGTATTATGGCAAGTATTAACTCGTGTATTATGTATATGTAGTTTTATGGCAAGTATTAACTTGTATTATGTATATGTAGTATTATAGCAAGTATTATCTCTTGTATTATGTATATGTAGTTTTATGGCAAGTATTAACTCTTGTATTATGTATATGTAGTATTATGGCAAGCATTAACTCTTGTATTATGTATATGTAGTATTATGGCAAGTATTAACTCTTGTATTATGTATATGTAGTATTATGGCAAGTATTAACTCTTGTATTATGTATATGTAGTATTATGGCAAGTATTAACTCTTGTATTATGTATATGTAGTATTATGGCAAGTATTAACTCTTGTATTATGTATATGTAGTATTATGGCAAGTATTAACTCTTGTATTATGTATATGTAGTATTATGGCAAGTATTAACTCTTGTATTATGTATATGTAGTATTATGGCAAGTATTAACTCTTGTATTATGTATATGTAGTATTATGGCAAGTATTAACTCTTGTATTATGTATATGTAGTATTATGGCAAGTATTAATTGTATATGTATATGTAGTATTATGGCAAGTATTAACTCTTGTATTATGTATATGTAGTTTTGGCAAGTATTATTTTTGTTTGTGTTTGGTTCTTGTATTATGTATATGTAGTTTATGGCAAGTATTAACTCTTGTATTATGTATATGTAGTATTATGGCAAGCATAATCTTGTATTATGTATATGTAGTATTATGGCAGTATTACTCTTGTATTATGTATATGTAGTATTATGGCAAGTATTAACTCTTGTATTATGTATATGTAGTATTATGGCAAGTATTAACTCTTGTATTATGTATATGTAGTATTATGGCAAGTATTAACTCTTGTATTATGTATATGTAGTATTATGGCAAGCATTAACTCTTGTATTATGTATATGTAGTATTATGGCAAGTATTAACTCTTGTATTATGTATATGTAGTATTATGGCAAGCATTAACTATTGTATTATGTATATGTAGTATTATGGCAAGTATTAACTCTTGTATTATGTATATGTAGTATTATGGCAAGCATTAACTCTTGTATTATGTATATGTAGTATTATGGCAAGCATTAACTCTTGTATTATGTATATGTAGTATTATGGCAAGCATTAACTCTTGTATTATGTATATGTAGTATTATGGCAAGCATTAACTCTTGTATTATGTATATGTAGTATTATGGCAAGTATTAACTCTTGTATTATGTATATGTAGTATTGGCAAGTATTACCTTGTATTATGTATATGTAGTATTATGGCAAGTATTATTCTTGTATTATGTATATGTAGTATTATGGCAAGCATTAACTCTTGTATTATGTATATGTAGTATTATGGCAAGTATTAACTCTTGTATTATGTATATGTAGTATTATGGCAAGTATTAACTCTTGTATTATGTATATGTAGTATTATGGCAAGTATTAACTCTTGTATTATGTATATGTAGTATTATGGCAAGCATTAACTCTTGTATTATGTATATGTAGTATTATGGCAAGCATTAACTCTTGTATTATGTATATGTAGTATTATGGCAAGCATTAACTCTTGTATTATGTATATGTAGTATTATGGCAAGCATTAACTCTTGTATTATGTATATGTAGTATTATGGCAAGTATTAACTCTTGTATTATGTATATGTAGTATTATGGCAAGTATTAACTTGTATTATGTATATTTATGGCAAGCATTAACTCTTGTATTATGTATATGTAGTATTATGGCAAGTATTAACTCTTGTATTATGTATATGTAGTATTATGGCAAGTATTAACTCTTGTATTATGTATATGTAGTATTATGGCAAGCATTAACTCTTGTATTATGTATATGTAGTATTATGGCAAGTATTAACTCTTGTATTATGTATATGTAGTATTATGGCAAGCATTAACTCTTGTATTATGTATATGTAGTATTATGGCAAGCATTAACTCTTGTATTATGTATATGTAGTATTATGGCAAGCATTAACTCTTGTATTATGTATATGTAGTATTATGGCAAGTATTAACTCTTGTATTATGTATATGTAGTATTATGGCAAGCATTAACTCTTGTATTATGTATATGTAGTATTATGGCAAGCATTAACTCTTGTATTATGTATATGTAGTATTATGGCAAGTATTAACTCTTGTATTATGTATATGTAGTATTATGGCAAGTATTAACTCTTGTATTATGTATATGTAGTTTTATGGCAAGTATTAACTTGTATTATGTATATGTAGTATTATAGCAAGTATTATCTCTTGTATTATGTATATGTAGTTTTATGGCAAGTATTAACTCTTGTATTATGTATATGTAGTATTATGGCAAGCATTAACTCTTGTATTATGTATATGTAGTATTATGGCAAGTATTAACTCTTGTATTATGTATATGTAGTATTATGGCAAGTATTAACTCTTGTATTATGTATATGTAGTATTATGGCAAGTATTAACTCTTGTATTATGTATATGTAGTATTATGGCAAGTATTAACTCTTGTATTATGTATATGTAGTATTATGGCAAGTATTAACTCTTGTATTATGTATATGTAGTATTATGGCAAGTATTAACTCTTGTATTATGTATATGTAGTATTATGGCAAGCATTAACTCTTGTATTATGTATATGTAGTATTATGGCAAGTATTATTATGTATATGTAGTATTATGGCAAGTATTAACTCTTGTATTATGTATATGTAGTATTATGGCAAGTATTAACTCTTGTATTATGTATATGTAGTATTATGGCAAGTATTAACTCTTGTATTATGTATATGTAGTATTATGGCAAGTATTAACTCTTGTATTATGTATATGTAGTATTATGGCAAGTATTAACTCTTGTATTATGTATATGTAGTATTATGGCAAGTATTAACTCTTGTATTATGTATATGTAGTATTATGGCAAGTATTAACTCTTGTATTATGTATATGTAGTATTATGGCAAGTATTAACTCTTGTATTATGTATATGTAGTATTATGGCAAGTATTAACTCTTGTATTATGTATATGTAGTATTATGGCAAGTATTAACTCTTGTATTATGTATATGTAGTATTATGGCAAGTATTAACTCTTGTATTATGTATATGTAGTATTATGGCAAGTATTAACTCTTGTATTATGTATATGTAGTATTATGGCAAGTATTAACTCTTGTATTATGTATATGTAGTATTATGGCAAGCATTATTATGTATATGTAGTATTATGGAAGCATTCTCTTGTATTATGTATATGTAGTTTATGGCAGTATTATTTGTATTATGTATTGTAGTATTATGGAAGCATTAACTCTTGTATTATGTATATGTAGTATTATGGCAAGCATTAACTCTTGTATTATGTATATGTAGTATTATGGCAAGTATTAACTCTTGTATTATGTATATGTAGTATTATGGCACGTATTAACTCTTGTATTATGTATATGTAGTATTATGGCAAGTATTAACTCTTGTATTATTTATATGTAGTATTATGGCACGTATTAATTCTTGACAGAGTCCCCATTCCTGTTGTTCCTGAGACTAAATTTATTGGAGTAATTTTATTTTTGATAAAAAAACTTTCGTTTATTCCTCACTTAAAATACTTGAAAGCAAGATGCCTCAAGGCAATGCACCTTATCAAAGTAGTAGCTCATACGGACTGGGGAGCTGATCAAAAGGTCCTCCTTAGACTGTATATAGTGCTAGTTAGTTCCAATCTCGATTATGGATCAATTGTGTATGGATCAGCCAGACCATCATATATCAAAACACTTGACCCAATACATCACCAAGGCTTACGACTTGCACTCGGAGCTTTCAGAGCATCACCAATAGCTAGTTTATATGTCGAAGCAAATGACCCACTCCTGTACCTCAGACGTGAAAATGTATCTCTACAATATGCCTTTAAGCTTAAATCAAACCCAAGAAACCCAGCGTACAAAGTCGTGTTTGATCTAGGCACTACAACTTCACATGAGGCGAAGCCAAAGACGATACGTCCTCTTGCTCTTCGCATCAAGGAAGCTATTCATAACGTATATTTTAAGATTGCGTGTGTGCGTGTGTTTTTGTGTTTATTTATCGTCGCTACCGGTTGCACATATGAGCGACGCCTTCTGAAGATATTAGTCATTTTAGATTTTGGAGGATAGTGCATGATACAGACAGATATCCATTCCAGAGTCTCATCTTGTTCTTTTACGTGCACGGTGTAAAGCATCGACATGAGACCTCGGTTTAACGTCCCATCTGAAAGACTGTTAATTTTATTAGGGTCAGACGGGGGATCGAACCTGCGATCTCTGGATTACCAGTCCAGCGTGTTACCACTGGACTACAGATCCGTCTGTGTTATGATGCGTGGGTGGTGTTTATATGCGGGATTATTGTTCTATTGCAGGTGTGGTGGGTTATGAATACTGTGGATTTCTTAAGTATTGTGATGACGGCTATTACTGCTGTGATAACAATACTCGGTGCTGGTAAGAACAATATACGTAATTAGTTATATATTATCTTCCTTGGCAGACAGTGTCCGATTTATTCCGAAATGTATATTGATTGATTTAGTTGGAATCTTTTGTTTTTACTGTTGTTCCATAAGCAGATGGCGCTGTATGCTAAATAATCAGTTTATCAAACTCGTGTTGATTAATTGATACATTTTGACAGTGACGTTTTCATTGGATATCTGTTGAGATTTAATAATTATACGACAAGACAAACGGATGATGAAAATTGGTAGCATGTGATGCAAAGGAAACAACGATAAAAACCGAGGAAAACAATTAAAATACCTATCCTCATTAAATAATATTCAGGTGGGCAGTGTAATGATGGTAACTTTTTTCTCAACCACCCAACTGAATAATGACATCAACCACGTGTTTTGACCCTAACACAACCCTAACCATGGGAGAGCAAGTGATGAAGGCGTTCTTTATGCGTGGTTGATACTATATTCTGATCGGCTGGTTGAGATAAAGATTTTACGTGTAATGATTAACAACAGAAAATAGTAGACTCGTTGACTTCCGGTCTAGTCTAAAACAATAACCGAACGACATGGTATAAAACAATTACCAATAGGCTATAATATGTCACACAGGCAGTTAGCCAGTAACTGACCGATATCTGTTACTATAATATGTGGAAAGAAAAGACGATATGGAGTAATTTTATATTGCAATGGCACAATGCATTTATCATGATTTAAAGTTTGTCATCAATTATGTTTACACTGGTGTAACCACTGAATGTCTTAGGGGTTACTCTAAGATTGCTCGTACGTACATGTGTCAAAAAGTAATGGCACGCCACGACAGGACTGACATCAGCCCCTCGACAGCCTTTGGTCCTGGAAGGATGAAGCTTCCGGTCAACTAAATTGCCTATTAAATACATAGTAAAAAGTAATAACATACAGTCTGTTCATTTATATTTCCAATCTTTCATTTCTTCTGATACCACATCCACTGTGAAGAAGAGGTATTCAAATCAGCCTGAAACACACCAAGATTATTTACAATTTTATGTTTCAAATAGCCAGTGTGAATAACGTCACTGTGTTTACACACTGTATTCCTCCGCCAAATAATACAGTATACCAACCTTCAGTTTGCAATGGTCTGAATTCTTATACCACATCTTTTCTACACATCAACTAGTCTGAAGTCTTCTCAAGTCACATAATTTCTCAAAAAACAACACACAAACTATACACTGCCTGTCATGAAAATGCATTTCTACCAAAAAGAAACATTTACTATATTAGTTATTGGGACTACATTCGACCGCGGATGCACTTCTGCCTATTTACGCATATATATACAACCATAAAGGATAGCAAACATTTCAGACGGATCTGTATTCCAGTGGTAACACGCTGGACTGGTAATCCAGGGATCGCAGGTTCGATCCCCCGTCTGACCCTAATAAAAGATGGGACGTTAAACCGAGGTCTCGTGTCGGTGCTTTACACCGTGTACATAAAAGAACCAGAGGAGACTCTGGAATGGGTCTCTCTCTGTATCATTGCATTATCCTCCAAAAATCTAAAATGACTAATCTATTCTGGAGGCGTCGCTCATATGGGCAACCGGTAGCGACGATAAATAAACGTAAAATACACTCAATAAAATCAGAAAATGTGATAAAACAATTCCATGCATTCTAAAAACGGAAAATGAAGGTCGCCATCACCCGGACACTATGTGGTGTAGAGCTGGTCAAGTTGCTTAGATGATGAACCAGTAAGATGAAACAAAGTCCCATGCACCGGTGCTATACATCGGACGTGTAAAAGAACCAGGGATACTTCTGGGGGCATCTTCTGTATATTTGACTACCCTCCAAACAAATAAAAGGAGTAATATACTTATGGATGTTTAAAGCGACACTACATCAGTGAAAACATAAATTTCTCCAGTTGTATTTTCCTATGATATGGTATAATTTTCCCCCAAATATTTGCCTCAAATACTGAGTAGTATTTCAACTAATAAACAAACGTCGTATACGCGGTTTGTTGATACAACAAAATAATGTAAACATCCATGCGTAATACAACTAGTGTATCCTGAATAACACAGTTTATGGTAGATATTTATCGTTATATCTCACATTTGTGCCTATTTATTTGTAGATTATTCTTAGTTAAATTATCTCTAAAGGAAATTATCTCGCGTTTAGTATTGACTCCGATACGAAAACAAACGTCAATTCAGGAGCGTGGATGACCATTATATGAAATCATACTTTCAATCCACAAAAACACTGTTATTGATTCAATGTTAATATTAGCATGTATTCGGAAGAATTTATAGTAGCGATACATTTATACGTGAACAAATGCATTTGATTTGCTTTTTGCGATATAATGTCGCTTTAACCTCGATTAACCAGGCGGCAAAAATAAATAAAAGTATAAAACAATAAAATTATTGCATATCTGATAAGCACAAATAAAACAATGTTCAACAAAAACATGTATATGGACAGAAACCCACACAACTGGTGTATATATGTTTTAGTGCCAATGAGCTTGCAGTGGGTATTTTACTCGCCTTTGTTATCGGGTTCATCATGCTCGTAGCCTGTTGTGTGGCGGTGTGCTTTGCTGTATGTAAATCGAATAATCGACCAGTCCAAATTGTTCAACCAGCACCACAAATGGGTATGTTCCAGTTTTACATGTTTCTTGAGTTTTATTCGATATTGTTGAACCAACGTTCGTTGACAATGACTTTAGTATGCAACTGCGGTACAGTACAAGCATAAAGTAACATATCAACCACCTAGATCACTGTTTATTATCCCCCCTACAGTTCGGGGAGGGATACTTATTGTGAAGCCGTCGTCCGTCTGTTCGTGTGTCCGTCCGGAGCCAGTTCTCAGTAACCAACAGGTGCATTGTATGGGGTTTGAAATAAATACGCATAGCCTATAGTGTGGTGGTGCAAGTGTACTTTTCGTCGGGATGGACTCAGTAACACCAGAGTTATTGCCCTTTAATCGACTAAAAATATCCTCCGTTTTTCAGCGGATATCAGTTCATTAACATTGCTTGTTAAAATAAGATTCAGCACGGTAATAGAAACGAAAAAACGAGAGCACTTGAGTGCAATCAATTCGGCTCTATTTAATTAACATGTGTTGACGTAATGCGTCTTTGGCCACACTACTATCTGCATTGTGAATACGTATTTGGCAACACTACTGTCTGCATTGTGAATACGTATTTGGCAACACTACTGTCTGCATTGTGAATACGTATTTGGCAACACTACTGTCTGCATTGTGAATACGTATTTGGCAACACTACTGTCTGCATTGTGAATTCGTATTTGGTAACACTACTGTCTGCATTGTGAATACGTATTTGGCAACACTACTGTCTGCATTGTGAATACGTAGTTGGCGACACTACTGTCTGCATTGTGAATACGTAGTTGGCGACACTAGTGTCTGCATTGTGAATACGTATTTGGCGACACTAGTGTCTGCATTGTGAATACGTATTTGGCGACACTACTGTCTGCATTGTGAATACTTATTTGGCGACACTACTGTCTGCATTGTGAATACGTATTTGGCGACACTACTGTCTGCATTGTGAATACGTATTTGGCTACATTACTGTCTGCATTGTGAATACGTATTTTGCAACACTACTGTCTGCATTGTAAATACGTATTTGGCTATATTATGTCAGCAGTTCAAAAGTATTAAACATGGCTACACTATGTCAGCATTTCAAAAGTTTAATTAAACATGGCTAATATTGTCAGCAGTTCAAAAGTATTTGGCTACACTACTGTCTGCATTGTGAATACGTATTTGGCCACACTACTGTCTGCAGTGTGAAAACGTATTTGGCTACACTACTGTCAGCATTGTGAATACGTATTTGCTTCAACTAAGATTACTTTTAGTCAGACTGCGAAACTAGATTTACAACATTGTTTTCGAGTCATCATACATTCGTAACGGAGAATTGCTATATTTGCAGCAGTTCAAAAGTTTATTAAACATGGTTGTATTTGCAGCAGTCCAAAAGTTTATTAAACAGTCTGTTAAAAGCGTTTTTAATTTGTTACCCCGTCAGCAACTCGACAAACTGTACGATACTTCCGTTCGGAGCGCACCACGAGGTCTCTCACACGGGGAACGAAACCTAGAATCAATGGTATGAATGAAGAAGTGAAAGTTGACATTCATTCAATTTCAAACACTACATTTAGCGCTACATTGTACATGTACTACATTTAGCGTTACATTGTACATGTACTACATTTAGCATTGCCTTGTACATGTACTACATTTAACGTTACATTGTACATGTACTACATTTAGCATTACAATGTACATGTACTACATTTAGCGTTACATTGTACATGTACTACATTTAGTGTTACATTGTACATGTACTACATTTAGCGTTACATTGTACATGTACTACATTTAGCGTTGCCTTGTACATGTACTACATTTAGCGTTACACTGTACATGTACTATATTTAGCGTTACATTGTACATGTACTACATTGTGCGTTACATTGTACATGTACTACATTTAGCGTTACACTGTACATGTACTACATTTAGCGTTACATTGTACATGTACTACATTTAGCGTTACACTGTACATGTACTACATTTAGCATTACATTGTACATGTACTACATTGTGCGTTACATTGTACATGTACTACATTTAGCGTTACACTGTACATGTACTACATGTAGTGTTACACTGTACATGTACTACATTTAGCATTACATTGTTCATGTACTACATTTAGCGTTACACTGTACATGTACTACATTTAGCATTGCATTGTACATGTACTACATTTAGCGTTACATTGTACATGTACTACATTGTGCGTTACATTGTACATGTACTACATTTAGCGTTACATTGTACATGTACTACATTGTGCGTTACATTGTACATGTACTACATTTAGCGTTACACTGTACATGTACTACATTTAGCGTTACATTGTACATGTACTACATTGTGCGTTCATGTACATGTACTACATTGTTACACTGTACATGTACTACATTTAGCGTTACATTGTACATGTACTACATTGGCGTTACATTGTACATGTACTACATTTAGCGTTACATTGTACATGTACTACATTTAGCGTTACACTGTACATGTACTACATTTAGCGTTACATTGTACATGTACTACATTTAGCGTTACACTGTACATGTACTACATTTAGCGTTACACTGTACATGTACTACATTTAGCGTTCATGTACATGTACTACATTGCGTTACATTGTACATGTACTACATTTAGCGTTACATTGTACATGTACTACATTTAGCGTTACATTGTACATGTACTACATTTAGCGTTACATGTACATGTACTACATTTAGCTTACATTGTACATGTACTACATTTAGCGTTACATTGTACATGTACTACATTTAGCGTTACATTGTACATGTACTACATTTAGCGTTACATTGTACATGTACTACATTTAGCGTTACACTGTACATGTACTACATTTAGCGTTACATTGTACATGTACTACATTTAGCGTTACACTGTACATGTACTACATTTAGCGTTACATTGTACATGTACTACATTTAGCGTTACACTGTACATGTACTACATTTAGCGTTGCATTGTACATGTACTACATTTAGCGTTACATTGTACATGTACTACATTTAGCGTTACATTGTACATGTACTACATTTAGCGTTACATTGTACATGTACTACATTTAGCGTTACACTGTACATGTACTACATTTAGCGTTACACTGTACATGTACTACATTTAGCATTGCCTTGTACATGTACTACATTTAGCGTTACATTGTACATGTACTACATTTAGCGTTACATTGTACATGTACTACATTTAGCGTTACATTGTACATGTACTACATTTAGCGTTACACTGTACATGTACTACATTTAGCGTTACACTGTACATGTACTACATTTAGCGTTACATTGTACATGTACTACATTTAGCGTTACATTGTACATGTACTACATTTAGCGTTACATTGTACATGTACTACATTTAGTGTTACACTGTACATGTACTACATTTAGCGTTGCATTGTACATGTACCACATTTAGCGTTACATTGTACATGTACTACATTTAGCGTTACACTGTACATGTACTACATTTAGCGTTACACTGTACATGTACTACATTGTACTACATTGAGCGTTGCATTGTACATGTACTACATTTGAAGGTTATTGTGAACGTCCTTTTATATTTTGCACACATTACGGCCTACTACATTTAGAGGTGCATTGTACATGTACTACATTTACCGTTACATTGTACATGTACTACATTGAGCGTTACATTATACATGTACTACATTTGAAGGTTATTGTGAACGTCCTTTTATAGTTTGCACACATTACGGCCTACTACATTTAGGGGTTCGTGCCCAATGCATGATTAATCATCTATATGTAACATTATATTTATAAATGCAGGTATGGCTTTGGTTACAACAGGACAACAGCCCATGTATATACAACAACCAGGCCAGCCCATGTATGGACAACAACCAGGTCAGCCCATGTATGGGCAGCCCTCGTACGGAGCGCAGCCGCTGAGTGGTGCCCAGCTTGCTACCCAGCAGCCATTAGGCGGTGGTACAAACGGAGCCAGCAAACCTGAAATTCCACCACCTCCTACTTATGCATAATAATGATGCTACAGCGTGAATCAATGTGTTATTGTCAGCTATAGAGATTTTAGTATGTGTGCAGTGCCAGCATACCGGAATGCGTTTAAAGCGACACTACATCAGTGAAAACACAAATTTCTACAGAATGTATTTTCCTATTATATGGTATAATTATTTTCCAAATATTTGCCTCAAATACTGAGTATTTCAACTAATAAACAAACGTCGCTTACGCGGTTTGTTGACATAGCAAAATAATGTAAACATCCAGGCGTAATACAACTTGTGTATCCTGAATAACGCTATTTATGGTACAGATTTATCGTTATATCTCATATTTGTGCCTATTTATTTGTAGACTATTCTAAATTAAATTATCTCTAAACGACATTATCTCGCGTTTAGTATTGACTCCGATGACAAACAAACGTCAACTCAGGAGCATGGATATATGAAATCATACTTTCAATCCACAAAAAGAATGTTTATTGATTCAATGTTAGTGTTTGAACGTATTCGGATGAATTTGTAGTAGCAATGCGTTTATACGTGAACAAATTATTTTTATTTGCTTTGTTTGCGATGGTGTAATGTCGCTTTAAGGTTTGGCTTTTATAGGAGCTGCTGGATATTGACCTAAAATAAATACATTGACTCAAGTCATTATGATTCTTTTTTGTATATTACTATTCCGAATGTCCGTCATACACGTAGCGTAGGGGAACGAACAACTGTGTTTAATGAAAGACATCTGTAATGTTCGTATTTCCTCCCTGGGCATACCAAGTCGGCATTTTATCATAAATAGACGTAGTACACATGTCTTTAGCTCTATTACTTAAATTCGTTTATCCCCATATTTCGCACCCACATGTTAATGAGAGATATCTGTAATTTTCTATTTCCTCCCTGTGCATACCAAGTCTGATTTGTTCCAATATGCGAATAGGTCCTTTTAGTTAGAAAATCCTTTGTTTTTACTGTTGTGCCCTAACCACATGTTGCGGTATGATAAATGTGATTTTATCAAAAACGTGTGAATTAAGTGATAACATTACTTTAGAAATAAATACCCATTGCATATACTGATGGAGATCTGTTGAGATATAGTAATTTAATAACCATAGGAACCGATAGTGGTATTACCTTGCTAGCATGTTGTGCAAAGGAAACAACGATAAAAACAGAGGAACTACTTTTAGGTAGTATTCACGGGCAGTAACTGACCGATGTCTCTCATTAAGGAATGAATCGCAGTTTACATCGGGGTGTGAACTACATTGGGCGTGGCTAAAGTGTGTGGAGGCCTGTGAATGACGTCACTGTGATTTACATACACACTGTATTCCTCTGCCAAATATTACAGTAAACCGGACATTCAGTTTGCAATTGTCTGACCTCTTAAATCACACCTTTCTACACAAATATTCTGAAGTCACATAATTTCTCTAAAAACACACAAACTATACACTGCCTGTCATGAAACTGCATTTTTTACCAAAAAAAGAAAAATGAACTATATTAGTTATCACGACTACATTCGTATATGCAACCTATGTGCTATGCAAGTATGTCTTTATCCTCGTGTAATATAATCTTTAACAAACTACCATAACAATTTTGCATATGCAAATATGATCTACAACAGAAACTATGCATCTAAGAAGTCACTGAAAGCGCCCCCCGTGTAAAACGTCAATTTTGTTTTACATTTTGGCCCTTGTGAAATTTTGATGCTATCTTCCAGAACACGTCATTTTTTAAAACATTAAACTGATCTGGCTGTAAGATAAGTAATATCAAAAGCTTAATTGCACAACATACCATCCAACTAGTATTTTCTGAACACATGTGCCACCATAATCCTACATTATGTAGCAGAATGGTCATATCAGAAGGTGGCCCATATACTTTAAAGCTAACCAAATGGGGGGGGGGTATCTACACATGGTTACAGCGTGCACACAAATAAGTCTGTGTTGGGCATTATTAGCATCCCTTCAATGGTATTGTAGATACGTTATATATTCTGGGGGAAATTGTGCCAATTGTAACTACATTGAATGTAGGGTAGACTTTGGTTAAATAACTACTTCGCATCAATTACGTTATATATACATGTACGGTCATATGTCAGGGACATCACACATCCTAATATGCATGGCAGCATGCAGGAACCAAATCATTCCTGATGGAATCCATCGCCACGAGGGAGAGAGTAGAGGCATCGTGGAATTAAATGCCTTGTCTAAGGGCACACTCGTAACGGCTACAGCGGGGCTTGAACTCCGGACATTTCGCACCTGAAGCGAACGCACTGCCACTACCAGTTTGACCATGCACTTGTGAAAACTTAATTCCATTGTAATCAACTCGGCATTTTATCATAAATAGACATAGTACACATGTCTTTAGCTCTATTACTTAAATTGGATGTCCGATTAGCGCAGTGGTTAGCGCGCTCGCTCGCTCCTCACCAATGCAACCTGGGTTCGATTCTCGGACCGGGAAGTATGTGAGATGGTGCGGTGGTCGCCAGATGGGACAGGTAGGTTTTCTCCGGGTACTCCGGTTTCCTCCCACACGAATGACCACATGTTACGCTTTCATCCCCGCCAACGACAGTGATTACTATTAGTTGTTAAAACTTGCTTCTCAATCGTTGTAAAATAAATAAAGTTTAAAAAATTCATTATTTGTGACGTTTTTCAATTTTTGAATTATGTATGGAGGCCATTTTGGATTTGGCATATTGTAGGTACTTTCCCCAAGTTAAATGTTGATAAACCTTGTGTTGCCGTAAAGTAGATATACAATAGAACTAAAATCCACCGAGAACCCGTTTGTGACAATTTTTTTGAACCTCTATGAATAAAAAAATCTTTAATGACTGGACTAGTATGCGTATGTGAATGTTCTTATATAATAAATGCTTCTCACCAACAACATTTGATAGGTAAACATTTTTTTTGCATTTCATATATTTGCAAGAAATGAAGAAAAAGTGCATTTTTGTTTCATTATTCTCCTGATAGTTTCACAAAGCTCTATAGTTAGTTGCTGTTTGCCATGCTCATATATCTTATATCCTATGAACGTTTTACTGGTTACTGTGTACATGTTTCATTATGTTATTTCATGTTTTAATTTGCTGAGGGTCTCATGGTAGATTGACTTAATTGTTCAAATGAGTTCTCTCGTTAAATAAGGTATTTATTATTATTATAATAATATAATCAATAGTAAAGTACCATGACAAATTAGAACAATGTGTGACTATTATTTACAACCATAATTAAGTTTTAAGAAGTACGTCGGCGGCCAATCTAATTATTTGTACATTTCTGCCCGTGAGTAATTTTGATCCAGTTTTCCAAAATGCTCCATTTTTTAACATTAATCTGATCATTCTGTATGCGTGTGTGTATGTTATTAAATAATAAATGTTGACAATTATAGATCTATTATATATTATATATATTTATAACCTAAGTAGGTATGTAGGTAGGTAGGTATATTGTTCTTACCAGCACTGAGTATTGTTTTCACAGCAGTAATAGCCGTCATCACAAGCAGTAAACAATCCACAGTATTCATAACCCACCACACCTGCAATAGAACAATAATCCCACATATAAACACCACCCACGCATCATAACGCATCATTTGACGGCGAATGTCACAGAACCAGGCAAGATTATATTTCTGCACTTAATGATTTTAATTATCATAAAACTAATGAAAACAGACTAGCTATGTGTAATAAAAAGGCTATTTATAAAGTATTAATACGTAAAAAAAAAGCGTGCATTGGAATTTAGAAAATGCCGACAAATTGAAAGGTTACGTCATGCTAGACCTAGAGATTTCTGGAAACTATTTTCAAAACAAAAATCCAAATCATCTAGTAATATCAATGTTGCAGAGTTTTTCGAATATTTTTCGAATATGCAAACTGAGCTTTTGTCATCTTGTGAACGTGAAGCCGAAGATCTTTCGTCTGAATATAATTTGAATTCTGAGAACTGTAACTTTGTTGAACTTGACAAACCAATAACTATAGCTGAGGTAAAGAAAGTTATTGAATCGTTAAATAGAAACAAAGCATGTTCAGGCAATCAGCTAATAAACGAATATTTTATCGAATCGTTCGATATCCTGTCATCACATATTGTTGATATTTTTAACTCAATCTTGAATACGGGTCATTTCCCGGATCAGTGGTCTCAAGGTATTATTGTTCCGCTATTTAAACGTAATAATCCACATGATGTTAAGAATTATCGTGGCATTACCCTAGTAAGTTGTTTTTCTAAAATATTTACAGGTGACTGAATAGGCGTTTATCTGAATGGGCCGATACAAATGATATTTTGAGTGACGCACAATTCGGTTTCCGAAAGGGACGGTCTACTGTAGATGCGATTTTTGTGTTAAATGGCTTTATACAAAGTGTTTTAAATCAAAAGGGTAGACTTCATTGTGCCTTCATTGACTTCAGTAGGGCCTTTGATAGTGTTAACTATGATAGTCTACGGTATAAGCTCTCCAAACTCGGAGTTCAGGGTAAATTATTAAGGATAATACGGTCCATGTACAGTAATGTTAAATCCTGTGTCAGGGGATGCAACTCGTACTCTGACTTTTTCGAATGTGCAGTCGGGTTGAGGCAGGGTGAGGTTATGTCCCCTGTTTTATTTTCATTGTTTGTAGACGACCTTGAATTATTTCTACAAGCTGGGCCTTCTTGTGGCATTAGCCTTCATGATATGGTTTTTATTTTATTGTTATTTGCTGATGATATGGTAATCATAGGTAACAGTCCCCAGGATTTGCAACATAGGTTAACTTTACTTAAAATATACTGTGACAGATGGGGCCTGCACGTAACTACAGATAAGAGTAAAGTGGTTATTTTTAGAAATCGTGGAAAGCCACGCAAAGATGAAGTCTGGGCATATAATGATAATGTTTTAGAGGTAGTGAATAATTTTAATTACCTAGGGACTGTTTTTAACTATACCGGTAAGTTTACACTGAACCAGGAAACGCTGGCAGGTAAAGGCCTCAAAGCTCTAAATGTTTTGTTAAATAATCTGCGTGATTTAATACTCACAACTAAAACTAAGTGCCAATTGTTTGATGCATTTGTGGGCTCAATACTTGGATATGGATGCGAAATCTGGGGTTTTGGCAAAGCAAAAGAAATAGAGAGGATTCATCTAAAATGTTGTAAAAGCATTCTATGTGTTAAATCTTCTACCTGCAGCGTGGGTGTTTATGGTGAACTCGGCCGTTTTCCTCTGTACATTAATCGTTTTACATATATTGGAGCAAAGTTGTGCACAGCGACAATATTATTATTCAGTCCTTGTATACTGATATGTTATCGCAGTGTAGTAGAGGCGTTAATAACTGGGTTCATAATGTGAAATGTCTACTTGATAGCTATGGTTATACATATGTGTTCGACAATCCGAGCGTAGTAGATTTAAATAAGTTTTACATGCTTTTCAAAGAAAGGGTTTTAGACGTGTATAAGCAGTCATGGTGTAATGGCGTTGAAAATAGCGGATCTTTATATATGTTTAAACTTTTCAAATTTACTGTTTCACTAGAGCCGTATCTAAATGATTTACAATCAAAATATAGAATTGCCTTATCTAAATTTAGGCTTTCTTCGCATAAATTGCGTATTGAAACGGGCCGCTATGGAGCAAATCGTGTCGCGCGGGAATTGCGTTATTGTTTATACTGTGGGTCAAATGATGTAGAGGATGAATACCACTTTGTTCTGATTTGTTCAGCTTACACTAACATTAGAAAGAAATATATTAAAAAGTACTACTACAATAGACCTAGTGTTTTCAAATTTGTAACTTTAATGCAATCTCACAACAATAATGTTATAGCAAAATTAGGAAAATAGCTGTATGAGGCATTTACACTCAGACGCGCGTGGTTCAATTCCATCGTATATGTAACATGTATTTGTTATAATAATTTTAAATTTTAAATAGTACCACTTAAACTGAGTTCAACCTCCTTTATTTAGATATGTACAAGATACTTAAATCGGATTTCATATTTTCGTATTTATATACCTAAGCAACCTGTATTGAATGCATTATCCGAAAATAATGAGACTGTTAATTATATGTTATATATCATTTATATATATAGTAGGTATTGTCAATAAGGTATATACTTTTCTGATATTGACATAATTTTCACGTGAATGATTTTATGTATATATATGTTGTACAATGATGAACTTTTTAGTTCAAATTGGAAAATAAAGTTTTTCATAACACAGACGGATCTGTAGTCCAGTGGTAACTTATTCAGTCATTGGTTATGTGTTAGACAGTCATTGGGTATGTGTTAGACAGTCAATGGGTATGTGTTAGACATTCATTGTGTTAATGTTTTACACATGTTTACCGGTATGTGTTAGACAGTCATTGGGTTAATGTTATACACATGTTTTCGGTCTGTGTTAGACAGTCATTGGTTATGTGTTAGACAGTCATTGGGTTAATGTTATAAACATGTTTTCGGTCTGTGTTAGACAGTCATTGGTTATGTGTTAGACAGTCATTGGGTATGTGTTAAACAGTCATTGGGTTAATGTTATATTCATTTTACCGGTCTGTGTTAGACAGTCATTGGGTATTTGTTAGACAGTCATTGGGTTAATGTTATACACATGTTACCGGTCTGTGTTAGACAGTCATTGGGTTAATGTTATACACATGTTTTCTGTCTTTGTTAGACAGTCATTGGGTTAATGTTATACACATATTTTCGGTATGTGTTAGACAGTCATTGGGTTAATGTTATACACATGTTTTCGGTCTGTGTTAGACAGTTATTTGGTTAATGTTATACACATGTTACCGGTCTGTGTTAGACAGTCATTGGGTATGTGTTAGACAGTCATTTGGTTCATGTTATACACATGTTACCGGTCTGTGCTAGACAGTCATTGGGTTAATGTTATACACATATTTTCGGTCTGTGTTAGACAGTCATTGGGTTAATGTTATACACATGTTACCAGTATGTGTTAGACAGTCATTGGGTTAATGTTATACATGTGTTTTTCGGTCTGTGTTAGACAGTCATTGGGTAAATGTTATACACATGTTTTTCGGTCTGTGTTAGACAGTCATTGGTTATGTGTTAGACATTCATTGGGTTAATGTTATACACATGTTTACAAGTATGTGTTAGGCAGTCATTTGGTTAATGTTAAACATATAATTCCGGTCTGTGTTAGACAGTCAATGGGTTAATGTTATACACATGTTCACCAGTATGTGTTAGACAGTCAATGGGTTAATGTTATACACATGTTTTCGGTCTGTGTTAGACAGTCAATGGGTTAAAGTTATACACATGTTACCGGTCTGTGTTAGACAGTCAATGGGTTAATGTTATACACATGTTTTCGGTCTGTGTTAGACAGTCATTGGGTATGTGTTAGACAATCATTGGGTTAAGGTTATACACATGTTACCTGTATGTGTTAGACAGTCATTGGGTTAATGTTATACACATGTTTTCGGTCTGTGTTAGACAGTCATTTGGTATGTGTTAGACAGTCATTGGGTTAATGTTATACACATGTTTTCAGTCTGTGTTAGACAGTCATTGGGTTAGCGTTATACACATGTTTACTGGTCTGTGTTAGACAGTCATTGGGTATGTGTTAGACAGTCATTGGGTATGTGTTAGACAGTCAATGGTTATGTGTTAGACAGTCATTGGGTATGTGTTAGACAGTCATTGGTTATGTGTTAGACAGTCATTCGTATGTGTTATTCAGTCATTGGTTATGTGTTAGACAGTCATTGGGTATGTGTTAGACAGTCAATGGGTATGTGTTAGACATTCATTGTGTTAATGTTTTACACATGTTTACCGGTATGTGTTAGACAGTCATTGGGTAAATGTCATACACATGTGTTCGGTCTGTGTTAGACAGTCATTAGGTTAATGTTATACACATGTTTACCGGTATGTGTTAGACAGTCATTGGGTATGTGATAGACAGTCATTGGGTATGTGTTAGACAGTCAATGGGTAAATGTTATACACATGTTTACCGGTATGTGTTAGACACTCATTGGGTATGTGTTAGACAGACATTGGGTATGTGTTAGACAGTCATTGGGTATGTGTTAGACAGTCAATGGGTTAATGTTATACACATGTTTACCGGTATGTGTTAGACAGTCAATGGGTTAATGTTATACACATGTTTTCGGTCTGCGTTAGACAGTCATTGGGTATGTGTTAGAGAGTCATTGGGTTAATGTTATACACATGTTACCGGTCTGTGTTAGACAGTCATTGGGGTAATGATATACACATGTTACCGGTCTGTGTTAGACAGTCAATGGGTTAATGTTATACACATGTTACCGGTCTGTGTTAGACAGGGTCACCCCCCCCACCCCCCCCCCCCAAATTTTTTGTTAATGTTATCACCTGTTACCGTCCTGTTTAGACAGGCATTGGGTTAAATTTTATCCACATGTTCCAGGCTGTGTTAGACAGTCATTGGGTTAATGTTATACACATGTTACCGGTCTTTGTTAGACAGTCATTGGGTTACTGTTATACACATGTTACCGGTCTTTGTTAGACAGTCATTGGGTTAATGTTATACACATGTTACCGGTCTGGGTTAGACGGTCATTGGGTTAATGTTATACACATGTTACCGGTCTGTGTTAGACAGTCATTGGGTTAATGTTATACACATGTTTAACGGTCTGTGTTAGACAGTCATTGTGTATGTGTTATATACATGTTACCGGTATGTGTTAGACAGTCATTGGGTCTGTGTTAGACAGTCATTGGGTCTGTGTTAGACAGTCATTGGGTCTGTGTTAGACAGTCATTGGGTTAATGTTATACATATGTTTTCGGTCTGTGTTAGACATTCAATGGGTTAATGTTATACACATGTTTTCGGTCTGGTTTAGACAGTCATTGGTATGTGTAGAACAGGCTTGGGTCTGTGTTAGACAGCCGCGCGTGGGGGGGGGAGCGAAAGAGAGTGTCTAAGAGCGCACGTCACCGGAGTATTGTGTTAGACGTCTTGGGTATGTGGTAGACAGGTCTTGGGTATGGTTAGACCCATTGGGTATAGTGTTAGACAGTCATTGGGTTGTGTTGGACAGTCAGTGTGTTAGATTTAGGACATATGTTTTCGGTCTGTGTTAGAGAGTCATTGGGTATGTGTTGGACAGTCATTGGGTTAATTGTTATACACATGTTTTCGGTCTATGTTAGACAGTCATTGGGTTAATGTTATACACATATTTTCGGTCTGTGTTAGACAGTCATTTGGTATGTGTTAGACAGTCATTGGGTTAATGTTATACAAATGTTTTCGGTCTGTGTTAGACAGTCATTGGGTTAGTGTTATACACATGTTTACCGGTCTGTGTTAGACAGTCATTGGGTATGTATTAGACAGTCATTGGGTATGTGTTAGACAGTCAATGGTTAGGTGTTAGACAGTCATTGGGTATGTGTTAGACAGTCATTGGTTATGTGATAGACAGTCATTGGGTATGTGTTAGACAGTCAATGGGTAAATGTTATACACATGTTTACCGGTATGTGTTAGACAGTCATTGGGTATGTGATAGACAGTCATTGGGTATGTGTTAGACAGTCAATGGGTAAATGTTATACACATGTTTACCGGTATGTGTTAGACACTCATTGGGTATGTGTTAGACAGACATTGGGTATGTGTTAGACAGTCATTGGGTATGTGTTAGACAGTCAATGGGTTAATGTTATACACATGTTTACCGGTATGTGTTAGACAGTCAATGGGTTAATGTTATACACATGTTTTCGGTCTGCGTTAGACAGTCATTGGGTATGTGTTAGAGAGTCATTGGGTTAATGTTATACACATGTTACCGGTCTGTGTTAGACAGTCATTGGGGTAATGATATACACATGTTACCGGTCTGTGTTAGACAGTCAATGGGTTAATGTTATACACATGTTACCGGTCTGTGTTAGACAGTCATTGGGTTAATGTTATACACATGTTACCGGTCTGTGTTAGACAGTCATTGGGTTAATGTTATACACATGTTACCGGTCTGTGTTAGACAGTCAATGGGTTAATGTTATACACATGTTACCGGTCTTTGTTAGACAGTCATTGGGTTACTGTTATACACATGTTACCGGTCTTTGTTAGACAGTCATTGGGTTAATGTTATACACATGTTACCGGTCTGGGTTAGACGGTCATTGGGTTAATGTTATACACATGTTACCGGTCTGTGTTAGACAGTCATTGGGTTAATGTTATACACATGTTTAACGGTCTGTGTTAGACAGTCATTGTGTATGTGTTATATACATGTTACCGGTATGTGTTAGACAGTCATTGGGTCTGTGTTAGACAGTCATTGGGTCTGTGTTAGACAGTCATTGGGTCTGTGTTAGACAGTCATTGGGTTAATGTTATACATATGTTTTCGGTCTGTGTTAGACATTCAATGGGTTAATGTTATACACATGTTTTCGGTCTGTGTTAGACAGTCATTGGGTATGTGTTAGACAGTCATTGGGTCTGTGTTAGACAGTCATTGGGTATGTGTTAGACAGTCATTGGGTATGTGTTAGACAGTCATTGGGTATGTGTTAGACAGTCATTGGGTATGTGTTAGACAGTCATTGGGTCTGTGTTGGACAGTCATTGGGTTAATGTTATACATATGTTTTCGGTCTGTGTTAGAGAGTCATTGGGTATGTGTTGGACAGTCATTGGGTTAATTGTTATACACATGTTTTCGGTCTATGTTAGACAGTCATTGGGTTAATGTTATACACATATTTTCGGTCTGTGTTAGACAGTCATTTGGTATGTGTTAGACAGTCATTGGGTTAATGTTATACAAATGTTTTCGGTCTGTGTTAGACAGTCATTGGGTTAGTGTTATACACATGTTTACCGGTCTGTGTTAGACAGTCATTGGGTATGTATTAGACAGTCATTGGGTATGTGTTAGACAGTCAATGGTTAGGTGTTAGACAGTCATTGGGTATGTGTTAGACAGTCATTGGTTATGTGTTAGACAGTCATTGGGTATGTGTTATACAGTCATCGGTTATGTGTTAGACAGTCATTGGGTATGTGTCAGACAGTCATTGGGTTAATGTTATACACATGTTTTCGGTCTGTGTTAGACAGTCATTGGGTTAATGTTATACACATGTTTACCGGTATGTGTTAGACAGTCAATGGGTTAATGTTATATGCATGTTTACCGGTATGTGTTAGACAGTCAATGGGTTAATGCTATATGCATGTTTACCGGTCTGTGTTAGACAGTCATTGGGTTAATGTTATACACATGGTTTCGGACTGTGTTAGACAGTCAATGGGTTAATGTTATACATATGTTTTTGGTCTGTGTTAGACAGTCAATGGGTTAATGTTATACATATGTTTTTGGTCTGTGTTAGACAGTCAATGGGTTAATGTTATACACATGTTTTCGGTCTGTGTTAGACAGTCATTGGCTTAATGTTATACACATGTTTTTGGTCTTTGTTAGACAGTCATTGGGTTAATGTTATACACATGTTTTGGTCTGTGTTAGACAGTCATTGGGTTAATGTTATACACATGTTTACCGGTCTGTGTTAGACAGTCATTGGCTTAATGTTATACACATGTTTTCGGTCTGTGTTAGACAGTCATTGGGTATGTGTTATACATATGTTACCGTTCTGTGTTAGACAGTCATTGGGTTAATGTTATACACATGTTTTACGTATATGTTAGACAGTCATTGGTTTTCGGTCTGTGTTAGACAGTCATTTGGTATGTGTTAGACAGTCATTGGGTTAATGTTATACAAATGTTTTCGGTCTGTGTTAGACAGTCATTGGGTTAGTGTTATACACATGTTTACCGGTCTGTGTTAGACAGTCATTGGGTATGTATTAGACAGTCATTGGGTATGTGTTAGACAGTCAATGGTTAGGTGTTAGACAGTCATTGGGTATGTGTTAGACAGTCATTGGTTATGTGTTAGACAGTCATTGGGTATGTGTTATACAGTCATCGGTTATGTGTTAGACAGTCATTGGGTATGTGTCAGACAGTCATTGGGTTAATGTTATACACATGTTTTCGCTCTGTGTTAGACAGTCATTGGGTTAATGTTATACACATGTTTACCGGTCTGTGTTAGACAGTCATTGGGTTAATGTTATACACATGCTTTCTTTCTGTGTTAGACAGTCATTGGGTATATGTTAGACAGTCATTGGGTTAATGTTATACACATGTTTAACGGTCTGTGTTAGACAGTCATTGGGTTAATGTTATACACATGCTTTCTGTCTGTGTTAGACAGTCATTGGGTTAATGTTATACACATGTTTTCGGTATGTGTTAGACAGTCATTGGGTTAATGTTATACACATGCTTTCTGTCTGTGTTAGACAGTCATTGGGTATGTGTTAGACAGTCATTGGGTTAATGTTATACATATGTTTTCGGTCTGTGTTAGACAGTCATTGGGTATGTGTTAGACAGTCATTGGGTTAATGTTATACACATGTTACCGGTCTGTGTTAGACAGTCATTGGGTTAATGTTATACACATGTTTTCGGTCTATGTTAGACAATCATTGGGTATGTGTTAGACAGTCATTGGGTTAATGTTATACACATGTTTTCGGTCTGTGTTAGACAGTCATTTGGTTAGTGTTATACACATGTTTACCGGTATGTGTTAGACAGTCATTGGGTAAATGTTATACACATGTTTACCGGTATGTGTTAGACAGTCATTGGGTTAATGTTATACACATGTTTTTCGGTCTGTGTTAGACAGTCATTGGGTATGTGTTAGACAGTCAATGGGTAAATGTTATACACATGTTTACCGGTATGTTTTAGACACTCATTGGGTATGTGTTAGACAGACATTGGGTATGTGTTAGACAGTCAATAGGTTAATGTTATACACATGTGTACCGGTATGTGTTAGACAGTCAATGGGTTAATGTTATACACATGTTTACCGGTCTGTGTTAGACAGTCATTGGGTTAATGTTATACACATGTTTTCGGTCTGTGTTAGACAGTCATTGGGTTAATGTTATACACATGTTTTCGGTCTGTGTTA
>CM026387.1:55973523-56039533 GCA_014843695.1 Archivesica marissinica
CCTCCACAAACAACGATTGGATAGATGTCCCACAATGGTTGGATAGATGTTCCATCCTCCACAAACAATGATTGGATAGATGTCCCATCCTCCACAAACAATGATTGGATAGATGTCCCATCCTACACAAACAAAGATTGGATAGATGCCCCATCCTCCACAAACAATGATTGGATAGATTCCCCATCCTCCACAAACAACGATTGGATAGATGCTCCATCCTCCACAAACAACGATTCATCCTCCATAAACAACGATTGGATAGATGTCCCAGTTGTTGTCCTCCACAAACAACGGTTGGTTGTGTCATCCTCCACAAACAACGGTTGTGTGCATCCTCTATAAACAATGATTGGATAGATGCTCCCTACAACGATTGGATAGATGCCCCATTTCAACGGTTGGATAGATGCTCCATCCTCCACAAACAACGATTGGTGTGCATCCTCCTCAAACAACGGTTGGATAGTGCTCCATCATCCACAAACAACGATTGGTGTGCATCCTCCACAAACAACGATTGGATAGATGCTCCACAACGGTTGGATAGATGCTCCATCCTCCACAAACAACGATTGGATAGATGCCCCATCCTCCACAAACAACGATTGGATGTGATCCTCCACAAACAACGATTGGATAGATGCTCCATCCTCCACAAACAACGATTGGATAGATTCCCCATCCTCCACAAACAACGATTGGATAGATGCTCCATCCTCCACAAACAACGATTGGATAGATTTCCCATCCTCCACAAACAATGATGGATAGATGCCCATCCTCCACAACAACGATTGGATAGATGCCCATCCTCCACAAACAATGATTGGATAGATTCTCCATTCTCCACAAACAACGATTGGATAGATGCTCCAGTTGGTTGTTTGTTTTGTTCCTCCAAAACAACGATTGGATAGATGCCCCATGTTGGTGTGTTGTTTTGTTCCTCCACAAACAATGATGGATAGATGTCCCATCATCCACAAACAACGATTAATCCTCCACAAACAACGATTGGATAGATGCTCCATCCTCCATAAACAACGATTGGATAGATGCCCCATCCTCCACAAACAACGATTGGATAGATGCCCCATCCTCCACAAACAACGATTAATCCTCCACAAACAACGATTGGATAGATGCTCCATCCTCCACAAACAACGATTGGATAGATGCCCCATCCTCCACAAACAACGATTGGATAGATGCTCCATCCTCCACAAACAACGATTGGATAGATTCCCCATCCTCCACAAACAACGATTGGATAGATGCCCCATCCTCCACACTCAAAGATTGGATAGATGCCCCATCCTCCACAAACAACGATTGGATAGATTCCCCATCCTCCACAAACAACGATTGGATAGATGCTCCATCCACCACAAACAACGATTGGATAGATGCCCCATCCTCCACAAACAATGATTGGATAGATGTCCCATCCTCCACAAACAACGATTGGATATATGTCCCATCCTCCACAAACAATGATTGGATAGATGTCCCATCCTCCACAAACAACGATTGGATAGATACCCCATCCTCCACAAACAATGATTGGATAGATGCTCCATCCTCCACAAACAACGAATGAATAGATGCCCCACAACGATTGGATAGATGTCCCATCCTCCACAAACAACGATTCATCCTCCACAAACAACGATTCATCCTCCATAAACAACGATTGGATAGATGCCCGACAACGATTGGATAGATGCCCCATCCTCCACAAACAACGATTCATCCTCCACAAACAACGATTCAACCTCCACAAACAACGATTGGATAGATGCCCCATCATCCACACACAACGATTCATCCTCCACAAACAACGATTGGATAGATGCTCCATCCTCCATAAACAACGATTGGATAGATGCCCCATCCTCCACAAACAACGATTGGATAGATGCCCCATCCTCCACAAACAACGATTAATCCTCCACAAACAACGATTGGATAGATGCTCCATCCTCCACAAACAACGATGGATAGATGCCCCATCCTCCACAAACAACGATTGGATAGATGCTCCATCCTCCACAAACAACGATTGGATATATGCCCATCCTCCACAAACAACGATTGGATAGATGCCCCATCCTCCACACACAACGATTGGATAGATGCCCCATCCTCCAAACAACGTTGGATAGATTCCCCATCCTCCACAAACAACGATTGGATAGATGCTCCATCCACCACAAACAACGATTGGATAGATGCCCCATCCTTCACAAACAACAATTGGATAGATGCTCCATCCTCCACAAACAACGATTGGATAGATGCCCCATCCTCCACAAACAACGATTGGATAGATGCCCCATCCTCCACAAACAACGATTGGATAGATGCCCCATCCTCCACAAACAACGATTGGATAGATGCCCCACCCTCCACAAACAACGATTGGATAGATGCTCCATCCTCCACAAACAACGATTGAATAGATGCCCCACAACGATTGGATAGATGCTCCATCCACCACAAACATCGATTGGATATATGCTCCACAACGATTGGATATATGCTCCATCCTCTATAAACAACGATTGGATAGATGCTCCATCCTCCACAAACAACAATTGGATAGATGCCCCATCCTCCACACACAACGATTCATCCTCCACAAACAACGATTGGATAGATGCCCCATCCTCCACAAACAACGATTCATCCTCCACAAACAACGATTGGATAGATGTCCCATCCTCCACAAACAACGATTCATCATCCACAAACAACGATTGGATAGATGCCCCATCCTCCACAAACAACGATTCATTCTCCACAAACAACGATTCATTCTCCACAAACAACGGTTGGATAGATGTCCCATCCTCCACAAACAACGATTCATCCTCCACAAACAACGGTTGGATAGATGTCCCATCCTCCACAAACAACGATTCATCCTCCACACACACCGATTGGATAGATGCCCCATCCTCCACAAACAACGATTCATCCTCCACAAACAACGGTTGGATAGATGTCCCATCCTCCACACAAAAAACGATTCATCCTCCACAAACAACGATTGGATAAATGCCCCATCCTCCACAAACAACGGTTGGTTAGATGCTCCATCCTCCACAAACAACGGTTAGATAGATGCCCCATCCTCTACAAACAATGATTGGATAGATGCTCCACCCTCCACAAACAACGATTGGATAGATGTCCCATCCTCCACAAACAACGATTGGATAGATGTCCCATCCTCCACAAACAATGATTGGATAGATGTCCCATCCTCCACAAACAATGATTGGATAGATGTCCCATCCTCCACAAACAATGATTGGATATATGTCCCATCCTCCACAATCAACGATTGGATATATGTCCCATCCTCCACAATCAACGATTGGATAGATGTCCCATCCTCCACAAACAATGATTGGATAGATACCCCATCCTCCACAAACAACGATTGGATAGATACCCCATCCTCCACAAACAATGATTGGATAGATGCTCCATCCTCCACAAACAACGATTGAATAGATGCCCCACAACGATTGGATAGATGTCCCATCCTCCACAAACAACGATTCATCCTCCACAAACAACGATTCATCCTCCATAAACAACGATTGGATAGATGCCCCACAACGATTGGATAGATGCCCCATCCTCCACAAACAACGATTCATCCTCCACAAACAACGATTCAACCTCCACAAACAACGATTGGATAGATGCCCCATCATCCACACACAACGATTCATCCTCCACAAACAACGATTGGATAGATGCTCCATCCTCCATAAACAACGATTGGATAGATGCCCCATCCTCCACAAACAACGATTGGATAGATGCCCCATCCTCCACAAACAACGATTAGATAGATGCCCCATCCTCCACAAACAACGATTGGATAGATGCCCCATCCTCCACAAACAACGATTGGATAGATTCCCCATCCTCCACAAACAACGATTGGATAGATGCTCCATCCTCCACAAACAAGTTGGTGTGCGATTGGATAGATGCCCCATCCTTCACAAACAACAATTGGATAGATGCTCCATCCTCCACAAACAACGATTGGATAGATGCCCCATCCTCCACAAACAACGATTGGATAGATGCCCCATCCTCCACAAACAACGATTGGATAGATGCTCCATCCACCACAAACAACGATTGGATATATGCTCCACAACGATTGGATATATGCTCCATCCTCTATAAACAACGATTGGATAGATGCTCCATCCTCCACAAACAACAATTGGATAGATGCCCCATCCTCCACACACAACGATTCATCCTCCACAAACAACGATTGGATAGATGCCCCATCCTCCACAAACAACGATTCATCCTCCACAAACAACGATTGGATAGATGTCCCATCCTCCACAAACAACGATTCATCTCCACAAACAACGATTGGATAGATGCCCCATCCTCCACAAACAACGATTCATTCTCCACAAACAACGTTTGTGGTTGTCCATCCTCCACAAACAACGATTCATCCTCCACAACGGTTGGATAGATGTCCATCCTCCAAAACAACGATTCATCCTCCACAACACGATTGGATAGATGCCCCATCCTCCACAAACAACGATTCATCCTCCACAAACAACGGTTGGATAGATGTCCCATCCTCCACAAAAACGATTCATCCTCCACAAACAACGATTGGATAGATGCCCCACAACGATTGATATGCATCTCCACAAACAACGTTGGTAGATGCTCCATCCTCCACAAACAACGTTGATAGATGCCCCATCCTCTATAAACAACGATTGGATAGATGCTCCATCCTCCACAAACAACGATTGGATAGATGCCCCATCCTCCACACACAACGATTCATCCTCCACAAACAACGATTGGATATATGTCCCATCCTCCACAAACAACGATTCATCATCCACAAACAACGATTGGATAGATGCCCCATCCTCCACAAACAACGGTTCATTCTCCACAAACAACGGTTAGATAGATGCCCCATCCTCTACAAACAATGATTGGATAGATGCTCCACCCTCCACAAACAACGATTGGATAGATGCCCCATCCTCCACAAACAATGATTGGATAGATGTCCCATCCTCCACAAACAACGATTGGATAGATGTCCCATCCTCCACAAACAATGATTGGATAGATGTCCATCCTCCACAAACAATGATTGGATAGATGTCCCATCCTCCACAAACAATGATTGGATATATGTCCCATCCTCCACAATCAACGATTGGATATATGTCCCATCCTCCACAATCAACGATTGGATAGATGTCCCATCCTCCACAAACAATGATTGGATAGATACCCCATCCTCCACAAACAACGATTGGATAGATACCCCATCCTCCACAAACAATGATTGGATAGATGCTCCATCCTCCACAAACAACGATTGAATAGATGCCCCACAACGATTGGATAGATGTCCCATCCTCCACAAACAACGATTCATCCTCCACAAACAACGATTCATCCTCCATAAACAACGATTGGATAGATGCCCCACAACGATTGGATAGATGCCCCATCCTCCACAAACAACGATTCATCCTCCACAAACAACGATTCAACCTCCACAAACAACGATTGGATAGATGCCCCATCATCCACACACAACGATTCATCCTCCACAAACAACGATTGGATAGATGCTCCATCCTCCATAAACAACGATTGGATAGATGCCCCATCCTCCACAAACAACGATTGGATAGATGCCCCATCCTCCACAAACAACGATTGGATAGATACCCCATCCTCCACAAACAACGATTGGATAGATGCCCCATCCTCCACAAACAACAATTGGATAGATTCCCCATCCTCCACAAACAACGATTGGATAGATGCTCCATCCTCCACAAACAATGATTGGATAGATGCCCCACAACGATTGGATAGATGCTCCATCCTCCACAAACAACGATTGGATATATACCCCATCCTCCACAAACAACAAATGGATAGATGCCCCACAACGATTGGATAGATGCCATCCTCCACAAACAACGATTGGATAGATGCCCCATCCTCCACAAACAACGATTGGATAGATGCCCCACAACGATTGGATAGATGCCCCATCCTCCACAAACAACGATTGGTGTGCATCCTCCACAAACAACGGTTAGATAGATGCCCCATCCTCTACAAACAATGATTGGATAGATGCTCCACCCTCCACAAACAACGATTGGATAGATGCCCCATCCTCCACAAACAATGATTGGATAGATGTCCCATCCTCCACAAACAACGATTGGATATATGTCCCATCCTCCACAAACAATGATTGGATATATGTCCCATCCTCCACAATCAATGATTGGATATATGTCCCATCCTCCACAATCAACGATTGGATAGATGTCCCATCCTCCACAAACAATGATTGGATAGATACCCCATCCTCCACAAACAACGATTGGATAGATACCCCATCCTCCACAAACAATGATTGGATAGATGCTCCATCCTCCACAAACAACGATTGAATAGATGCCCCACAACGATTGGATAGATGTCCCATCCTCCACAAACAACGATTCATCCTCCACAAACAACGATTCATCCTCCATAAACAACGATTGGATAGATGCCCCACAACGATTGGATAGATGCCCCATCCTCCACAAACAACGATTCATCCTCCACAAACAACGATTCAACCTCCACAAACAACGATTGGATAGATGCCCCATCATCCACACACAACGATTCATCCTCCACAAACAACGATTGGATAGATGCTCCATCCTCCATAAACAACGATTGGATAGATGCCCCATCCTCCACAAACAACGATTGGATAGATGCCCCATCCTCCACAAACAACGATTGATCCTCCACAAACAACGATTGGATAGATGCTCCATCCTCCACAAACAACGATTGGATAGATGCCCCATCCTCCACAAACAACGATTGGATAGATGCCCCATCCTCCACAAACAACGATTGGATAGATGCCCCATCCTCCACAAACAACGATTGGTGTGCATCCTCCACACACAACGATTGGATAGATGCTCCATCCTCCACAAACAACGATTGGATAGATGCCCCATCCTCCACAAACAACGATTGGATAGATGCTCCATCCTCCACAAACAACGATTGGATAGATTCCCCATCCTCCACAAACAACGATTGGATAGATGCCCCATCCTCCACACACAACGATTGGATAGATGCCCCATCCTCCACAAACAACGATTGGATATATTCCCCATCCTCCACAAACAACGATTGGATAGATGCTCCATACACCACAAACAACGATTGGATAGATGCCCCATCCACCACAAACAACAATTGGATATATGCCCCACCCTCCACAAACAACGATTGGATAGATGCTCCATCCACCACAAACAACGATTGGATATATGCCCCACAACGAATGGATAGATGCTCCATCCTCTATAAACAACGATTGGATATATGCTCCATCCTCCACAAACAACAATTGGATAGATGCCCCATCCTCCACACACAACGATTCATCCTCCACAAACAACGATTGGATATATGTCCCATCCTCCACAAACAACGATTCATCATCCACAAACAACGATTGGATAGATGCCCCATCCTCCACAAACAACGATTCATTCTCCACAAACAACGGTTGGATAGATGTCCCATCCTCCACAAACAACGATTCATCCTCCACAAACAACGGTTGGATAGATGTCCCATCCTCCACAAACAACGATTCATCCTCCACACACACCGATTGGATAGATGCCCCATCCTCCACAAACAACGATTCATCCTCCACAAACAACGATTGGATAGATGCCCCACAACGATTGAATAAATGCCCCATCCTCCACAAACAACGATTCATCCTCCACACACACCGATTGGATAGATGCCCCATCCTCCACAAACAACGATTCATCCTCCACAAACAACGATTGGATAGATGCCCCACAACGATTGAATAAATGCCCCATCCTCCACAAACAACGGTTGGTTAGATGCTCCATCCTCCACAAACAACGGTTAGATAGATGCCCCATCCTCTACAAACAATGATTGGATAGATGCTCCACCCTCCACAAACAACGATTGGATAGATGCCCCATCCTCCACAAACAATGATTGGATAGATGTCCCATCCTCCACAAACAACGATTGGATAGATGTCCCATCCTCCACAAACAATGATTGGATAGATGTCCCATCCTCCACAAACAATGATTGGATAGATGTCCCATCCTCCACAATCAACGATTGGATATATGTCCCATCCTCCACAAACAATGATTGGATAGATACCCCATCCTCCACAAACAATGATTGGATAGATACCCCATCCTCCACAAACAACGATTGGATAGATACCCCATCCTCCACAAACAATGATCGGATAGATGCTCCATCCTCCACAAACAACGATTGAATAGATGCCCCACAACGATTGGATAGATGCCCCACAACGATTGGATAGATGCCCCACAACGATTGGATAGATGCCCCACAACGATTGGATAGATGCCCCACAACGATTGGATAGATACCCCACAACGATTGGATAGATGCTCCATCCTCCACAAACAATGATTGGATAGATGCCCCATCCTCCACAAACAAGGGTTGGATAGATTCCCCATCCTCCACAAACAACGATTGGATAGATGCCCCATCCTCCACAAACAATGATTGGATAGATGCCCCATCCTCCACAAACAACGATTTGATAGATGCTCCATCCTCCACAAACAACGATTGGATAGATGCTCCAGCCTCCACAAACAACGATTGGATAGATGCCCCATCCTCCTCAAACAACGGTTGGATAGATGCTCCATCCTCCACAAACACCGATTGGATAGATGCTCCATCCTCCACAAACAACGATTGGATAGATGCCCCATCCTCCTCAAACAACGGTTGGATAGATGCTCCATCCTCCACAAACAACGATTGGATAGATGCCCCATCCTCCTCAAACAACGGTTGGATAGATGCTCCATCCTCCACAAACAACGATTGGATAGATGACCCACCCTCCACAAACAACGATTGGATAGATGCCCCACAACGGTTGGATAGATGCTCCATCCTCCACAAACAACGATTGAATAGATGCCCCATCCTCCACAAACAACGATTGGATAGATGCCCCATCCTCCACAAACAACAATTGGATAGATGCCCCATCCTCCACAAACAACGATTGGATAGATTCCCCATCCTCCACAAACAACGATTGGATAGATGCTCCATCCTCCACAAACAACGATTCATCCTCCACAAACAACGATTGGATAGATGCCCCACAACGATTGAATAAATGCCCCATCCTCCACAAACAACGGTTGGTTAGATGCTCCATCCTCCACAAACAACGGTTAGATAGATGCCCCATCCTCTACAAACAATGATTGGATAGATGCTCCACCCTCCACAAACAACGATTGGATAGATGCCCCATCCTCCACAAACAATGATTGGATAGATGTCCCATCCTCCACAAACAACGATTGGATAGATGTCCCATCCTCCACAAACAATGATTGGATAGATGTCCCATCCTCCACAAACAATGATTGGATAGATGTCCCATCCTCCACAATCAACGATTGGATAGATGTCCCATCCTCCACAAACAATGATTGGATAGACCCCATCCTCCACAAACAATGATTGGATAGATACCCCATCCTCCACAAACAACGATTGGATAGATACCCCATCCTCCACAAACAATGATCGGATAGATGCTCCATCCTCCACAAACAACGATTGAATAGATGCCCCACAACGATTGGATAGATGCCCCACAACGATTGGATAGATGCCCCACAACGATTGGATAGATGCCCCACAACGATTGGATAGATGCCCCACAACGATTGGATAGATACCCCACAACGATTGGATAGATGCTCCATCCTCCACAAACAATGATTGGATAGATGCCCCATCCTCCACAAACAACGATTGGATAGATGCCCCATCCTCCTCAAACAACGGTTGGATAGATGCTCCATCCTCCACAAACAACGATTGGATAGATGCCCCATCCTCCTCAAACAACGGTTGGATAGATGCTCCATCCTCCACAAACAACGATTGGATAGATGACCCACCCTCCACAAACAACGATTGGATAGATGCCCCACAACGGTTGGATAGATGCTCCATCCTCCACAAACAACGATTGAATAGATGCCCCATCCTCCACAAACAACGATTGGATAGATGCCCCATCCTCCACAAACAACAATTGGATAGATGCCCCATCCTCCACAAACAACGATTGGATAGATTCCCCATCCTCCACAAACAACGATTGGATAGATGCTCCATCCTCCACGAACAACAATTGGATAGATGCCCCATCCTCCACAAACAACGATTCATCCTCCACAAACAACGATTCATCCTCCACAAACAACGATTCATCCTCCACAAACAACGATTGGATAGATGCTCCATCCTCCACAAACAACGATTCATCCTCCACAATCAACGATTCAACATCCACAAACAACGATTGGATAGATGCTCCATCCTCCACAAACAACGATTGGATAGATGCCCCATCCTCCACAAACAACGATTGGATAGATGTCCCATCCTCCACAAACAACGATTGGATAGATAATAAATTTCCGCTTTAGATTTTGGCAAAACATGATTCAGAGACGCTAACATTATTGAAACTACAATAGTGAGAGTTAAAGACAAATGTCATGTGGGGTTAAGGACAACGAAATTCCGCATGTGCGGAACTAGCTTGAGATATGTGGGGTAGATAGGTCGGTGGCCGTCCGTGTCTGAAACACTGCTAGGAGTCTTCCTCCACCAGTAATAACCGGAGAGTCATAAGCTGTTGGTGCCACGTGTAATCCTCAAACACAACAAAAGTAGCGAAGCATTACATCGAGGAAGCAGACAGTTATATGACAAACAGCTAATCAACATCCTGTCAACAGAACAGTGTCAAGAAGTACTCTCTTAGTTTGAAAAATATAACATACTATTTATTGTCATATATAAGGCCTCCAGCCCATAATAGAATCATTCAGAACATATTCTTTATGTTAAATAATGTTTTGTGTTCATTTAAATTATGCACATACTAGGATGGCAACGAATAGCGATTTCGGTATTCGAATATTCGGTCGAATATTCATTCGAATATTCAATGAGAGCGAATATTCGAATATTTGGTTATTCATTGCCATCCCTAGCACATACATATTATTACAATGTATAAATGAACAATACTATAAATGTGAGCTTCCGGTAATTGCATGGTCAACGGCATGCTCGCAGGAATACGTCTATACATTATTTGACAATTCAATTCAAAGTTTATTTGGCATAAACATAGATGTTCGTCGCCAGCAAACACGTGTAGGGCGGTACACAATTACAAACATGGACAATGACAATTCAACACATGAAAAAAGCGTGACTTTGTATAAATACATTCATTTTGAGTATGAAAGTTTTAGCATACGTATTATGCATTCATTCTATCTATAGGAGCACATTTAAAGTCACGATAACATACATTTATCTATATTCAGTCAAACCTGTGTTAAGCAGCCAGCCAAGGGAATCACAGATATTGGCTGCTTAGCACAGGTGGTTGCTTAATAGAGGTCAAATATATAATAAAACAATATATTGGGAGTCTGGACACCGCTGCTTAATACAGGTTGGCTGCTTAATGGAGGTGACCACTAACACAGGTTTGACTGTACGCACATTGGATATACTATCGAGAATATAGTCCTCCCTAAGGGCAAATGCTTTGTTAATGCATTTTGTAATTGCATACTGTTACTGTTTCCATGACACACATTGTATAAAACACATGTATGTATGTTCCATTAATGTCAAACCCCTTGTGGGGACCTATACATGTTTTCCTGGGCATGCTTAGCCGACCATAGCGGTTAACCAGTACTAAGCAATGTGTGTGAGGTGCCTTGCTCAATGACACTACATACGTGGCCTGACTGAGTATCGAACCCGAACTGTTCGATTCCAAATCCGACGCTCTACCACGTGTACGTTGGTTATCCTGTTTATCTGTCTCCGTAAAATTAATACACGTATCAGGATCATTTTTGGAGCTTTTTTATGTATTAGGTGAAATGACACCTTCACTCCAACCCGCTGGGAAATGTCCACCGTTATATATACAGTTAGACAGAGTCGTCATATACGGCGAGAATAATTCCAACAATGCCTGAAGCACAATTTCCCATCAGTGAAACTATACAATAACGTATTTCCTCTTCAGTAATTTAGAGGAGGCTCTGGAATGGGTGTCTGTATCATTGCACTATTCTCCAAAATCTAAAATGACAAATTTCGTCAGGAGGCGTCGCTCATATGGGCAACCGGTAGTGACGATTAATAAACGTAAAACACACACTCATCAGTAATGTGTTCATTTAAGCACTCAGCATTTGTCTCCCTTGTAACATTATCCAATATATGTGTGTTATACGTTTATTTATCGTCTCTACCGGTTGGTTGCCCATATGAGCGACGCCTCCTGAAGAGATTGGTCAATTTAGATTGTTGGAGGATAGTGCAATGATACGGACTCTGGATCTTTACGTGCACGGTGTAAAACACCGACACGATACCTCGGTTTAAAGTCTCATTTGAAAGACTGTTAATTTTATTAGGGTTAGACGGAGTGTCAACCACTGGACTACAGATCCGTCCGATCCATATCCAATATCGATACGTGTGGGCCATTATCGTTATGAATTAGCGAGAATAATTGTTCGTAAACCACTGATCGCCAGATATTAAGTTATTGGTTTGTAAGTTAGAAGGTTGTGTCGTATTTATTTTCGCCCAGATTTGTCTCTGATATTTCCTACATTTTATCAATTATTCGCGGTGATCTCTCTCAATGCCATAACGCTTCGGTTTACATATTTGTTTGAACGCATTTTTATTGTGAATTATTGTTTATTCTAACACGACCCAGCTAATAACATACATACTTCTAGAATAAAATCTACCTCGGGTTATTCTGCGATATACCTACCTTGAACTATGCTGCGCGCGCACCGTGTTTTGGCTATTCCATTTATACAATGCGTGTAAAGTTGTATGACTGACAGTCACGTGATGCTTGTAATTACTACCGTGGGAATTCGCGGAAGTGAGCTATTTTTAGAATCAGATAATCTCTTGTCCGTCTTGTTTTTCTGTTAAGTAACGTTTCAGTTACTATTCTGTACAGTTTTATTTGACAAAATAAATAAAAGTATTGATCAGTTACAACTTTTGTTCATTTATGCACTAGATTGATATTTTTCATAAAAAATAACGTCATCACCCCTTACGCGGGAGGAAATTTCGAAAGCCAAATGCACGGCGTTTGAAGAAAATACTCCTTTGATTCTCGTCTAAAATTATTAGAAGTAAGTCGTGTTAGAATCGAAATAACAAATCACCTGATACATTTGTTAGGCGAAATTTCCGCAGACTTCTATTTAGCCTGCTTCAATCGGGACCACTAGTTGTCCCACCATTCCCGTTCCGAGTTCGGTTTAACATTGCCAAAACGTTGTGTATATATGAAGTCATCGAATTTGTGAAAGACATTAAATTCCGACACAGACTGTGAATAGTTTGTATACATTTCGGAAAATGTGTCTACAAATATTTGCTTGAGGCCCCTATCGGGTAACCTCCTTTATTTTGATACATAAATAACATACATACATTCATACATGTGTCTACAAATACTTGCTTGAGAGACTCTTTCCACTTATAGTGATAGACAGTTCTCAAGCTCGTAGTGTTTGAGACATCGGATGCTATTTTACATTTCAGTGTACAAAACAATGGGAAATGATCGGCAAAGTCTTCGGTAGTATTACAATTTCAAAGTTCGCAATATTTTCACATAATGGTGAAGATTCTATAAAGTAATCCAATCCACATTCTCCATTTAACAGACGGATCTGTAGTCCAGTGGTAACACGCTGGACTGGTAATCCAGGGATCGCAGATTCGATCCCCCGCCTGACCCTAATAAAATTAACAGTATTTCAGATTGGACATTAAACCGAGGTCTCGTGTCGGTGCTTTACACCATGCACGTAAAAGAACCAGAGTATATTCTGGAATGGGTCTCTGTCTGTATCATTGCACTATCCTCCAAAAATCTAAAATAACTAATCTCTTCAGGAGGCGTCGCTCATATGGGCAACCAACCGGTTGCGACGATAAATAAACGTAAAACACACTCTCCATTGTTCGCAGTGCATGTGTACTCGCCATTTGTATCGTTAAACAAGCAACCGATCATAATATGCATGTTATGTATGCAGCACAGCTCTATTAAAGATGTTCTAAACATGTAATAAAGTTATCTTTATTATTTCTTTGAAGTTCAAAAGTATCTGCTTGATAATCAGTACGTCAACGTCAACATCGGGTACGAAGTCTTGTAAATCGCCTACCCGGGCATTAAGGTCTCCACTCACGAGATAGTATGATGTTGGAAAATAAGATATAACAGCAGTGATTGTCTCGTTCAGGATTTGAATGTCATCGGTTTCCACGGTGTCATAAATGACCGACAGTTCCGGTGATACATACATACATATCATTATCAAATCTTCATTAAGAGACGTCCAATTTTTCGATAACTGTATTACATACACAATCTTCAAAATTATCATATAATCGAACAGTATCTTTTGAAAGCCAATCTGTTATATTCTCTGCGATTCCACCGGAAGCACGTTTATTGGTACTTCTTCTAACTGTTTCATACTTATGCAATATAGTGGAAGTCGTGATAGCGCAGTGGATGCGCGTTCGCTTCAGGTGCGAAAGGTCCGGAGTTCGAACCCCGCTGGAGCCGTTACGAGTGTGCCCTTAGGCAAGGCATTTAAAGTCCACGTTGCCTCTTCTCTCTCCCTCCCTCGTGGCAATGGATTCCATCAGGAATGAGGTCTCGAGAGTGATTAATATAAGTTGAAATAACTTGTTTCGCAATCGAGCTAAAATTAATTTGTATAAACTATGAAACATAGCCTTTCAAAATGCCTTTACAACCATCGACACCGGTTTGCCATGTCTCATATAAACCAATAATATCGAACTGTGAACAAAATTGGGAAAACTGTATATTGTCTTCATATTTCCTTAGACCTTGTATGTTAAGCGAACATAGCTTTAAATTTCTTTAGATCGTGTATGTTAAGCGAACATAGCTTTAAATTTCCTTAGACCTTGTATGTTTAGCGAGCATAGCTTTAAATTTCTTTAGATCGTGTATGTTAAACGAACATAGCTTTAAATTTCCTTAGACCGTTTATGTTAAGCGAGCATAGCTTTAAATTTCTTTAGATCGTGTATGTTAAGCGAACATAGCTTTAAATTTCCTTAGACCGTGTATGTTAAGCGAGCATAGCTTTAAATTTCCTTAGACCGTGTATGTTAAGCGAGCATAGCTTTAAATTTCCTTAGACCGTGTATGGTAAGCGAACATAGCTTTAAATTTCCTTAGACCGTGTATGGTAAGCGAACATAGCTTTAAATTTCCTTAGACCGTGTATGTTAAGCGAACATAGCTTTAAATTTCCTTAGACTTTGTGTGTTAAGCGAGCATAGCTTTCAATTTCCTTAGACCTTGTATGTTAAGCGAGCATAGCTTTAAATTTGAAATATTAGTGTTCGGTTGGTGTAGGCATTGACCGCTATCCTATTTGGGTACAGGTACGGGTTTTTCTGTGTTTGATCATACATGAAATACTGCCCGTCTACTACCAGTTTGTCTAATTTGAAATGTGCCATCTTTCCCTCATCATAACATTTTTTTTTACGTTTATTTATCGTCGTTACCGGTTGCCCATATGAGCGACGCCTCCTGAAGAGATTAGTAATTTTAGATTTTGGAGGGTAGTGCATGATACAGACTCCATTCCACTCCATACCCATTCCAGAGTCTCCTCTGGTTCTTTTACGTGCACGGTGTAAAGCACCGACACGAGACCTCGGTTTAACGTCCCATCTGAAAGACTGTTAATTTGTTTAGGGTCAGACGGGGGATCGAACCTGCGATCCCTGGATTACCAGTCCAGCGTGTTACCACTGGACTACATATCCGTCTGTCTCATCATAACATTGTTTTAGGATAGGAAAACATCGTAAAAGCTCGTACAGGACTATATATACATTCCTCATCATAACATTGTTTTAGGAATGTATATATAGTCCTGTACGAGCTTTTACGATGTTTTCTTATCAGTTGGTCTAATTTGAAATGTGCCATCTTTCCCTCATCATAACATTGTTTTAGGAATGTATATATAGTCCTGTACGAGCTTTTACGATGTTTTCTTATCAGTTTGTCTAATTTGAAATGTGCCTTCTTTCCCTCATCATAACATTGTTTTTAGGAATGTATATATAGTCCTGTACGAGCTTTTACGATGTTTTCTTATCAGTTTGTCTAATTTGAAATGTGCCATCTTTCCCTCATCATAACATTGTTTTAGGAATGTATATATAGTCCTGTACGAGCTTTTACGATGTTTTCTTATCAGTTTGTCTAATTTGAAATGTGCCTTCTGTCCCTCATCATAACATTGTTTTTAGGAATGTATATAGTCCTGTACGAGCTTTTACGATGTCTTCGTGTCAGTTTGTCCAATTTGAAATGTGCCATCTTTCCCTCATCATAATATTGTTTTAGGAATGTATATAGTCCTGTGCGAGCTTTTGCGATGTTTTCTGGTAAGTCGTCCACTACTTTATCTCTGACTGTACCCACTTTGCGTGTTTCGATACAGGCATCAACAGTTTGCGATATGATATTATGTGATTTTATCAAAATCATGTTATTGAGCTTATATCTGATTTGCTATGAAAGTTTTACTGGTTACTGTTTACATGTTTCATTATGCTATTTCATGTTTTACTGGTTACTGTTTACATGTTTCATTATGCTATTTCATGTTTTACTGGTTACTGTTTACATGTTTCATTATGATATTTCATGTTTTACTGGTTACTGTTTACATGTTTCATTATGCTATTTCATGTTTTACTGGTTACTGTTTACATGTTTCATTATGCTATTTCATGTTTTACTGGTTACTGTTTACATGTTTCATTATGCTATTTCATGTTTTACTGGTTACTGTTTACATGTTTCATTATGCTATTTCATGTTTTACTGGTTACTGTTTACATGTTTCATTATGCTATTTCATGTTTTAATTTGTTGAGGGCCTCATGGTAGATTGACGTAATTGTTCAAATGAGTTATCTCGTTAAATAAAGTCTTTATTATTATAATAATAATAATAATAATGTATTACAGTAATGTACCCGTTGGATATAACAGTAGGATATCTGTCTAGAATTAATAATTTATTAATCATAAGATGAGAAAACGAATGAAAATGAACAGTATGTGATGCAAAAGAAAACCACGATGAAAACCGAGGAAACCGAGCATATCCTCCGAGAAGGGTATTCAGGGGAGATAACTTACCAATGTTATTCATTGGAATTCAATAACATATGTCTATTTCATTGTTCATGAGGATTGGGGTGGGTGGGGTATGGGAGGGTGGTACTTAGTTTATACACATTTATTTTAGCTCGATTGTGAAACAAGTTTTTACAACTTATGATAATCACTCGAGAGACCTCATTCCTGATGGAATCCATCGCCATGAAGGAGAGAGAAGAGGCAATGTGGAATTTAAATGCCTTGCCTAAGGGCACACTCGTAACGGCTCCAGCGGGGCTCGAACTCAGGGCCTGTCGCACCTGAGCGGGAGCGAGTAGCTGCGAGCAATACCTCCATGAATTGAGAGCAGTATACAGAAGACCTATAAAACAAATTCTCGTTTTCTCTTGTTTGACGAGATGAAAGGAAATCACTTCATACCCCGGATGTTCCATTGAAGACATAAAAGCGGTCAATCAATATAGTACCTAATGAACGTAAATATTTCATGTTATCCAATCACGCACGTTGCGCACCGAGCGATCGATACAAAGGATCAACTTCCCTTGAAATACTGGGGGGAGCTCGCTGTATTGAATTTAATCAATAGAAATTCCACGAGGATGCTTAACACAAGAGTGGTATTTTGTCAGACATGCCATGGACTTATTTCCAAATAAGACCCACATTGATTACATCTGGATGTGATGTGATGAAATACGACAATCCCTTGTGATCATATGATAACGCAGGTATTGCGATTTGTTTCTGGAGAACATCAGTTTTATAATGGTTGCTATAGATACGTTTTCATCAAGAAGGAATTCCTAAAATAGGAAGTCAGATAGTTATCTGTTAAAGTCTGTCTGTGAGTTTTTTTCTTTAAATGGAAAATAAGACTTTTAATTCATGTGTAAATTTACCCTAGTGTTAACATTAGTAAACCAAAATGTACAAACTATTTGGTGCTTTTGAAAATACATATGCATAAAGGGAGATAATTTACATATACAATATTATATTGTATGAAAATCGTTCATTTGGTGGCGGACATTTCAAGTTTGCTGGAAAGGTATATTTATACGGTTACCATGGTAACGAGTGTCTTAGAATGTGTATGTCTGTGTGCAGGACATTCTAAATAACAGCATGGCTGTCCTATTAGCGCAGTGGTTAGCGCGCTCGCTTCTCACCAATGCGATCCGGTTTCGATCCTCGGAACGGGAAGTATGTGAGATGGTACGATGGTCGCCAGATCGGACAGGTGGGTTTTCTCCGGGTACTCCGGTTTCCTCCCATATGAATGACCACATATACGCTTTCATCCGAGCCAACGAGAGTGATTAATATAACTTGCTTCGCAATCGTTGTAGAATAAATAAAGTTTAAACAAAAACGCATGCTGATTCTGTACCTATGTAGATACCGTGTAGTGATACGGACTAAAGTGGTCACGGATATCGCTCATACCGTGTAGTGATACGGACTAAAGTGGTCACGGATATCGCTTATACCGTGTAGTGATACGGACTAAAGTGGTCACGGATATCGCTCATATCGAGTAGTGCTGGTCTTTTCCAAATGAATGAATCACCAATATTGGCGTTGGACACAATGAGCTATTGATCTGTTGATTCCGTGGTGTCACGTGTTTCATGCGCCAACGGCATCGTTTTTCTCAGAATCAGATCACGACACAGCATGGCTTAAGCCTGTTAAATGTATTACGTTTGTGGATGGTTTAAGCCTGTTAAATGTAATACGTTTGTGGATGGCTTAAGTCTATTAAATGTAATACGTTTATGGATTTGTATGGCTTAAGCATGTTAAATGTAATACGTTTATGTATGTGGATGGTTTAAGCCTGTTAAGTGTAATACGTTTATGGATGTGGATGGCTTAAGCCTGTTAAATGTAATACGTTTATGGATGTGGATGGCTTAAGCATGCTAAATGTAATACGTTTATGGATGTGGATGGTTTAAGTCTGTTAAATGTAATACGTTTATGGATGTGGATGGCTTAAGCCTGTTAAATGTAATACGTTTGTGGATGGCTTAAGTCTGTTAAATGTAATACGTTTATGGATTTGTATGGCTTAAGCATGTTAAATGTAATACGTTTATGGATGTGGATGGCTTAAGCCTGTTAAATGTAATACATTTATGGATGTGGATGGCTTAAGCATGTTAAATGTAATACGTTTATGGATGTGGATGGCTTAAGTCTGTTAAATGTAATACGTTTATGAATGTGTATGGCTTAAGCCTGTTAAATGTAATACGTTTATGGATGTGGATGGTTTAAGCCTGTTAAATGTAATACGTTTATGGATGTGGATGGCTTAAGCATGTTAAATGTAATACGTTTATGGATGTGGATGGCTTAAGTCTGTTAAATGTAATACGTTTATGGATTTGTATGGCTTAAGCCTGTTAAATGTAATTCGTTTATGGATGTGGATGGCTTAAGCCTGTTAAATGTAATACGTTTATGGATGTGGATGGCTTACGCCTGTTAAATACAATACGTTTATGGATGTGGATGGCTTAAGTCTGTTAAATGTAATACGTTTATGGATATGGATGGCTTAAGTCTGTTAAATGTAATACGTTTATGGATTGGTATGGCTTAAGCCTGTTAAATGTAATACGTTTATGGATGTGGATGGCCTAAGCCTGTTAAATGCAATGCGTATATGGATGTGGATGGTTAAGCCTTTTAAATGTAATACGTTTATGGATGGCTTAAGCCTGTTAAATGTAATACTTTATGGATGTGGATGGCTTAAGCATGTTAAATGTAATACGTTTATGGATGGCTTACGCCTGTTAAATGTAATACGTTTATGGATGTGGATGGCTTAAGCCTGTTAAATGTAATACGTTTATGGATGTGGATGGTTTAAGCCTGTTAAATGTAATACGTTTATGGATGGCTTAAGCCTGTTAAATGTAATACGTTTATGGATGTGGATGGCGTAAGCATGTTAAATGTAATACGTTTATGGATGTGGATGGCTTAAGCATGTTAAATGTAATACCTTTATGAATGTGGATGGTTTAAGCCTGTTAAATGTAATACGTTTATGGATGTGGATGGCTTAAGCATGTTAAATGTAATACGTTTATGGATGTGGATGGCTTAAGCCTGTTAAATGTAATACGTTTATGGATGTGGATGGCTTAAGCCTGTTAAATGTAATACGTTTATGGATGTGGATGGTTTAAGCCTGTTAAATGTAATACGTTTATGGATGTGGATGGCGTAAGCATGTTAAATGTAATACGTTTATGGATGTGGATGGCTTAAGCATGTTAAATGTAATACCTTTATGAATGTGGATGGTTTAAGCCTGTTAAATGTAATACGTTTATGGATGTGGATGGCTTAAGAATGTTAAATGTAATACGTTTATGGATGTGGATGGCTTAAGCCTGTTAAATGTAATACGTTTATGGATGTGGATGGCTTAAGCATGTTAAATGTAATACCTTTATGAATGTGGATGGTTTAAGCCTGTTAAATGTAATACGTTTATGGATGTGGATTATTTTTAATGGACTTAGATTTATATATAATGGAAATGCTTTTTGAGTGTCATGTTGTAGTGTTTATGTGATGAAATCTCGTAATGTAATTACTTTCAATTATTCAGCATAGCATAAACCGGCATCACCCCTAACCGTGTTGCTTTGTACTAATATACCGGACTATTTCCTTGTACAGTCTACATCCGTTATGTCGAATTCCGTCGGACCGAACAAATTACGTCGACATAACCGAAGTTTGACTTAACGAAATTCGATATAAACAGAGCCAGTTATATGTAAAATGATAGTATCTGAAATGGGACTTCGATCCGACATCGTGATAACAGGAGAATTCGACATAGCCGACATAGCGGATGTAGACTGTATATATACATGGGACATTTCCTGGCACATCTCTTTGTATATGTATGGGATATTTCCTGGTAAATACTTGTAAAAATGTTGTGTCTAGGGATCAAACTAAAACGACGGCTTTTACTACATAAACGCCGATTTTAATTTATATGCATCCTACAGACGGATCTGTAGTTCAGTGGATCGCAGGTTCGATCCTCCGTCTGATCCCCATACAATTAACAGTCTTTCAGATGGGACGCTAAACCGAGGTCTCGTGTCGGTGCTTTACACCGTGTACGTAACAGAACCAGGGGAGACGCTGGAATGGGTCTCTGTCTGTGTCATTGTACTATCCTCCAACAATCTAAAATTACTAATCTCTTCAGGAGGCGTCGCTCATAGGGGCAACCGGTAGCGATGATAAATAAACGTAAAACACACACACATCCTGATGCAAACACTATTTTTGAGAAGGTATAAAAGCATTTATGAAACGTAATTTGCATTGTCTGTTTACAATTTTTGGGAAAGGAGACAGAAATTTGAAAACGTAGTAGCAGAATGAAGTTGTCGCTAAAGAAGTCCTGGTTGTGTACCCTTATAAAGGACCTGAGTCCTACGTCATCCGGGTCCTCCAAAGGTATCGTCTGCAACGGGATCACAAAGTATGGCCACATCGAGAAGCTGCCGAATCCCTATACAATTGCTGGGTAAGCGAACTTTTCTTTTTAACTAATAAACAAGTTCGATTCTTCAGGGACGATATTTTGTTCTTTGTACACTGTATTCAGGCCCGTAGCCCGTACACTGAGGCACACCGAGGCAGAAAAAAAAGAAAATGAAATAAATAAATTATCTCTTTGCTTTATAAAATGTTGACTGCTAGAGAGCTGAAAGGTCAGTACATAATTATACGTCTAAACTCATTATATCAGAACACGCAGGAAATCGCTTCTATACCCCAAAACGTTTATGGGGGTGGGGGACGTGCCCTCGGATCCCCTAGATTTCCTCGATTGAAATTTGCCTCTGGCTACGGTACTGGTATTAATGATATTCTCTTGTGGGGATGAACAACATACTAAAAATCTATGTAAACAGTCACCTCTTTTGTTTCATTGCAAGTCCGTCTCCGTGGTTGAGTGGTTAAGGTCGCTGACTTGTACACCACTGTAACATCACTGATGGTCACGGGTTCGAAACCCGCTCAGACTGTGTCTCTTTATATGAACAAGTTGGCAGTTTCTTACGGAGGTTGGTGCAACAAGTACTGGTTAACCGCTGGAGCCTGCCCAAGAAAGGTGTTGTTAGGCATACTGCCCGTCACTAAAATGGGTAACCAGTAGCGACGTCAAATAAACTTAAATAATAATAAAAAGATTCATTGCATTTTCTTATTTGTAGCTGGAAAGATGTCGTCACATATTCCATTATATATTTGACTGTTGTGTTCACCACTAGCGTGCATTAATGAATTGTCGTCTGCTATAATTATTTGAACTACGTTGTGTTCATAGTCTTTATTTTACCCAGCATGCATAGTTACCTAGTCTGTGTGTATAAATCCGCTATGTGAAAATCACCTATAACGTACAGACGGATCTGTAGTCTAGTGGTAACACGCTGGACTGGTATGGTAATCCAGGGATCGCAGGTTCGATCCCCCGTCTGACCATAATAAAATTTACAGTCTTTCCGATGGAACTTTAAACCGAGGTCTCGTGTCGGTGCTTTATACCGTGCACGTAAAAGAACGAGAGGAGACTCTGGAATGGGTCTCTGTCTGTATCATTGCACTATCCTCCAACAATTTAAAATGACTAATCTCTTTAGGAGGTGTCGCTCATATGGGCAACCAGTAGCGACGATAAATAACCGTAACTCACACACACATATAACGTAGATTGGTCCAGGGGGGTATATAAAACTACATGTTTGTATTTCGACATTTGTCACGGAATTTATGAAGTTAAAAACAGCTAATGTATTATGCTCGATCCCTGTATAGTATGCATGTATCTGGCGCATTCCGCGTATACCACTATATCGCTGTTGTTTCTTCCTGGAATATTCATACACGTGTTCCTGATACAGAAATCAATGTACTCTGTACAGATATTCAGATAGGAGTCAAGTTATTTTCCGAGTGAATGCCGACATGCTTCAAATCAATACACGGAATAGTAAAACGCATTAACTGACTAACCAATCGTTCTCTATGCTCGGACAATGCCACGAGTGTGATACCCACATGGCACGAGTCATTGTCCTTCAGACCAAAAGCGACTGAAGTCAATAAATAGAAAACTAGTTCGGGTGGCTTCCAGGGCAGAGTGGTTACGGTCGTTCACTTCAAATTCATAAACCCTCGCCGATGTAGGCTCGAATCCCAGTATGGCTGTAGAATTATTTCATGTGAAATAAACTATCCAGTTGGCTTGTGTAAGGTCAGCGGTTCTACCTGGCGTTCCCGAAATACTGCGCGGCGTCTTCCCTGACTAGTTTCCACACTTCCACACGACCTAAATATGACAGTAACGCACTAAAAAATAAACTAATTATATTAATTGTTCCTTCGACATCTAGATCTAAATATTCAAATGAAATGGTATACGTAATATACTATACTGAGTCAAAAAAGAAACGATACCTGGTGTTTATGTGTCTATAATTTCAACATTTATTAAGAAAATTCTTTGAAAATTCATAAGATGATAGTCCAACATGTTTGAAAGAGGAGCACATAAAGTATAATGAGCCTCTGAAACTGTCTGCTGCGTGATGACGTAATTCGTCGGACAGGGGTCTAATGGAGTTTTCACACAGACGTCAATACCGAGTATGGGCACCATTTGCGTCTCTCACTGCAATGCACCGCCGTCGCATCGAACGGAAGAGTGTCTGAATCTCTTGCTGGTCAATATTTGTCCACTCCTGACGCAAAACATCCCTCAGTTGGTTTAACGTTACCGGCTGACGTCGTCTGACGCGGCGGTCTAACGTATCCCACAAATGTTCTATGGGTGACAAGTCTGGTGACAAAGCAGGCCACGGCAGGGTTTCAATATTGTTCTGCTCCAATAATGTGGTGGAAATCCGAGCAGTATGACACCTGGCGTTGTCCTGTTGGAACAGTGTGACGTTTCTGTTGGCGTTAAAGAACGGCACAACAACTGGCGCAAGGATCTCATCACAGTACCGCTGGGCGTTTAGGTTCCCGTCCACCACTAACAGTTCAGTGCGACTGCCGAAGGTGATACCGCCCCACGCCATAACGCTTCCGCCCCCGAACAGATCGACCTGACGTACACATGCGTCGGCGTAACGTTCACCGCGTCTGCGATATACCCGCTCTCTGCCATCCGCTCGACGCAAACAGAACCGCGATTCATCGCTAAACATCACCGAATTCCACTGTAACCGAGTCCAGCGAGCACGTTCCGTCGTCCATTCCCGCCGTACGTCACGGTGACGTCGTGTCAGGATGGGTCCAACGTATGGCCGATAGGCACGAATGCCACGTTCACCGAGCCGGTTCCTGACTGTTTGTGCACTGATGCGATTGTTGGTCATCCCAGGAGTAACGGCAGCTGTGTGCGTAGCAGGTAGGAACCGGTCACGTAAATGTGACGTCCGAATGTGACGGTCCTGTTCACGCGTCGTCACACGTGGTCGACCAGATCTTGGACGGTCGTCCACCGATCCATGTGTTCGATAACGTCGAAGTAGACGTGTTATCGTGATCCGCGTAACCCCGAGTCGATTTGCGACGTCACGCTGACGTAAACCGCCGTCAATCATGCCAATTGCACGCATTCTCTGATTGCGGTTTAGCCTAGGCATTTTGTTAGAGGTAACAATGGGTATGTAAGGTGTTTTTCCTCGATGATAATGCAATACCAGTACAATAAACCGGTTTTCCGATTTGTACATGTGCAGGAAGTTATCTTTGTTGAGGAGCACGTGCACATCGGAAACCAAGTTAACTATGATGTTTTAAACAATATTTTATTTCATAATAAATTTACACAGTGAAACAAATTACAATGTACACATTTCAACAGAATACATAATTATGTTCGTAGAAATAAATAAATATCTGTATTCAATTAGCACCAATTGGCCACATGTTCACAAGCAATTGGCCACATGTTCACAAGCGATTGGCCACGTGTTCACAAGCGATTGGCCACGTATTCACAAGGGATTGGCCACGTATTCACAAGCGATTGACCACGTGTTCACAAGCGATTGGCCACGTGTTCACAAGCGATTGGCCACGTATTCACAAGCGATTGGCCACGTGTTCACAAGCGATTGGCCACGTGTTCACAAGGGATTGGCCACGTATTCACAAGCGATTGACAATCGCTTGTCGCTTGTGAACACGTGGCCAATCGCTTGTGAACACGTGTTCACAAGCGACAAGCGATTGGCCACGTATTCACAAGCACCACATTCTATATAATGTATTTACCATTGATTAAGCTTTTGGCAGCCGATTGTTTGCATATTTGATCGTTAGTTTGTGCTTGACGAGATCTATTATACCCTCCCGTCCTATTGATTGTCAGAGATCCCAATCCAGTCTTGTCTGGTTTAACGATCAGTTTAGCAACCAATACATCATTTTCAGCACAGACGGATATGTAGTCCAGTGGTAACACGCTGGTCTGGTAATCCATGTATCGCAGGTTCGATCCCCCGTCTGACCCTAATAAAATTAACCGTCTTTCAGATGGGACTCTAAACCGAGGTCTCTGTGTCGGTGATGTCCACCGTGCACGTAAAAGAATCAGAGGAGACTCTGTAATGAGTCTGCATCATTGCACTGTCGTCTAAGCATCTACAATGACTAATATCTCCAGGAAGCGTCGCTCATATGGGCAACCGGTAGCGACGATAAATAAACGTAAAACACACAAACACTCATTTTCAGCAACATCTCCTCTCGGCACAGTTCTGGTATCAGTACGAACATGTGCTTCATACGCGTTGTGAAAGTACAGCGTGAATTATTTGTCCGCGGGACGTATTCCATAGAGTGGTTGTATTGGTCAGTTCTTGCACTGTGTATTTTAAATATCGTGTGTAAAAATATTAATATGTTCATTCTACTAGACGATTTCGTGCAGAAAACAGAAAACTTTTGTCTGAATTTTGATTTGAAACAAAATTGTAATAATTGTATAATGCTTAAAGCAGCATTACATCGTATGAAATAAAAGATATTTGAAAAATTCAATTTTTACTTTGGCATTCTAACATTATACTTTGTATGCTTATGTTCATTATTTTGGTAAACAGTGTTTTTTTTGCGATAAAACAAACTCGAAACCGAAAGTAGGACTTTCCGAGTCGATCGGTCACGCACTTGTTTATAATCAGAACGCATCGTCCGCACATAGAGGAAGATAGATAGATAGTCTTTCATGGTCAAAATATATACGTTGTTTTCTACATCCTCTGTTGTTTCACGCATGCGCGCTGTGCGTGCTTACATTTCGTGTGTTGATAAACTAATTCGCGTATACGACGGTTTAAATTTATTGGAATTTTATCTATTTATATTTTTGTTAACACACACACATTAGTATTTATATTTGACCCAAAACATCCTTTATTATGATGCAATGCTGCTTTAATGATACCTTGCACACTGTGGTGGTGCCAAACATAATGCGATCGGACGTTGACAAACGGACACATATTTCCAGGGTCCTATAGAACATATTGTTTTCCCCTGTTTTTCTCTCTGGGCGAGTCAAATCAAATACGTAGTATTCCGTCGGAGAGTTACGTCGTCTAGTCATTACAATGGAGTGTTTTGTTATTGTTGTTTAGTGCATCAAAGACAGGCATACTACGACCACATAAAGCGGAAACAATGCATAGATACTGCATATCAAAATATTTAAAATATCTTTAGAATATATAACTTTCTATACTGCATTTCCCATAACCTCTGTCAACGACATAGGAACGAAATAATTCATCTAATAAGGAAGTCAATCCGAGATGGCAAACCTTCGCCACGCTGTGGCAAACCTCTTTTTTATACTTTATTTATTTTACAACGATTGCGAAGCAAGTTTTAACAACTTATATTAATCACTCTCGTTGGCTCGGATGAAAGCGTATATGTGGTCATTCATGTGGGAGGAAACCGGAGTACCCGGAGAAAACCCACCTGTCCGATCTGGCGACCATCGTACCATCTCACATACTTCCCGTTCCGAGGATCGAAACCGGGTCGCATTGGTGAGAAGCAAGCGCGTTAACCACTGCGCTAATCGAACAGCCTCGCCACGCTGTTAAATGTCCATGTTTGCACGGTCTCACAATGGCGAAGCATCCTATAAAGATAAAGGATCTGGATAACCTCAATAACCTAATGGGTTCGTCCCTGACCCGAGGCACACCGTTCCATTAGATTTCATGAAAATCCGCCCGTTACGTTTTGCGTTATCTTGATAACAGATAAACAACCAAACTCCTTGACTGCGGTAACATACGTTGTATACATATGCCCGACATTTATTGACGGAACCAGCTCAATGAACACGTGTTTCCTAACGCGGTGGTAGGGTATATACATCTATCTTGCTCTGAATTCAGTTTGTTTCCAAATTTTAACAACAACAACAACAACAACAACAACAACAACAACATGGACTATAGAACATACTTGTCCGACTAGTGCAGAAGTTACCACGCTAAGCCGCTTCTCACCACTGTAAGCCGGGTTCGATCCTCGGACCGGGAAGTATGTGATATGGTACGGTTGTCGCCAGATCGGACAGGTGGTTTTCTCCGGGTACTCCTGTTTCCTCCCACACGAAAGCCCACGCATATACGCTTTCATCCTCACCGACGAGAGTGATTAATATATGTTGTTAACGCTTGTTTCGCAATCGTTGTAAAATAAATGAAGTTTATACTAAAAACAACTATACAACTGCCAAGCGAGTTAATTTACCCAAGTTACTCATCTATTATTTTATTTCAGAATTCTGTTTGCCGTTATCGGTGCCTTGGTCTCGTTCAGATGGTTAGTTTCCGTTATTGTGTCCTTAGATGGTTCCTCCGCCGTCCATTATTCACCAGCCATGCCTAGGAATGAGTACGAAAACACACAGGACTCACCGGAAGCAATCACAGACTGCACGAAGAACGCCATCTTCACAGAATTGTCCGATCGCGTGCACCTTCTGGAAATGGCGTTCAAGGAACAAGTGTTTGCACGGGAAACAATTGCACGTGAAATAAATGACCAGTCGGACATATATGGCTCTTTGGACAGAAAATTGGGTTTATTTCTGCAAAAACTAGACAATGTGACACATGAATATGTTCAACTTGAATCAAAATACAAACAATTATCCGATAGAATGCATTCTGATGGTACATATTTTGTTTCTTTCATCTCAATTTATAAATACCGGTTGACAATACCGACTGTAAACCCTTAATACAATTTGTTATTAACATATTACTAATGTCTTCGTTGTGACCTCCGCGGTATAAGGTCGTTGACTTCAAAGCTCTTGACCCTCGTCGCTATTGGTTCGAATCCATTGTGGGTTTTGAATTCTTTCAAGTGGGGAACATATCCAACTGGTTTGCGGAAGGTCGGTGGTTCTACCCGGGTGCCCGTTCGTGTTCCTGAATGGTCGGATGGGCATACTGGGTCTTCCTTCAGCAATACTAGATGGAGAGTCGACATATGACCTAACCGATTGGTGCAACTTTAACACCACCAACCCACCCAAACAACAACAAACAATTTCTTCGTAGTGAACATTTGACGAAGATAGCCTGAGTCTCATTATTGTAAGCACATGGCGGGCACGCAGATACAACCGTCAACCTTCCACAAGCCAGTTGTATAACTTCCTATTGTACAAGCACTGAACACCCCGAAGTGGGATTTGAACCTACAGCGGCCAGGGGCCACTGATTTACAACCGTCAAACCCAATCACTTGGCCGTGGATTCACTTTTCTTTAAAGGGGGCATATGATGTTATACCGAGTCGCAACATACAGTGTATGTACATATTACACTCTCATAGCCTTTAATCGCCGATATTCTCCACACGATTAATGTCTCAGTCATGGGAATTTACAGGAATAAATATGGTGATTTAAAGCGACACTACATCAGTGAAAATGCACATTTCTACAGAATGTAATTTCCTATTATATGGTACTGTAAATCTGGTATTATTCGCGGTGTTTTTATTTTCGCTATTATTCGCGAATGGACTACCTCGCGAATTCATAAATATCGCATATATTTTACAGTATAATGTTTTTCCGAATATTTGCCTAAAAACTGAGTATTTCAACTAATAAACAAATGTGTTATACGCGGTTTGTTGACATAACAAAATAATGTAAATAGGGTCGACATCCTAGCGTAATACAACTCGTGTATCCTGGCGTGTGTATAGCACGATTTACCGTTATATCTCACATGTGTGCATATGTATATTTATTTGTAGACTAATCCTAGTTAAATTATCTCTAAACGTCAATTCAGGAGCATGGATGACCATTATATTAAATCCTACTTTCAATTTTGAAAGTTTGTATACCACAAAAACAATGTTTATTGATTCAATGTTAGTGTTCGAACGTATTCGGAAGAATTTGTAGTAGCAACGCATTTATACGTGGACACTTGCATTTTATTTGCTTTTTGCGATGTAATTCCGCTTTAACGATGTATATCTAATTCCATTTACAGAGACGCTGGGTGCCATTGTGTTGCTCATATTGATGCTACAACTCTTCTGCACGTTTCGGCCCCAACTCCTTCAACGGCTGGGTCCCGTCGTCGACTTTAGAAAATTGGAAAAATTTATTCCGAAACCGAAAGTTGAACGAAAGGTATTTTCCATGTTATTTAGCAATGTTGTATGGCTACACACTAGATCACGTCATCGCTGGTCTTTATATTGTATATATTGGCAGATACATTCAGATTCATCACGAAATGGTATATTGGTCATTTTAGTTGGAATCCTTTGTTTTTACTGTTGTTCCCTAAACCTATGTTGGGGTATGATAAATGTCATTTTATCAAAAATCATGTAATTAATTGATAACATTTTTACAGTAAATTATTCATTGGATAGACTGTAGGATATATGTCGAGATTTAATAATTGGAATAAGATGAGAACACATGAAAATTGATAGAATGTAATGCAAAGGAAACAACGATAAAAACGGAGGAAACCATTTAAGAAGAATGACCCTCAATAAAGAGTATCCAATGGCCAGTTGTTTTGTGTTTTACGTTTATTTATCGTCGCTAGCGGTTGCCCATATGAACGACGCTTCCTGAAGAAATTAGTCATTTTAGATTGTTGGAGGACAGTGCAATGATACAGACATATACACATTCCAGAGTCTCCTCTGGTTCTTTAACCTGCACGGTGTACAGCACCGACAGGAGACCTCGGTTTAATGTCCCATCTGAAAGACTGTTAATTTTATTAGGGTCAGACGGGGGATCGAACCTGCGATCCATGGATTGCCAGTCCAGCGTGTTAACACTGGACTACAGATCCGTCTGTAATGGGCAGTGACCAATGTATCACATTATGATGTGTACTCTATCCATCACGATGTACCATAGAATAAATGGACTCTATTTCAGAGGTATACACAACACGACATACACCATTTTGAAATAGCTTAGAAATGTCCCTCGCTCAAAAACAATGGCCGGTCCCTCGCTCAAAACCAATGTCCGGTCCCTCGCTCAAACCAATGTCCGGTCCCTCGCTCAAACCAATGTCCGGTCTCTCGCTGAAAACCAATGTCCGGTCCCTCGCTCAAAACCAATGTCCGGTCACTCGCGCAAAACCAATGTCCGGTCACTCGTTCAAAACCAATGTCTGGTCACTCGCTCAAAACCAATGTCCGGTTCTTCGCTCAAACCAGTGTCTGGTCTCTCGCTCAAAATCAATGTCTGGTCCCTCGCTCAAACCAATGTCTGGTCCCTCGCTCAAAACCAATGTCGGATGTACTATATCTCTGTTCAAAATATGATATTGCACTGTATGTTTATTAAGCCAATAATTTTACTAAAACATGGTATAAGTGATTTATTCACAAGTTAATTCCTTCGCTAGTATGATGTGTTATGTAGAAACCAGGCGACGAGGCGAGCCGAACTGAATATAAGACTAACAGTAAAAATAAGATATATTTTTCAATGTTCAACAACATTTAGAATGTTACAAAGGATGGCTTTCGTTACTGAAGAAGTTGTGTAGATCAAATCCTTGTTTTGAAACTAATACAAATACACGGTGGCATTTATTTTAAATAAATTGTGACAGTCAGTTTGAACAGGAATAAAGCTTCAACAATGCTCAAGAGATCACCGCCTAAATTCAACGCTCTTCAAAGTAACACGTACATGTATTGTTTCAGACTTCATCCAACCCAAGCACACCAAAGCACGTGTTGTCGTTGCGAAATGAAGTTTGTATCGTCTGTTTTCAACGTGACAGTGCAGACAGTTTAATCCAAAAGTTATCAGAAGCGATGTTACGCCATCTGGATGGCGCCAAGGTCACGACGAAGCCATTTTACGCCATCTTTTCTATGGAAGATCTCCGAAACATGCCGCATGTTAAACTCTATGTCATAATGGTGGATTTAGAATCGCGAGGTCTTTACATTAATGGGTGTGAGAAAGACCTTGTGCAAGCATCGGTTAAATACACTAAATCTATTGGAGGTATTTGTTAGATCTAGCTAGATGACATAGAAAACGCACACACCTACATTATATGATTATTATTACACGAAAACGAAATACGAATGATTGCGTCAATACTTATTACATCTTTATTACAAAACACAAACTGAACAACTAAAATATTCCAAAAATACTTTTTGTTTAAAACTATGTATAGTTATATAGTTATTGTTTTTCATGTAAAACACACTTATTCGAAGTGTGCGTTTTCTATGCCCGCTAGTAATACATATTGTTTACTGCATACAACCGTTTTCTTTCACTTGTACTTATATCCCCAATCAGTATGGCACTTAGCTGAAGATTGTCATAGAAAATCAAAATATGCCAAAAATGCAATAAAAAGTGGAGTTGGTATTAATATGTCTAAATGGTATAGAATCTAGACCAGCGGTCACTTCTCACAACGCCATCATATATGGGTGCCAGTTTTGCTATTGAGTCGTTATTATTGGATATTGGAGCGAATTATAAAACATACATGATACTTATATACAGGATACTTATATACAGGATACTTATATACAGGATACTTATATACAGGATACTTCCATACAGGATACTTATATACAGGATACTTCCATACCGGATACTTATATACAGGATACTTATATACAGGATACTTATATACAGGATACTTATATACAGGATACTTCCATACAGGATACTTATATACAGGATACTTCCATACAGGATACTTATATACAGGATACTTCCATACAGGATACTTATATACAGGATACTTCCATACAGGATACTTATACAGTACTGTACTTATATACAGGATACTTCCATACAGGATACTTATATACAGGATACTTCCATACAGGATACTTATATACAGGATACTTATATACATGATACTTCCATACAGGATACTTATATACAGGATACTTATATACAGGATACTTATATACAGGATACTTCCATACAGGATACTTCCATACAGGATACTTATATACAGGATACTTATATACAGGATACTTCCATACAGGATACTTCCATACAGGATACTTATATACAGGATACTTCTATACAGGATACTTTATACAGGATACTTATATACAGGATACTTATATACAGGATACTTCCATACAGGATACTTCCATACAGGATACTTCCATACAGGATACTTATATACAGGATACTTATATACAGGATACTTATATACAGGATACTTCCATACAGGATACTTCCATACAGGATACTTATATACAGGATACTTATATACAGGATACTTATATACAGGATACTTCCATACAGGATACTTATATACAGGATACTTATATACAGGATACTTATATACAGGATACTTATATACAGGATACTTCCATACAGGATACTTATATACAGGATACTTATATACAGGATACTTATATACAGGATACTTATATACAGGATACTTATATACAGGATACTTATATACAGGATACTTCCATACAGGATACTTATATACTGGATACTTATATACAGGATACTTATATACAGGATACTTATATAGATACTTATATACGGATACTTATATACAGGATACTTATATACAGGATACTTATATACAGGATACTTATATACAGGATACTTCCATACAGGATACTTATATACAGGATACTTATATACAGGATACTTCCATACAGGATACTTATATACAGGATACTTCCATACAGGATACTTATATACAGGATACTTATATACAGGATACTTATATACAGGATACTTCCATACAGGATACTTATATACAGGATACTTATATACAGGATACTTATATACAGGATACTTCCATACAGGATACTTATATACAGGATACTTCCATACAGGATACTTATATACAGGATACTTATATACAGGATACTTATATACAGGATACTTCCATACAGGATACTTATATACAGGATACTTCCATACAGGATACTTATATACAGGATACTTATATACAGGATACTTCCATACAGGATACTTCCATACAGGATACTTATATACAGGATACTTCCATACAGGATACTTCCATACAGGATACTTATATACAGGATACTTATATACAGGATACTTATATACAGGATACTTCCATACAGGATACTTCCATACAGGATACTTATATACAGGATACTTCCATACAGGATACTTATATACAGGATACTTATATACAGGATACTTATATACAGGATACTTATATACAGGATACTTCCATACAGGATACTTATATACAGGATACTTCCATACAGGATACTTATATACAGGATACTTCCATACAGGATACTTATATACAGGATACTTATATACAGGATACTTATATACAGGATACTTATATACAGGATACTACCATACAGGATACTTATATACAGGATACTTATATACAGGATACTTATATACAGGATACTTCCTTACCTGATACTTCCATACAGGATACTTATATACAGGATACTTATATACAGGATACTTATATACAGGATACTTATATACAGGATACTTATATACAGAATACTTATATACAGAATACTTATATACAGGATACTTATATACAGGATACTTCCATACAGGATACTTCTATACAGGATACTTCCATACAGGATACTTCCATACATGATACTTCCATACAGGATACTTATATACAGGATACTTATATACAGGATACTTCCATACAGGATACTTATATACAGGATACTTATATACAGGATACTTATATACCGGATACTTCCATACAGGATACTTCCATACAGGATACTTCCATACAGGATACTTATATACAGAATACTTACTTACCTGATACTTCCATACAGGATACTTCCATACAGGATACTTCCATACATGATACTTCCATACAGGATACTTCCATACAGGATACTTCCATACAGGATACTTATATACAGGATACTTATATACCGGATACTTATATACAGGATACTTATATACAGGATACTTCCATACAGGATACTTCCATACTGGATACTTCCATACAGGATACTTATATACCGGATACTTATATACAGGATACTTATATACAGGATACTTATATACAGGATACTTATATACAGGATACTTCCATACAGGATACTTCCATACAGGATACTTATATATAGGATACTTATATACATGATACTTATATACAGGATACTTATATACAGGATACTTATATACAGGATACTTCCATACCTGATACTTCCATACATGATACTTCCATACATGATACTTATATACAGGATACTTATATACAGGATGCTTATATACAGGATACTTATATACAGGATACTTATATACAGGATACTTATATACAGGATACTTCCATACAGGATACTTATATACAGGATACTTATATACAGGATACTTATATACAGGATACTTCCATACAGGATACTTATATACAGGATACTTATATACAGGATACTTATATACATGATACTTCCATACAGGATACTTATATACTGGATACTTCCATACAGGATACTTCCATACAGGATACTTATATACAGGGTACTTCTATACAGGATACTTCCATACAGGATACTTCCATACAGGATACTTCCATACATGATACTTCCATATAGGATACTTATATACAGGATACTTATATACAGGATACTTCCATACATGATACTTATATACAGGATACGTATATACAGGATACATAATAATTTCTAATACATGCATTACATTTTGCAGCCCAAACAGTCGCTGTGATCACGAATGACGAAGGCTCCAAAAACCTTGCCTGTCACAGCATCTACAATGCCACACTGAGAATGATAAAAACAAACGACAATCTCCAGGATTTGGCGGCATGTGGAAAATTGTTTAGCATGTGGCAGGAAATGACGTCACATCAGCTTAGTCATCTTAGGAGAACGGTTAAAACGGTGCTCAATGCGAAACTCATAATGAGATGATGGACCCATTTAACCCTTTCAACACCACATACCTCTAAATTGGCTTACAAAAAAGTGTAGATCCAGATGAGCCGGCTCGTGACGAGCCGTCTCATCAGGATCTGCACTTTTTTCAAGTAATATAACTATTTTTGGTTTGTGTTGTGTTGTTTTTTTTTTGTTTGGTTTTTGGGTTGTGTTTTGGTGTTGTGGGTTAGAGTGATTGACAAATTCGAGAATGACTAGGAATTCAGGGTTATAGCTACACTTCTCAGTTCAGATTAGGTTTAAGCCTAGTCTCTAATTGGTTTCTGTTCATCTATCGTACCATGTAGGGCTCTTATACCGGGTCCGTTCCCTCGTGTAATAACATCTATATGTAGCTATGTTATCTCGGGATATGTTGATGGACACGCCATACCGAGTCCTTCCCTCGTGTAATAACATCTACATGCAGCTATGTTATCTCGGGATATAATTATGTTGATGGACACGTCATACCGGGTCCTTCCCCTCGTGTAATAACATCTACATGTAGCTATGTTATCTCGGGATATGTTGATGGACACGCCATACCGGGTACTTCCCTCGTGTAATAACATCTACATGCAGCTATGTTATCTCGGGATATATATGTTGATGGACACGTCATACCGGGTCCTTCCCCTCGTGTAATAACATCTACATGTAGCTATGTTATCTCGGGATATGTTGATGGACACGCCATACCGGGTCCTTTCCCTCGTGTAATAACATCTACATGCAGCTATGTTATCTCGGGATATATGTTGATGGACACGTCATACCGGGTCCTTCCCTCGTGTAATAACATCTACATGCAGCTATGTTATCTCGGGATATGTTGATGGACACGCCATACCGGGTACTTTCCCTCGTGTAATAACATCTACATGCAGCTATGTTATCTCGGGATATGTTGATGGACACGCCATACCGGGTCCTTTCCCTCGTGTAATAACATCTACATGCAGCTATGTTATCTCGGGATATGTTGATGGACACGCCATACCGGGTACTTTCCCTCGTGTAATAACATCTACATGCAGCTATGTTATCTCGGGATATGTTGATGGACACGCCATACCGGGTCCTTTCCCTCGTGTAATAACATCTACATGCAGCTATGTTATCTCGGGATATGTTGATGGACACGCCATACCGGGTCCTTTCCCTCGTGTAATAACATCTACATGCAGCTATGTTATCTCGGGATATGTTGATGGACACGCCATACCGGGTACTTTCCCTCGTGTAATAACATCTACATGCAGCTATGTTATCTCGGGATATATGTTGATGGACACGCCATACCGGGTACTTCCCCTCGTGTAATAACATCTACATGTAGCTATGTTATCTCGGGATATATGTTGATGGACACGCCATACCGGGTACTTTCCCTCGTGTAATAACATCTGCATGTAGCAAATAAAATAGACTTACAAAAAGTGTCTCATCAGGATCTGCACTTTTTGCCAGTAAATTTACTATTTTTATACAAAAATACCCATTATGATAAATGAACTGGTCCAAATGTAATTTTCTTATTAATTTATTGGTCTCAGAACATCATGTACCAGTCCACACCCGTTACTTGGTGTTGAATGGGTTAACATGCACCATGTGTGTCACTGATACGATTTCTCCAACCACATTAGAGGCATAAACAGATCCTTATAATTATTTTGATCGAATATTTTTTATCGGGGGCGTACACGTGTGCACACAATATTTTCACTTATACATTATTTGATATATCTCAAATACGATTCCACGAGGCCTTTGTACCAAATCTCTGGTTATGCAAATATGTTGTGTGAAACAAACGGTTTCCTACGTTACCATAAAAGTAATACATTGTGAATGCATTCAATCCGGAGGTAACGTCATATTCAACAAAACTATTTGTTCGTGTTTTTAAAACAGTAACATATATTACTGCTATGCAGTCATATTACGCAATGTCTGGGCGGTCTCTTCCTGTTGCGGGTATGATACAGCCATGCAACGTGGCGGAGCAATCTCCATTTCCTAATTCGGAGGTATATTAATATATTAGACTTTACACATCAAAGTATGCTAATAGGACTATTTTCTCCCAGTTAGATATCAAAATGTGTTAGTAAAACCGGATCGGAACATATCTATGTTCCTTTAATGTCAAACCCCTCGCGGGGACTTAGGCAGGCTTAGCCGACCTAAGCGATTAACCTGGCTAGCAGTATGGCAAGAGTAAACTTTAAAATCAAATCGTCGTATAAGAAAGGAAAATATATCGGTAGACGTTAACTTGTTTGAATTTTTCGATTGATCTCATTTTCAAATCAAAATTTGCAATTGTGTCTTCCAAAAACCAAAGAAGCCTTGGATATGGATTACAAAGATTAGGGTCACGGAGAGATGGGCCTGGCCCCGAGGTTATAAAACTTTTCTCGGATCTCAAACTCTAACTCAAAGAATTTGATTAGTTGAGTCTGAGTTTTACACCCAGCAGAACCAATCAGAAGCTTGAGTCTGAGTTTTACACCCAGCAGAACCAATCAGAAGCTTGAGTCTGAATGTGAGATTGGAGAAACGTTTTATAACCTCCGACCCAGGCTTTCGTTTGAAGCTTCATTACCAAATTCAATGCATGAGATATGTTTGTAATATAGGTTCACAGACTTAGATGAGAATATGTTGAATTTCTTCAAATGTATTAGGCAAAGCAGCGCCAGGGAGGATGCGAACAACGGTTATAAACTAAGAGGTCAGCAAGGTCAACGGGAGCATTTGATATGTCAAGTCACTGGTGTTGGAGGGGGGGGGGGAGGGGGTCGTGTTTCATTTGTTGTCGTCGTTCTTCTTGTTTTCATAATATTACATTGCTATGTATACTGTATTTGTATTAAATGATATTGTCCTATATATATAATTATATAATTTGTTTTGTACTTCAGACGCCTAAATCTAAGCTGTCTCTTCTAATTCGAACATGGACGTAGTAATAGATGCATGTCATGAGAGCAGTTGGAAACATTCTAGATCAGGATTCCGACACTCCATCTGAATTATTATTCTCCCAACTAAAATGGATGACCTTTCCAGAACGAGTCATATATCAGAAGGCTATACAAATATATAAAATATTACACGGAGCTGCTCCAGAATACTTATAATTGCCCTTCACTTTTACTTCTGATATACACCCTAGAATGCTCAGACGAACCTCAGAATATCAGTTATACACACCAATATCAAACTATGAATTATTTCGTAATACATTTGCATTATCAGGATCATCTATTTGGAATTCATTGCCTCACTCAGTTCACATGGCTCCAACTTGCAAAATGCCGCATGTTTGGGTGTATATTGTTCATGGATACCACGACAAGCCCACATCTCGGTGAAGCCAGCATGCCGCACGTCTGGGTGTCATGCATACCACGACAAACCCACATTTTGGTGGAGCCAGCATGCCGCATGTCTCGGTGTTATGGATACCACGACAAACCCACATCTCGGTGGAGCCAGCATGCCGCATGTCTGGGTATATACTGTGCATGGATACCACGACAAACCCACATCTCGGTGGAGCCAGCATGCCGCATGTCTCGGTGTTATGGATACCACGACATGCCCACACCTCGGTGGAGCCAGCATGGCGCATGTCTGGGTGTCATGGATACCACGGTATGCCCACACCTCGGTGGAGCCAGCGTGGCGCATGTCTCGGTGTTATGGATACCACGACATGCCCACACCTCGGTGGAGCCAGCATGCCTGGGTATATACTGTGCATAGATACCACGACATGCATGCCCACACCTCGGTGGAGCCAGCATGTCTGGGTATATACTGTGCATAGATACCACGACATGCCCACACCTCGGTGGAGCCAGCATGTTTGGGTATATACTGTGCATGGATACCACGGCATGCCCACATCTCGGTGGAGCCAGCGTGGCGCATGTCTGGGTGTCATGGATACCACGGCATGCCCACACCTCGGTGGAGCCAGCATGCCGCATGTCTGGGTATATACTGTGCATGGATACCACGACAAACCCACATCTCGGTGGAGCCAGCATGCCGCATGTCTCGGTGTTATGGATACCACGACATGCCCACACCTCGGTGGAGCCAGCATGGCGCATGTCTGGGTGTCATGGATACCACGGTATGCCCACACCTCGGTGGAGCCAGCGTGGCGCATGTCTCGGTGTTATGGATACCACGACATGCCCACACCTCGGTGGAGCCAGCATGCCTGGGTATATACTGTGCATAGATACCACGACATGCATGCCCACACCTCGGTGGAGCCAGCATGTCTGGGTATATACTGTGCATAGATACCACGACATGCCCACACCTCGGTGGAGCCAGCATGTTTGGGTATATACTGTGCATGGATACCACGGCATGCCCACATCTCGGTGGAGCCAGCGTGGCGCATGTCTGGGTGTCATGGATACCACGGCATGCCCACACCTCGGTGGAGCCAGCATGCCGCATGTCTGGGTATATATTGTGCATGGATACCACGACAAACCCACATCTCGGTGGAGCCAGCGTGGCGCATGTCTCGGTGTTATGGATACCACGAAATGCCCACACCTAGGTGGAGCCAGCATGCCGCATGTCTGGGTGTCATGGATACCACGGTATGCCCACACCTCGGTGGAGCCAGCGTGGCGCATGTCTCGGTGTTATGGATACCACGAAATGCCAACACCTCGGTGGAGCCAGCATGCCGCATGTCTGGGTGTCATGGATACCACGGAATGCCCACGCCTCGGTGGAGCCAGCATGTCGCATGTCTGGGTATATACTGTGCATGGATACCACGAAATGCCCACACCTCGGTGGAGCTAGTATGCCGCATGTCTGGGTGTTATGGATACCACGACATGCCCACACCTCGGTGGAGCCAGTATGCCGCATGTCTCGGTGTTATGGATACCACGGCATGCCCACACCTAGGTGAAGCCAGCATGCCGCATATCTGGGTGTCATGGATACCACGGCATGCCCACACCTAGGTGAAGCCAGCATGCCGCATGTCTGGGGGTTATGGATACCACGGCATGCCCACACCTAGGTGAAGCCAGCATGCCGCATGTCTGGGTGTCATAGATACTACGGCATGCCCACACCTAGGTGAAGCCAGCATGCCGCACCTCTGGGTGTCATGGATACCACGGCATGCCCACACCTAGGTGAAACCAGCATGCCGCATGTCTGGGTGTTATGAATACCACGGCATGCCCACACCTAGGTGAAGCCAGCATGCCGCATGTCTGGGTTTATGGATACCACGGAATGCCTACACCACGGTAAGCCACATGCGCATGTCTCGGTGTCATGGATACCACGGAATGCCTACACCACGGTGAGCCAGCATGGCGCATGTCTCGGTGTTATGGATACCACGGAATGCCTACACCACGGTGAAGCCACATGGCGCATGTCTCGGGTTATGGATACCACGGAATGCCTACACCGGTGAAGCCAGCATGGCGCATGTCTCGGTGTCATGGATACCACGGAATGCCTACACCTCGGTGAAGCCAGCATGGCGCATGTCTCGGTGTCATGGATACCACGGATGCCTACACCTCGGTGAAGCCAGCATGGCGCATGTCTCGGTGTCATGGATACCACGGAATGCCTACACCACGGTGAAGCCAGCATGGCGCATGTCTCGGTGTTATGGATACCACGGAATGCCTACACCTAGGTGAAGCCAGCATGGCGCATGTCTCGGTGTCATGGATACCACGGAATGCCCACACCACGGTGAAGCCAACATGGCGCATGTCTCGGTGTTATGGATACCACGGAATGCCTACACCTAGGTGAAGCCAGCATGGCGCATGTCTCGGTGTTATGGATACCACGGAATGCCTACACCACGGTGAAGCCAACATGGCGCATGTCTCGGTGTCATGGATACCACGGAATGCCTACACCACGGTGAAGCCAACATGGCGCATGTCTCGGTGTTATGGATACCACGGAATGCCTACACCACGGTGAAGCCAACATGGCGCATGTCTCGGTGTTATGGATACCACGGAATGCCTACACCACGGTGAAGCCAACATGGCGCATGTCTCGGTGTTATGGATACCACGGAATGCCTACACCTCGGTGAAGCCAGCATGGCGCATGTCTCGGTGTTATGGATACCACGACAAACCCACATCTCGGTGGAGCCAGCATGCCGCACCTCTGGGTGTCATGGATACCACGGAATGCCTACACCTCGGTGGGGCCAGCATGCCGCATGTCTGGGTGTCATGGATACCACGGCATGCCCACACCTAGGTGAAGCCAGCATGGCGCATGTCTCGGTGTCATGGATACCACGGAATGCCCACACCACGGTGAAGCCAACATGGCGCATGTCTCGGTGTTATGGATACCACGGAATGCCTACACATAGGTGAAGCCAGCATGGCGCATGTCTCGGTGTTATGGATACCACGGAATGCCTACACCACGGTGAAGCCAACATGGCGCATGTCTCGGTGTCATGGATACCACGGAATGCCTACACCACGGTGAAGCCAACATGGCGCATGTCTCGGTGTTATGGATACCACGGAATGCCTACACCACGGTGAAGCCAACATGGCGCATGTCTCGGTGTTATGGATACCACGGAATGCCTACACCACGGTGAAGCCAACATGGCGCATGTCTCGGTGTTATGGATACCACGGAATGCCTACACCTCGGTGAAGCCAGCATGGCGCATGTCTCGGTGTTATGGATACCACGACAAACCCACATCTCGGTGGAGCCAGCATGCCGCACCTCTGGGTGTCATGGATACCACGGAATGCCTACACCTCGGTGGGGCCAGCATGCCGTATGTCTGGGTGTCATGGATACCAAGGAATGCCTACACCTCGGTGGAGCCAGCATGCCGCATGTCTGGGTGTCATGGATACAACGGAATGCCCACACCTCGGTGAAGCCAGCATGCTGCATGCCTGGGCATACAATGTGCATGGATACCACGGCATGCATGCCCACACCTCGGTGGAGCCAGGATTCCTGGGTATACAATGTGCATGGATACCACGGAATGCCCACACCTCGGTGGAGCCAGCATGCCGCATGTCTGGGTGTCATGGATACCACGGAATGCCCACACCTCGGTGGAGCCAGCATGCCTGGGTATACAATGTGCATGGATACCACGGCATGCCCACACCTCGGTGGAGCCAGCATGCCTGGGTATACAATGTGCATGGATACCACGACATGCCTACACCTCGAAGGAGCCAGCATGCCTGGGTATACAATGTGCATGGATACCACGGCATGCCCACACCTCGGCGGAGCCAGCATGCCTGGGCATACAATGTGCATGGATACCACGGCATGCCCACACCTCGGTGGAGCCAGCATGCCTGGGTATACAATGTGCATGGATACCACGAAATGCCCACACCTCGGTGGAGCCAGCATGCCTGGGCATACAATGTGCATGGATACCACGGCATGCCCACACCTCGGTGGAGCCAGCATGCCGCATGTTTTGGCATAGACTGTTCATGGATACAGCGCAGTATGCATACCCACACCTCGGTGAAGTCAGCATGCTGCATGTCTGGGTGTTCTGGATTCCACAGCATGCCCAAACATCGGTGGAGCCAGCATGCCTGAGTATACAATGTGCATGGATACCACGGCATGCCCACACCTCGGTGGAGCCAGCATGCCTGGGTAGGCAATGTGCATGGATACCACGGCATGTATGCCCACACCTCGGTGGAGCCAGCATGCCTGGGTATACAATGTGCATGGATACCACGGCATGCCCACACCTCGGTGGAGCCAGCATGCCTGGGCATACAATGTGCATGGATACCACGGCATGCCCACACCTCGGTGAAGCCAGCATGCCGCATGCCTGGGTATGCAATGTGCATGGATACCACGGCATGCCCACACCTCGGTGGAGCCAGCATGCCGCATGTTTTGGCATAGACTGTTCATGGATACAGCGCAGTATGCATACCCACACATCGGTGAAGTCAGCATGCTGCATGTCTGGGTGTTCTGGATTCCACAGCATGCCCACACATCGGTGGAGCCAGCAATGCCGCATGTCTGTGTGTAGACTGTACATGCATACCACGGATTGCCCACACCTCGGTGAAGGCATACTGTCTGGGTATACACTGGCACAGATCTCTGTGATTTACATTTTAGTTTACATTTCATTAACATTGGAGATAATTCGTATGGCAACCGTGTGTGGATCTAGATACCTTACCACAGATGGGCGTGTCAACAGAGAAGCTATGTACTGGTAGTGTATACTCTGATGGGCGTGCCAACAGAGAAGCTATGTGCTGGCAGTGTATACTCTGATGGGCGTGTGTAAGATAGTGACTCTATATAGCAAACAATTTAATAATAATTTAATGTATGAACAAATAACAGTGTCATGTGAAAATAAACAATAACCAGCATCATGTGAACATAAACAGATTCTCTGCATCGATCGTCACAATTCCCACAATTAATTACTGTGCACAGTAAAGTCATATCATTTCATATGTGACACAAGTCCTCTATTTCACGTCACAAACACGTGCGCGCACTAGCTAGACTCTTCTTCTGTGCTGACACCTCACACCGGGTAATTGGCTCTCACTATATCGAGTACATCAAGGACATCACTAAGGGGAACAACCCATATAACACTTAACACATACTGGTGACACTACACCACGTCCACAAAACACAAAAGAATAGCATAGAAATAAACTCAGCCATTATTCATACAAAATGGCCAATCTCATACAAAGGGCAGCAACTATGGCTTTTTTTTTACTTTGTTGCATACCCCCCTTGCAAGATTGATAATACTACTGAATTATCATCAAATTTACAAAAAAAACAACCAAAGTTCAAAATTAGATCACCCCAGTCTCCTGTTACACATTATGAGCCTGTCTCTATTTATGAGCGTGACAATAAATCAGCACAAATGTTCAATTTTCCCTGAATGTGCACAATCACAAACTTGTATTCCTGCAGCATTAAACTCCAGCGCAACAGACGCATGTTGTGATCTTTCATCTTGTTTAACCACTGTAGTGGGAAATGATCAGTTTCAATACTGAAACATCTGCCCATTAAGTAATCTCTTAAAGCTTGCACTGATTTCACAATTGCTAGACATTCTTTCTCTACTGTACTGTACGCAATCTCGGCCTTACTGAACTTTCTGCTGATGAATGTGACTGGCATCCTCCCTTCTGAATCTTCCTGTAGAAGTACCGCTCCATATCCTCGGTCGCTAGCATCTGTTTGTAAAACAAAGTCTTTGCTAAAATCTGGATTCACTAGTAGCGCTATTTTCGTGAACGCATGTTTCAGATTAGTGAAGGCCTCTTCATGTTCCTCGTTCCACTTGACTTTATTAGGGTTGTTCTTCCTAGTTAAATCAGTCAGAGGTGCAGCCGTAGTAGCAAAGTGTGGTATGAATCGTCTGTAAAAATTCATAGTTCCAATAAACGAGCGAACCTGTTTCTTCGTATTTGGTCTGTTCAGCTTTTCAATTATTCCTGTTCTAGCAAATATTTCTATTAAAGCATTTGCCACCGTTTCAGCATCAATCGTTTTCATTGCTACTGCCTCCGGATATTTTGTCCCGTAATCACAAACAACCAGTACAAATCTATTTCCTGTTGGTGTCCTAGGTAAGGGTCCTACGATGTCCATGGCCATTCGTCTAAATGGTTCTTCCATGACTGGTAATGAAACTAAAGGTGCTTTCATAACTCTTCCCTTTGAAGAACTTTTCTGACATTTTACACAAGAACGTACAAACTTTGCTACATCTATGAATATACCAGGCCAATAAAAGTTCTGGAATATTTTCTCTCTTGTTTTTCTGTTCCCTAAATGTCCTCCAAGAGGCATTTCATGTGCAATCACCATAATCTTGTGTCGATATTTCTTGGGAACGACGATTTGCTCTGTAACCTTATCGTTGTTACCAGTGTAGATTCTATAAAGAATATTATTTCTCAGAGTGAATTCAACACTTTTACCACCATTTGTTGTTTTCTCCTGCTAATATTCTCACCTTGCTTAAACTTTCATCATTTTCTTGTTCTATGATGAGGCTCTTTCTGCTACTTTTTATATCAACATTAATTTCCTCACTGTCACACTTAGTTTTACTATGTTCCATTTTGCCACTGTCACTATCAGTCTCCTTCGGCATTGCCTCTCTTTCTGTCATGATATCCTTTTCATTTTCATAATTCCGTTTGTCTTGTAGTTCTCGTGCCCTTTTTACATGTCTTGTTTCAACGGCTTGTATAGTAGGTTTTAATTCATCCATTAATTGTCCTATGTTACCAACAACAACGTCAGCAAAGGGGTTGTCCATCACTAATGCCTTTACATGCCCGTCGATATACTTGGTTGATATGTCCACTATGATTTCCGGACATTCGACAACGTTTCCATCTGCTAGTGTTACTATTTCGAGTTTGCCGGTTAACTTTCCAAATGTTTTTAAATGTTCGGCCACAAATATTGTGGTACACCCTGTGTCACGTAGCACTTTAACCTTCTCTGTTCCAACATGTCCGTCTGTGATAAATAGCCCATTTACCAGAATTGGTGCTTCATCCTTCATCTGGACTGGAATCTTGATCACAGTCTCAGGATTTACTTTACACTTAGTTGGTGAGTGCAACAATGCATTAGTGGAATTTCCTTTCATACTTTCTATATATTGTGTCACTTTGCTACTGCTCATCTTACTTTCCCTTTCTTTGATCGGACACTTTGCTATCATATGGTTTTCACTCTGACAGTAGAAACAACGTCGCTTGAATGTGTTCTGTCCATATGATTGTGGCCAAATTTCTGGATAATCTTTATTTCTCAACATGGGTGGTTTATATATTTTCCTATCAATCATACGCTTGTGAGCATTTTGATATGCCTGACCTAATGTAATCATTTCCTTGAATGACTCTGGTTCTTTCTCTTGAAGATATACCTGCAAGTCTACACTTACACTGCTCAAAAGTTGGTCCCTTAAAATCATGTCAACCAAGTTCTCAATGTTCATGTTCACATTCTCACTTCTTTGCCAATGGTCAAAACAAGTCGAGAGTCGAATTGCATATTCTTTCAATGACTCGTCAGATCTCTGTCTAGAGTGTCGAAATCTCTCTCTATATTCTGCTGCGTTTAGTCCATATCTTTCTAATATGGCTGTTTTTATATTGCCATAATCTTTACTGTCCTCCAATGACATTCGCGAATATGCCTCAAGAGCTTTTCCTGACAACTGTGGCACTAGCCTTACTGGCCATTCGTGTTCGGGCCATTTGTGTAATTCCACTAATCTTTCAAAAGAGGTTAAGAATATTTCTATGTCTTGACTCTCATCAAATTTCGGAAGATTAATTTTTTGCCTAATGCCTTCACCAATTGGATTGTTTCCCCTTTTATCCTGAATCTCCAATTCTCTTAGCTTTATTTCTCTATGTATTTCAAGCTCTGTTAATTTTATTTTTCTGTTTTCCTCCTGTTCATGTGCATGGCGTTTTGCTTCTTGATCAGCACGCTGTGCTGCTCTTTCATCCCTCTCTGCCTTATCCATACGTATTTTTTCATCACGATCATCTTGTTCTCTTAAATATTGCAAACACTCGGATATGTCTTTTCCTTTTTCAGCTAATTTCCCAATCCACTCTGGTATGTCCCGGCCAACCATTTTATATTGTGTAACTAATGTAGAATATATGATAAATTTGCATTGACATATAAGCTACCGCCCTGTTTTACACATAACTAGGCGTGAGAATCTTATTTGTGTGACACTAAAATATTTTTAAGATGGATAATCTAGAGATACATTTTCAATCACACAAAAAAATATTCGCAAATAAGAGCCCTATATTAATATTGATATCGCTGCCACCATTGTAAGATAATGACTCTATATAGCAAACAATTTAATAATAATTTAATGTATGAACAAATAACAGTGTCATGTGAAAATAAACAATAACCAGCATCATGTGAACATAAACAGATTCTCTGCATCGATCGTCACAATTCCCACAATTAATTACTGTGCACAGTAAAGTCATATCATTTCATATGTGACACAAGTCCTCTATTTCACGTCACAAACACGTGCGCGCACTAGCTAGACTCTTCTTCTGTGCTGACACCTCACACCGGGTAATTGGCTCTCACTATATCGAGTACATCAAGGACATCACTAAGGGGAACAACCCATATAACACTTAACACATACTGGTGACACTACACCACGTCCACAAAACACAAAAGAATAGCGTAGAAATAAACTCAGCCATTATTCTTACAAAATGGCCAATCTCATACAAAGGGCAGCAACTATGGCTTTTTTTTACTTTGTTGCAGCGTGTCAACAGAGAAGCTATGTGCTGATAGTGCATACTTCCTGATGGGTGTGTCAACAGAGAAGCTATGTATTGGTAGTGTAGACTTCCTAATGGATGTGTCAACAGAGACGCTATGTATTGGTTGTGTATACTTCCTGATGGGCGTGTCAACAGAGACGCTATGTATTGGTAGTGTATACTTCCTGATGCGCGTGTCAAAAGAGAAGCTATGTATTGGTAGTGTATATTTCCTGATGGGTGTGTCAACAGAGAAGCTATGTACTGGTAGTGTATACTTCCTGATGGGTGTGTCAACAGAGACGCTATGTATTGGTAGTGTAGACTTCCTGATGGGTGTGTCAACAGAGAGGCTATGTATTGGTAGTGTATACATGTATTTCCTTATGGGTGTGTCAACAGAGAAGCTATGTACTGGTAGTGTATACTTCCTGATGGGTGTGTCAACAGAGACGCTATGTATTGGTAGTGTAGACTTCCTGATGGGTGTGTCAACAGAGAGGCTATGTATTGGTAGTGTATACTTCCTGATGGGCGTGTCAACAGAGACGCTATATATTGGTAGCGTAGACTTCCTGATGGGTGTGTCAACAGAGACGCTATGTATTGGTAGTGTATACTTCCTAATGGGTGTGTCAACAGAGACGCTATATATTGGTAGCGTAGACTTCCTGATGGGTGTGTCAACAGAGACGCTATATATTGGTAGCGTAGACTTCCTGATGGGTGTGTCAACAGAGCCGCTATGTGCTGGCAGTGTATACTTCCTGATGGGCCTGTCAACAGAGAAGCTATCTGCTGGCAGTGTATACTTCCTGATGGGCCTGTCAACAGAGACGCTATTTACTGGTAGTGTATACTTCCTGATGGGCGTGTCAACAGAGACGCTATGTACTGGTAGTGTATACTTCCTGATGGGCGTGTCAACAGAGACGCTATGTACTGGTAGTGTATACTTCCTGATGGGCGTGTCAACAAAGACGCTGTGTACTGGTAGTGTATACTTCCTGATGGGCGTGTCAACAGAGACGCTATGTATTGGTAGTGTATACTTCCTGATGGGTGTGTCAACAGAGACGCTATGTGCTGGTAGTGTATACTTCCTGATGGGTGTGTCAACAGAGACGCTATGTATTGGTAGTGTAGACTTCCTGATGGGCGTGTCAACAGAGACGCTATGTATTGGTAGTGTATACTTCCTGATGGGTGTGTCAACAGAGAAGATATGTGCTGGCAGTGTATACTTCCTGATGGGTGTGTCAACAGAGACGCTATGTATTGGTAGTGTATACTTCCTGATGGGTGTGTCAACAGAGACGCTATGTACTGGTAGTGTATACTTCCTGATGGTTGTGTCAACAGAGAACATATGCACTGATAGCGCATACTTCCTGATGGGTGTGCCAACAGAAACGCTATGTGATGGTAGTGCATACTTCCTGATGGACGTGTCAACAGAGAAGCTATGTACTGGTAGTGTAGACTTCCTGATGGGTGTGTCAACAGAGACGCTATGTACTGGTAGTGCATACTTCCTGATGGGTGTGTCAACAGAGACGCTATGTACTAGTAGTGTATACTTCCTGATGGGTGTGTTAACAGAGAAGCTATGTACTGGTAGTGTATACTTCCTGATGGGTGTGTCAACAGAGACGCTATGTACTGGTAGTTTGTACTTCCTGATGAGTGTGTCAACAGAGACGCTATGTACTGGTAGTGTATACTTTCTGATGGGCGTGTCAACAGAGACGCTATGTGTTTGTAGTGTATACTTCCTGATGGGTGTGTCAACAGAGACGCTATGTACTGGTAGTGCATACTTCCTGATGGATGTGTCAACAGAGAAGCTATGTACTGATAGTGTGTACTTCCTGATGGGTGTGTCAACAGAGACGCTATGTGTTTGTAGTGTATACTTCCTGATGGGTGTGTCAACAGAGAAGCTATGTACTGGTAGTGTATACTTCCTGATGGGTGTGTCAACAGAGAAGCTATGTACTGGTAGTGCATACTTCATGATGGGTGTGCCAACAGAGACGCTATGTACTGGTAGTGTATACTTCCTGATGGGCGTGTCAACAGAGACGCTATGTATTGGTAGTGTATACTTCCTGATGGGTGTGTCAACAGAGACGATATGTGCTGGTAGTGTATACTTCCTGATGGGTGTGTCAACAGAGACGCTATGTATTGGTAGTGTATACGTCCTGATGGGTGTGTCAACAGAGACACTATGTACTGGTAGTGAATACTTCCTGATGGTTGTGTCAACAGAGAACATATGCACTGATAGTGCATACATCCTGATGGGTGTGCCAACAGAAACGCTATGTGCTGGTAGTGCATACTTCCTGATGGACGTGTCAACAGAGAAGCTATGTACTGGTAGTGCATACTTCCTGATGGACGTGTCAACAGAGACGCTATGTACTGGTAGTGTATACCTCCTGATGGGTGTGTCAACAGAGACGCTATGTACTGGTAGTGCATACTTCCTGATGGGTGTGTCAACAGAGACGCTATGTACTAGTAGTGTATACTTCCTGATGGGTGTGTCAACAGAGACGCTATGTACTGGTAGTGTATACTTCCTGATGGGTGTGTCAACAGAGAAGCTATGTACTGGTAGTGTATACTTCCTGATGGGTTTGTCAACAGAGACGCTATGTACTGGTAGTGTATACTTTCTGATGGGCGTGTCAACAGAGACGCTATGTGTTTGTAGTGTATACTTCCTGATGGGTGTGTCAACAGAGACGCTATGTACTGGTAGTGTATACTTCCTGATGGGTGTGTCAACAGAGACGCTATGTACTGGTAGTGTATACTTCCTGATGGGTGTGTCAACAGAGAAGCTATGTACTGGTAGTGTATACTTCCTGATGGGTGTGTCAACAGAGACGCTATGTGTTTGTAGTGTATACTTCCTGATGGGTGTGTCAACAGAGAAGCTATGTACTGGTAGTGTATACTTCCTGATGGGTGTGTCAACAGAGACGCTATGTACTGGTAGTGTATACTTCCTGATGGGTGTGCCAACAGAGACGCTATGTACTGGTAGTGTATACTTCCTGATGGGCGTGTCAACAGAGACGCTATGTATTGGTAGTGTATACTTCCTGATGGGTGTGTCAACAGAGACGCTATGGTAGTGTAATTCTGGGTGTGTCACGACGCTATTTGTAGGTAACCTGGGGGTGGGTTTATGGTAGGTAACTTTGTTGGGCGTGTCAACAGAGACGCTATGTACTGGTAGTGTATACTTCCTGATGGGCGTGTCAACAAAGACGCTGTGTACTGGTAGTGTATACTTCCTGATGGGCGTGTCAACAGAGACGCTATGTACTGGTAGTGTATACTTCCTGATGGGTGTGTCAACAGAGACGCTATGTGCTGGTAGTGTATACTTCCTGATGGGTGTGTCAACAGAGACGCTATGTACTGGTAGTGTATACTTCCTGATGGGTGTGTCAACAGAGACGCTATGTATTGGTAGTGTATACTTCCTGATGGGTGTGTCAACAGAGACGCTATGTACTGGTAGTGTATACTTCCTGATGGGTGTGTCAACAGAGACGCTATGTACTGGTAGTGTATACTTCCTGATGGGTGTGTCAACAGAGACGCTATGTGTTTGTAGTGTATGCTTCTGATGGGTGTGTCAACATATAGATAGATAGATAGATTCTGTATTATCCTCAATTATAGGAGAGCTATCACATACATGTATAATACAGATACATTTATAATATTACAACTATTATCGAATATGAACAAACATTGTGACATCATGTAATTAAACTATATACATGTAATTACAAAAACAAAGAACATGAAAATGAAAATATAACAGATACGTAACATTGTGACAAGAATTTCCAGCCTCGCTTAACAAAATCGAACATTGAATTAACTATAATATCGGATCCCGAGAGTACACCTTACCGAAACGAAACATAAGGTGTAAGTTACAGGAACTCAAATATTAAAAACGTAAGTTGACGAATTGTTTCAGAACACAGCCCTACACTAGAATAGAATAATGTAGAGTATATGAGATGAACCCATGATAATTCCCATCACAACGACATATACTGTATACAGTTACAAGCTCATTTTAATTTGTAAACAAACTATTTATTCGACGCAGATATTTATTATCTTCGAATAATGTTTGGGTTTTTGCATTTGCGCTTTGCACAAAAGGCAGGCATATTTTAATTATATTCATGTTAATTCATGTACCACAGCACACTATGGTTGTGCACGCGATAGAACAGTTGTATGTAATGTATTCATTGCTGTAATTTGGATATTGTCACGGCTTGCTTTACCAAGTTCATAAGTAGACATACCTAACAGCAAATCACATATTTGTGTAATACGATCCCTTGAGATGAAGCGTGTTTATTCATGCTTGATCAAAAACAGTTGTACATAGGGCAGTTATGTACGGAAGCCTACAGGGGCCATTTTGACTTATGACTTACAAGTCGGTCTGGACTCACTGGTCTGCACATGTGTTCTCCTGTAAATGGCTGCGTTACTTAGTTCTAAGTCCTAACTCCTAACTCCTAACTCCTAAGCTCTAAGTTGTAAGTCGTAAGTCAAAATGGCCCTTGTATGCTTCCGTAGTTCTGAGATGCTCAGTTTTCGGACATGAGTATATTATGTGTATTTTGCTATTATTAACAAACATGTCACATTTAGGACAAGTTTCACTCCTGCTAAAACAAAATAATTTGTTTATACATGTAGTTGAAACAGCAGTATAACATATAGGTTTTAATTTTGGGAATTGTCTGCCTAGTAACCACAGCTCACATGGTTTATTAACGTTGAGTGTGTTTTCAGCATTTATATCTGGAAAACGTATATTTACCCTAGACATCCTTTCATTATGATCAGCTTCGAAAATTTGCTTCCGAAGAATTGACCTCCATTGAAATTTTGTTGGAAACAGCTAGCGCATCACTGACATAATTTGACAAATACGGTTTCAGATTATATTTGAGATGTCTGTAGATGTCTGGTATAAAATCATGTAGCTGCCTTTCATCATTGCCATAGTGAAACAGGCGCATTATAAACATCCGTTTGGACAGATAATAACAAGGTAGTCGGAATAGCTGACCCAGGAATGTAAGTTTCTTATAATCATCATCGTCTCTATTGGAGAGATTCCCAGACAACTAAGAGCTATATCTGTATTAGCAAATGGCGGTAAGTTTTGGACCAGTTTAATACAGAATCGATGACTTCTTTCTAGTTGCAATAAACTGGATCTGGACATATAATTCCACAATTCGCTGCCAAAAAGTGCCTTTGTTACCACTGCCGATTTGTATATAGTTGCCCAGGAGACGGGACTTATAGCATTCTGGGCGATGCCATTGTTCATTATACTAAGAAGATTTCCTCTTCGTTTTGTATTTGCATCGCGCATAGAGTCGCACACAGTCATATACTTATCGCAGATCACCCCTAGGTGTACATATTGTTCTACTTCCTCAATAATCTGAGGACCAAAGTGAAAAGTTCTTGAGTGTTTAAGGTAATCGGATTTGGATTCATTAAATACAATGATGGCACATTTCGATGGATTATACAGATACCGCCATTTCCTCGAGTAGTCATAACATATCGACAGCATATGTTCCACTCCTTGTTTTGAAAATGACACTAACAACATGTCGTCTGCAACTGTAGGGCTATTTATATTCATATTATAAACACAAATACCTAAATCACTGTTCTCAAGTTTGCGAATTAGACCATTTATGAATAACAGTAATGATGAACTGTTGCCTCCTTGACGCGTGCCTTGTGAGAACGTTCATGATAATTTAGGAAGGATGATTGATGATGCTGTGTTGTCTGTTTCACACTAGCACATTTTGCTAACACGAGCAGCAGCACAATTGCATTTCTGCAATCAGCACATTTCACACTAGCACATTTTGCTAACACGAGCAGCAGCACAATTGCATTTCTGCAATCAGCACATTTCGCACTAGCACATTCATAGCGCTTTTCAATAGCACAATGGCACACGTGACTACAATAGCACAATGGCACACGTGACTACAATAGCACAATGGCACACGTGACTACGAACGAACAGCACACGTGACTACAATAGCACAATGGCACACGTGACTACGAACGAACAGCACACTCAAAAACGCTGACATATGTGTATATTGACTGATATATGTGTATATTGAATGATATATGTGTATATTGAATGATATATGTGTATAGTCGCTGATATAGGTGTATATTGACTGATATATGTGTATAGTTGCTGATATATGTGCATATTCGCTGATATATGTGTATATTCGCTGATATAGGTGTATAGTCGCTGATATATGTGTATATTCGCTGATATAGGTGTATATTTGCTGATATATGTGTATATTCGTTGATATAGGTGTATAGTCGCTGATATATGTGTATATTCGCTGATATATGTGTATATTCGCTGATATATGTGTATATTGACTGATATATGTGTATATTCACTGATATATGTATATAGTTGATGATATAGGTGTATAGTCGCTGATATATGTGTATAGTCGCTGATATGTGTGTATATTCGCTGATATATGTGTATATTCGCTGATATAGGTGTATAGTCGCAGATATATGTGTATATTCGCTGATATATGTGTATATTCGCTGATATATGTGTATATTGACTGATATATGTGTATATTCGCTGATATATGTATATAGTTGATGATATAGGTGTATATTGACTGATATATTTGTATATTCGCTGATATATGTATATAGTTGATGATATAGGTGTATATTGACTGATATATTTGTATATTCGCTGATATATGTATATAGTTGATGATATAGGTGTATATTGACTGATATATGTGTATATTCGCTGATATGTGTATATTGAATGATATATGTGTATATTCACTGATATATGTGTATATTCACTGATATATGTATATAGTTGATGATATAGGTGTATATTGACTGATATATGTGTATATTCGCTGATATGTGTATATTGACTGATATATGTGTATATTCACTGATATATGTGTATATTGACTGATATATGTATATATTCGCTGATATATGTGTATATTGAATGATATATGTGTATATTCACTGATATATGTGTATATTGACTGATATATGTGTATATTCACTGATATATGTGTATATTGAATGATATATGTGTATATTCACTGATATATGTGTATATTGAATGATATATGTGTATATTGAATGATATATGTGTATATTGATGATATATGTGTATATTGAATGATATATGTGTATATTGAATGATATATGTGTATATTCGCTTATTAATCAGTTCAAACAGAGTATGATATACATAGGTGTCAACAGCAGAACAATCGCACTTAATATTGATACAGTCAAACCTGTGTTAGTGGCTACCTCTAGGAAGCAGCCAACCTGTACTAAGCAGCTAGATTCCAAATTATGCAGCCCCATGTGCTAAGTAGGCTGTGGGTCCTCTATTATGCAGCCCCATATGCTATGCATGCAGTCCCTTGGTTGTTGTTCCTCTATTAGGCAGCCGCATGTGCTATGCATGCAGTCCCTTGGATGTGGGTCCTCTATTATGCAGCCGCATGTGCTATGCATGCAGTCCATTGGTTGTTGTTCCTCTTTTAGGCAGCCGCATGTGCTATGCATGCAGTCCCTTGGATGTGGGTCCTCTATTATGCAGCCGCATGTGCTATGCATGCAGTCCCTTGAATGTGGGTCCTCTATTAGGCAGCCGCATGTGCTATGCATGCAGTCCCTTGAATGTGGGTCCTCTATTATGCAGCCGCATGTGCTATGCATGCAGTCCCTTGGATGTTGGTCGTCTATTAGGCAGCTGCATGTGCTATGTCTGCAGTCCCTTGGCTGCGGGTCCTCTATTATGCAGCCGCATGTGCTATGCATGCAATCCATTGGCTGCGGGTCCTCTATTAGGCAGCCGCATGTGCTAAGCAGTCCCTTGGCTGCGGGTCCTCTATTAGGCAGCCGCATGTGCTAAGCAGTCCCTTGGCTGCGGGTCCTCTATTATGCAGCCGCATGTGCTATGCATGCAATCCCTTGGCTGTGGGTCCTCTATTAGGCAGCCGCATGTGCGATGCAGTCCCTTGGCTGCGGGTCCTCTATTATACTGCCGCATGTGCGACGCAGTCCCTGGCTGCGGGTCCTTTAGTATGCAGCCGATGTGATATGCAGTCCCTTGGCTGCGGGTCTTCTATTATGCAGCTGTATGTGCTATGCAGTCCCTTGGCTGCGGGTCCTCTATTATGCAGCCGCATGTGCGATGCAGTCCCATGGCTGCGGGTCCTCTACTAGGCAGCTGTATGTGCGATGCAGTCCCATGGCTGCGGGTCCTCTACTAGGCAGCTGTATGTGCTATGCAGTCCCATGGCTGCGTGTCCTCTACTATACAGACGCATGTGCGATGCAGTCCCTGGCTGCGGGGCCTCTATTATACAGACGCATGTGCGACGCAGTCCCTGGCTGCGGGTCCTCTATTATGCAGACGCATGTGCGATGCAGTCACATGGCTGCGTGTCCTCTATTAGGCAGCCGATGTGCTATGCAGTCCCTTGGCTGCGGGTCCTCTATTATGCAGCCGATGTGCGATGCAGTCCCATGGCTGCGTGTCCTCTATTATACAGACGCATGTGCGATGCAGTCACTTGGCTGTGGCTGCTTAAGACAGGGTTGACTGTATGATACTATCATTATCTGCAGGTCGCTACACTCCTGCTCTCACGTGAATTTCATTGTGCGAAAGTTGTATTCAACAAATACCAGGAAAAACAAATAGGTGGTCGACCATCTACTTATTTCGCTATTTTCAATTATGTTGACGCTATTTGAATTCAGTATCACCGTGGTCAAAAATTAGCTCACGTAATAATTTGTAAACACCCATTTTCAGCATCCAGAAGATAAAGCATGAACAATTCACTATTATGAACATCACACATGCATTCAGATGTCTATTTTACCACATCACACATGCATTCAGATGTCTATTTTACCACATCACACATGCATTCAGATGTCTATTTTACCACATCACACATGCATTCAGATGTCTATTTTACCACATCACACATACATTCAGATGTCTATTTTACCACATCACACATGCATTCAGATGTCTATTTTACCACATCACACATGCATTCAGATGTCTATTTTACCACATCACACATGCTTTCAAATGCCTATGTTACCCATGGCGTATTTACCAATTATATAATAAAACGTAAGTCCATGGATAAGTTCTATGAAGGTCCTTTATTTTCACATCCAGTTAGACACGCAGTCTTTATATATAGCATTATAAGTGGATGACAACTAACCGTGGATATAACGAGCCCTGAAAATACACAACGTGAAGCACACTAAATATATGACATTGTAAATGATACAATTTATGTAACGTACATATAATTATACATTCATGACTTCTATGTTACCTGGCTGTTACAATATCCCTAATAACTGACGTATCATGTATATCATGTTGTCAAGTGACAATACCCAATTTAACATATAAAGGTAAAACATATTACTTATACACAGATATCACAGACTGATAATTAACCTACCGATTGATGGTTCAGGCTGTGTCCACCCACTCACTCCCATCCGTGTTTTCTCACTGTGACATGCTGGTTAGACTCTGCAGATAAGATATTAGATTGTGCAATAGAATGAAAGGTAACTTAAATATTTCTGTAACAGTAAAGTTAATATGCTGCCATTTTAATACTGAAACCATGTAAATATGTAAAGTGTACTCCATTTATAAAGGAAAACATTATCAGTACGCTTTCAACTAATACAATATGCTAGCTACCAAACATTGCACCACAACTCAAACAAAAGCTCACCTTGAGAAACGCATAAACTAAAAAGAAGCCCAGAATGATCAAGTAAAGATGTCTGCCCTGGTCAATTCAAAGCTGTCCGCAATCTTCGAGATATTCCCAAGATGCATTTAAATGTCTATTTTCCCACATCACACATACATTCAAATGTCTATTTTACCACATCACACATACATTCAAATGTCTATTTTCCCACATCACACATGCATTCAAATGTCTATTTTACCACATCACACATACATTCAAATGTCTATTTTACCACATCACACATACATTCAAATGTCTATTTTACCACATCACACATACATTCAAATGTCTATTTTCCCACATCACACATGCATTCAAATGTATATTTTACCACATCACACATGCATTCAAATGTCTATTTTACCACATCACACATGCATTCAAATGTCTATTTTACCACATCACACATACATTCAAATGTATATTTTACCACATCACACATACATTCAAATGTCTATTTTCCCACATCACACATACATTCAAATGTCTATTTTACCACATCACACATGCATTCAAATGTCTATTTTACCACATCACACATGCATTCAAATGTCTATTTTACCACATCACGCACGCATTCAAATGTCTATTTTACCACATCACACATGCATTCAAATGTCTATTTTACCTCATTTTATAGAATTTCTCAATTCGACCGAGTGTCTAGTTCAATAATTGATTCCTCCTATAATCTCTAGTTCAGTAATTGACATTGGCTTTCCACGATGATAGTTTGTGACTATTTCATATTATATATATATGCGTTGTGTGCGCGCGTGCGTGCGTGTGGTGTGTTTATAGAGTACTTTCCATATAAACAAAGGATTCATAATTTGTGAGATTGGTAGAGGATGGGTTTCCGAGATTAATATACGGGGCTACACAAATGGGGCCCGAAAATGCAAAATACTCGTTAGAGTAACTCCAAAACAATGTTTTCCTCTGAATGGTGCCCGAAAATGAAACAATCTCGTAAAAGTTACGCCGACATAATCTTCTCGATTACAACAGAAAGCAGTTTAATGTAACATTCCTTGTATATTTGAATTGCCAGTATACTAGTTGAGTAATGTTTCGCTCTAATTACTGGGGTAACTCTATTTTCTGAAAACGTGCGAATTTGATATGTTTATCTATTTGGCGACAGTTTTGATAAGAAAATACGTAGTCAATATCATATCAGATTGAAACATGCAGTTACTTGTTAAACTTGTAAAATAAAAAAAAGAACTACACATTTTAAAAAAGACATTCAAACTAGCGACAACTTGCTTTATACGTGCATTTTAGAAATAACGTGTTTAATTTTGATAATAAATTTTATTATCTTATTATAAAAAGAATATTTTATTCACAGTGTCGATATTGTTTGGAATTGATCATGATTAATCAAAGTTTGTTTCGCCACGTGCTGGTATTTCTAGCGAGTGCTTCGGGTAAGGTAGACTTATTATATAGCAGAATTATAATTATATCATTATGTATTGTACATATGAGTAGTGGTTACAGATATATTCCTGTTCGAAAACACAAACTTGCACCGACTACGAGTGTCCCATGCAGCGATATCTGTATCAATGAATCATGAAAACACGAACTTGCACCGACTACGAGTGTCCCATGCAGCGATATCTGTATCAATGAATCATGAAAACACGAACTTGCACCGACTACGAGTGTCCCATGCAGCGATATCTGTATCAATGAATCATGAAAACACGAACTTGCACCGACTACGAGTGTCCCATGCAGCGATATCTGTATCAATGAATCATGAAAACACGAACTTGCACCGACTACGAGTGTCCCATGCAGCGATATCTGTATCAATGAATCATGAAAACACGAACTTGCACCGACTACGAGTGTCCCATGCAGCGATATCTGTATCAATGAATCATGAAAACACGAACTTGCACCGACTACGAGTGTCCCATGCAGCGATATCTGTATCAATGAATCATGAAAACACGAACTTGCACCGACTACGAGTGTCCCATGCAGCGATATCTGTATCAATGAATCATGAAAACACGAACTTGCACCGACTACGAGTGTCCCATGCAGCGATATCTGTATTAATGAATCATGAAAACACGAACTTGCACCGACTACGAGTGTCCCATGCAGCGATATCTGTATTAATGAATCATGAAAACACGAACTTGCACCGACTACGAGTGTCCCATGCAGCGATATCTGTATTAATGAATCATGAAAACACGAACTTGCACCGACTACGAGTGTCCCATGCAGCGATATCTGTATTAATGAATCATGAAAACACGAACTTGCACCGACTACGAGTGTCCCATGCAGCGATATCTGTATTAATGAATCATGAAAACACGAACTTGCACCGACTACGAGTGTCCCATGCAGCGATATCTGTATTAATGAATCATGCTAAAAGTTGTGCACGCACATTAATTTCATTGCTGTTATGACTTGTTACGGACAATCGGTACACCTTGTACAAGGCCGTCGTCGCCGGTCCGGCCGATTATGGTCTATTCTTCCCATGGTGCAATTATTATTGTAACGTTAATAAGTTGCTAGTTTGCAGCACGACACTGTAGTGTACATTATTTAGAATATAATAGTTTTGAAACTTGATAACCTATATAATGATATAATATAATAATAAAATGTTCTATTCGTTTAATTCATTGTTACTAATCGTTTTTCCGGTGTTATAAATGGCACCACTAAGCAGAATATCACTAAAGATACAGCAAAATTCCACCCTAAAATGTCTTCAGATGCCAGGAAATCGCGTACAATATCAAGACTTTTCCCGGGGGGAGCATGCCCCCGGACCCACCTAGTCAAGTCGCACTTATAGTGCTCCTATTTGGCCGGATCTCTTCCAAAATACCGGCGACGGCCTTGATATAGGGGAGCAGACGTTTAATGAAACACTAAGTTTTTGCATAATTATGTTCCGCCTCTTGGCATTTCTATTAAAGGCCAATGTTAAAGGTTTTGTAAAAAAAGTTTACAATAATGGAATTTCTTTATATTTGGTACATCACTAGTACTATGTATTACTAACCAAATAATGAAATAAATTTGATATGCTAATGACTTCGTTTTTTATAAAATTATTTTATAACATGCCTATTTTCCATTTCGGCCAATAATTTTTCATTTTGGCGACAATAGTAAAATAAAAAAATTGTTATCAAATATGGTGCTTAGTTTTAAATATTATCACAATATTTGCATGATAGAAAGATTACCTCCATTACATTACGTTACTTTATTTCCTGTGTCAACAATGATGTTAATGAATACACATGAAGATATGCTATAATGTTGTAAAAGTCTTGTCGTTGTCTGTTCACTCGAGTGTGAATCGGTGACGATCGGCAGTGTCCGTCTGTGACGGAAATTGCCGGAGTTCGCCGAATCAACCCCAGGTGAGCAATTGACACTGTATTGTAGTGTACATGTCCAATCGTTTTGTCTGTTGTATGAACGGTTTAAATGCATTTGCTCCTTGCAAATCTAATCCCGTTTCTGGTTATTCTGAACTGTCTCTCAGCTCAGATCTATGGATGAACTCTTACGAGCCAGTCAGCACATACTAAAGCTTGTTTAAAGACTTTCCAATTGATATTGGAATGGTTATTTAAATAAAACTGTGGCCCTACCTATCTATCCCTATAAATAAAGAATAAAGAATCGAACCTACGCCAGGCTTTGTTGAGAAAGTGAACCCTGTGACACATGTAACCATCACCGAATTGGAAATGTTCGTATACTACTGAACATATTATGAAAAATCGGAATTCAAATAAAGTAGATATGCTGTGTTCAATACTTGGCTGCCATTTTGCATATTGTGGGTAGTTATGATATCGTAGTTACATAACAATTGACTTCCTGTTAGCCAAAATAATGAAAAGGTATGCAACTGTCACAACAATACGTAAAAGCTTGTTAAATAGCATATAGTATATAGAAATATTTATAACAGAAATGCCAAATTAAATATTTGTGCTGATAAAAATAGTAATAGTATTTTATATCTTACACTTTTTAATATTAAAATAAATAACATTGTGAAATGCCTTGGCAACGATACTGAGTGTTCTTTATATGTACATGAGTTTGTTATATGTTATCGTTCAAAGTCTATGGCTAGATTGGCTACTATTGAACGCCATCTTCAACTTTGTTTAAATAAAGTTAGTTTATACAAATTCATTTTAGCTCGATTGCGATAATAAAGTCCAAATTAAATAAAGTCCAATATAAATGGGCTTTAAATAACGGTTTTCGAAGGACAAAACCAATAGGGCTATTTCACGATGACGTCATGCAATGTTTAGCGCAATGCATTCTGGGATAGGTGCGGGGCGGATATTGCAAACATAACAAATATGGCGGAAACTATAGTTCGACTTGCGGAATGCGATGTGAAAGGTGCGATTTTGCCACTGATTGTCATCGAAGAAAACAGCCTTCCTGATCTTATTCGATGGCTACAAGGACAAAACCAATTGTATTCACTTTTGTCAGTCAAGTAAATGACATAACAAGTATTATCTCTTGTATTATGTATATGTAGTATTATGGCAAGCATATATGTAGTATTATGGCAAGCATTAACTCTTGTATTATGTATATGTAGTATTATGGCAAGTATTAACTCTTGTATTATGTATATGTAGTATTATGGCAAGCATTAACTCTTGTATTATGTATATTTAGTATTATGGCAAGCATTAACTCTTGTATTATGTATATGTAGTATTATGGCAAGCATTAACTCTTGTATTATGTATATTTAGTATTATGGCAAGCATTAACTCTTGTATTATGTATATGTAGTATTATGGCAAGCATTAACTCTTGTATTATGTATATTTAGTATTATGGCAAGCATTAACTCTTGTATTATGTATATGTAGTATTATGGCAAGCATTAACTCTTGTATTATGTATATGTAGTATTATGGCAAGCATTAACTCTTGTTTTATGTATATGTAGTATTATGGCAAGCATTAACTCTTGTATTATGTATATGTAGTATTATGGCAAGCATTAACTCTTGTATTATGTATATGTAGTATTATGGCAAGTATTAACTCTTGTATTATGTATATGTAGTATTATGGCAAGCATTAACTCTTGTATTATGTATATTTAGTATTATGGCAAGCATTAACTCTTGTATTATGTATATGTAGTATTATGGCAAGCATTAACTCTTGTATTATGTATATTTAGTATTATGGCAAGCATTAACTCTTGTATTATGTATATGTAGTATTATGGCAAGCATTAACTCTTGTATTATGTATATTTAGTATTATGGCAAGCATTAACTCTTGTATTATGTATATGTAGTATTATGGCAAGCATTAACTCTTGTATTATGTATATGTAGTATTATGGCAAGCATTAACTCTTGTTTTATGTATATGTAGTATTATGGCAAGCATTAACTCTTGTATTATGTATATGTAGTATTATGGCAAGTATTAACTCTTGTATTATGTATATGTAGTATTATGGCAAGCATTAACTCTTGTATTATGTATATGTAGTATTATGGCAAGCATTAACTCTTGTATTATGTATATTTAGTATTATGGCAAGCATTAACTCTTGTATTATGTATATGTAGTATTATGGCAAGCATTAACTCTTGTATTATGTATATGTAGTATTATGGCAAGAATTAACTCTTGTATTATGTATATGTAGTAGTATGGCAAGCATTAACTCTTGTATTATGTATATGTAGTTTTATGGCAAGTATTAACTTGTATTATGTATATGTAGTATTATGGCAAGCATTAACTCTTGTATTATGTATATGTAGTATTATGGCAAGCATTAACTCTTGTATTATGTATATGTAGTATTATGGCAAGCATTAACTCTTGTATTATGTATATGTAGTATAATGGCAAGCATTAACTCTTGTATTATGTATATGTAGTATAATGGCAAGTATTAACTCTTGTATTATGTATATGTAGTATTATGGCAAGCATTAACTCTTGTATTATGTATATGTAGTATAATGGCAAGCATTAACTCTTGTATTATGTATATGTAGTATAATGGCAAGAATTAACTCTTGTATTATGTATATGTAGTATTATGGCAAGCATTAACTCTTGTATTATGTATATGTAGTATTATGGCAAGCATTAACTCTTGTATTATGTATATGTAGTATTATGGCAAGTATTAACTCTTGTGTTATATATGTATATGTAGTATAATGGCAAGTATTAACTCTTGTATTATGTATGTGTAGTATTATGGCACGTATTAACTCTTGTATTATGTATATGTAGTATTATGGCAAGTATTAACTCTTGTATTATGTATATGTAGTATTATGGCAAGTATTAACTCTTGTATTATTTATATGTAGTATAATGGCAAGTATTAACTCTTGTATTATGTATATGTAGTATTATGGCAAACATTAACTCTTGCATTATGTATATGTAGTATTATGGCAAGCATTAACTCTTGTATTATATATGTATATGTAGTATTATGGCAAGCATTAACTCTTGTATTATATATGTATATGTAGTATTATGGCAAGCATTAACTCTTGTATTACGTATATTTATTATTATGGCAAGCATTAACTCTTGTATTATGTATATGTAGTATTATGGCAAGCATTAACTCTTGTATTATGTATATGTAGTATTATGGCAAGCATTACTCTTGTATTATGTATATGTAGTATTATGGCAAGCATTAACTCTTGTATTATGTATATGTAGTATTATGGCAAGCATTAACTCTTGTATTATGTATATGTAGTATTATGGCAAGCATTAACTCTTGTATTATGTATATGTAGTAGTATGGCAGGCATTAACTCTTGTATTATGTATATGTAGTTTTATGGCAAGTATTAACTTGTATTATGTATATGTAGTATAATGGCAAGTATTAACTCTTGTAATATGTATATGTAGTGTTATGGCAAGCATTAACTCTTGTATTATTTATATGTAGTATAATGGCAAGCATTAACTCTTGTATTATGTATATGTAGTATTATGGCAAGCATTAACTCTTGTATTATGTATATGTAGTATTATGGCAAGTATTAACTCTTGTATTATGTATATGTAGTATTATGGCAGGTATTAACTCTTGTATTATGTATATGTAGTATTATGGCAAGTATTAACTCTTGTATTATGTATATGTAGTATTATGGCAAGCATTAACTCTTGTATTATGTATATGTAGTATAATGGCAAGTATTATTATGTATATGTAGTATTATGGCAGGTATTATTATGTATATGTAGTATTATGGCAAGCATTAACTCTTGTAGTATGTATATGTAGTATTATGGCAAGTATTATTATGTATATGTAGTATTATGGCAAGTATTATTTCTTGTATTATGTATATGTAGTATTATGGCAAGCATTAACTCTTGTATTATGTATATGTAGTATTATGGCAAGTATTAACTCTTGTATTATGTATATGTAGTATTATGGCAAGTATTATTATGTATATGTAGTATTAGTATTATGGCAAGTATTATTTCTTGTATTATGTATATGTAGTATTATGGCAAGTATT
>CM026387.1:56040533-56066919 GCA_014843695.1 Archivesica marissinica
CTTGTATTATGTATATGTAGTATTATGGCAAGTATTAACTCTTGTATTATGTATATGTAGTATTATGGCAAGCATTAACTCTTGTATATATGTATATGTAGTATTATGGCAAGTATTAACTCTTGTATTATGTATATGTAGTATTATGGCAAGCATTAACTCTTGTATTATGTATATGTAGTATTATGGCAAGTATTAACTCTTGTATTATGTATATGTAGTATTATGGCAAGCATTAACTCTTGTATTATGTATATGTAGTATTATGGCAAGTATTAACTCTTGTATTATGTATATGTAGTATTATGGCAAGTATTAACTCTTGTATTATGTATATGTAGTATTATGGCAAGTATTAACTCTTGTATTATGTATATGTAGTATTATGGCAAGTAATAACTCTTGTATTATGTATATGTAGTATTATGGCAAGTATTAACTCTTGTATTACGTATATGTAGTATTATGGCAAGCATTAACTCTTGTATTATGTATATATAGTATTATGGCAAGTATTAACTCTAGTATTATGTATAATTATGGCAAGATTAACTCTTGTATTATGTATATGTAGTATTATGGCAAGTATTAACTCTTGTATTATGTATATGTAGTATTATGGCAAGTATTACCTCTTGTATTATGTATATGTAGTATTATGGCACGCATTACCTCTTGTATTATGTATATGTAGTATTATGGCAAGTATTAACTCTTGTATTATGTATATGTAGTATTATGGCAAGCATTAACTCTTGTATTATGTATATGTAGTATTATGGCAAGTATTAACTCTTTTATTATGTATATGTAGTATTATGGCAAGTATTAACTCATGTATTATGTATATATATGTAGTATTATGGCAAGTATTAACTCTTGTATTATGCATATGTACTATTATGGCAAGTATTAACTCTTGTATTATGTATATGTAGTATTATGGCAAGTATTAACTCTTGTATTATGTATATGTAGTATTATGGCAAGTATTAACTCTTGTATTATGTATATGTAGTATTATGGCAAGTATTAACTCTTGTATTATGTATATGTAGTATTATGGCAAGCATTAACTCTTGTATTATGTATATGTAGTATTATGGCAAGTATTAACTCTTGTATTATGTATATGTAGTATTATGGCAAGCATTAACTCTTGTATTATGTATATGTAGTATTATGGCAAGTATTAACTCTTGTATTATGTATATGTAGTATTATGGCAAGTATTAACTCTTGTATTATGTATATGTAGTATTATGGCAAGTATTAACTCTTGTATTATGTATATGTAGTATTATGGCAAGTATTAACTCTTGTATTATGTATATGTAGTATTATGGCAAGCATTAACTCTTGTATTATGTATATGTAGTATTATGGCAAGTATTAACTCTTGTATTATGTATATGTAGTATTATGGCAAGTATTATTATGTATATTATATTATGGCAATATTAACTCTTGTATTATGTATATGTAGTATTATGGCAAGTATTAACTCTTGTATTATGTATATGTAGTATTATGGCAAGTATTAACTCTTGTATTATGTATATGTAGTATTATGGCAAGCATTAACTCTTGTATTATGTATATGTAGTATTATGGCAAGCATTAACTCTTGTATTATGTATATGTAGTATTATGGCAAGTATTAACTCTTGTATTATGTATATGTAGTATTATGGCAAGCATTAACTCTTGTATTATGTATATGTAGTATTATGGCAAGCATTAACTCTTGTATTATGTATATGTAGTATTATGGCAAGCATTAACTCTTGTATTATGTATATGTAGTATTATGGCAAGTATTAACTCTTGTATTATGTATATGTAGTATTATGGCAAGTATTAACTCTTGTATTATATATGTATATGTAGTATAATGGCAAGTATTAACTCTTGTATTATGTATGTGTAGTATTATGGCACGTATTAACTCTTGTATTATGTATATTTAGTATTATGGCAAGTATTAACTCTTGTATTATGTATATGTAGTATTATGGCAAGTATTAACTCTTGTATTATGTATATGTAGTATTATGGCAAGTATTAACTCTTGTATTATGTATATGTAGTATTATGGCAAGTATTAACTCTTGTATTATGTATATGTAGTATTATGGCAAGTATTAACTCTTGTATTATGTATATGTAGTATTATGGCAAGTATTCACTCTTGTATTATGTATATGTAGTATTATGGCAAGTATTAACTCTTGTATTATGTATATGTAGTATTATGGCAAGTATTCACTCTTGTATTATGTATATGTAGTATTATGACAAGTATTAACTCTTGTATTATGTATATTTAGTATTATGGCAAGCATTAACTCTTGTATTATGTATATGTAGTATTATGGCAAGCATTAACTCTTGTATTATGTATATTTAGTATTATGGCAAGTATTAACTCTTGTATTATGTATATGTAGTATTATGGCAAGTATTCACTCTTGTATTATGTATATGTAGTATTATGGCAAGTATTAACTCTTGTATTATGTATATGTAGTATTATGGCAAGCATTAACTCTTGTATTATATATGTATATGTAGTATTATGGCAAGCATTAACTCTTGTATTATATATGTATATGTAGTATTATGGCAAGCATTAACTCTTGTAGTACGTATATTTATTATTATGGCAAGCATTAACTCTTGTATTACGTATATGTAGTATTATGGCAAGCATTAACTCTTGTATTATGTATATGTAGTATTATGGCAAGCATTAACTCTTGTATTATGTATATGTAGTATTATGGCAAGCATTAACTCTTGTATTACGTATATTTATTATTATGGCAAGTATTAACTCTTGTATTACGTATATGTAGTATTATGGCAAGTATTAACTCTTGTATTATGTATATGTAGTATTATGGCAAGTATTAACTCTTGTATTATGTATATGTAGTATTATGGCATGTATTAACTCTTGTATTACGTATATGTAGTATTATGGCAAGCATTAACTCTTGTATTATGTATATATAGTATTATGGCAAGTATTATCTCTTGTATTATGTATAATTATGGCAAGTATTAATTCTTGTATTATGTATATGTAGTATTATGGCAAGTATTAACTCTTGTATTATGTATATGTAGTATTATGGCACGTATTACCTCTTGTATTATGTATATGTAGTATTATGGCAAGTATTAACTCTTGTATTATGTATATGTAGTATTATGGCAAACATTAACTCTTGCATTATGTATATGTAGTATTATGGCAAGTATTAACTCTTGTATTATGTATATGTAGTATTATGGCAAGCATTAACTCTTGTATTATGTATATGTAGTATTATGGCAAGTATTAACTCTTGTATTATTTATATGTAGTATTATGGCAAGTATTAACTCTTGTATTATGTATATGTAGTATTATGGCAAGTATTAACTCTTGTATTATGTATATGTAGTATTATAGCAAGCATTAACTCTTGTATTATGTATATGTAGTATTATGGCAAGTATTAACTCTTGTATATATGTATATGTAGTATAATGGCAAGTATTAACTCTTGTATTATGTATATGTAGTATTATGGCAAGCATTAACTCTTTTATTATGTATATGTAGTATTATGGCAAGTATTAACTCTTGTATTATGTATATGTAGTATTATGGCAAACATTAACTCTTGTATTATGTATATGTAGTATTATGGCAAGTATTAACTCTTGTATTATGTATATGTAGTATTATGGCAAGCATTAACTCTTGTATTATGTATATGTAGTATTATGGCAAGTATTAACTCTTGTATTATGTATATGTAGTATTATGGCAAGTATTAACTCTTGTATTATATATGTATATGTAGTATTATGGCAAGTATTAACTCTTGTATTATGTATATGTAGTATTATGGCAAGTATTAACTCTTGTATTATGTATATGTAGTATTATGGCAAGTATTAACTCTTGTATTATGTATATGTAGTATTATGGCAAGTATTAACTCTTGTATTATGTATATGTAGTATTATGGCAAGTATTAACTCTTGTATTATGTATATGTAGTATTATGGCAAGTATTAACTCTTGTATTATGTATATGTAGTATTATGGCAAGCATTAACTCTTGTATTATGTATATGTAGTATTATGGCAAGCATTAACTCTTGTATTATGTATATGTAGTATTATGGCAAGTATTAACTCTTGTATTATGTATAATTATGGCAAGTATTAACTCTTGTATTATGTATATGTAGTATTATGGCAAGTATTAACTCTTGTATTATGTATATGTAGTATTATGGCAAGTATTAACTCTTGTATTATGTATATGTAGTATTATGGCAAGTATTAACTCTTGTATTATGTATATGTAGTATTATGGCAAGTATTAACTCTTGTATTATGTATATGTAGTATTATGGCAAGCATTAACTCTTGTATTATGTATATGTAGTATTATGGCAAGTATTAACTCTTGTATTATGTATATGTAGTATTATGGCAAGTATTAACTCTTGTATTATGTATATGTAGTATTATGGCAAGTATTAACTCTTGTATTATGTATATGTAGTATTATGGCAAGTATTAACTCTTGTATTATGTATATGTAGTATTATGGCAAGTATTAACTCTTGTATTATGTATATGTAGTATTATGGCAAGTATTAACTCTTGTATTATGTATATGTAGTATTATGGCAAGTATTAACTCTTGTATTATGTATATGTAGTATTATGGCAAGCATTAACTCTTGTATTATGTATATGTAGTATTATGGCAAGTATTAACTCTTGTATTATGTATATGTAGTATTATGGCAAGCATTAACTCTTGTATTATGTATATGTAGTATTATGGCAAGCATTAACTCTTGTATTATGTATATGTAGTATTATGGCAAGTATTAACTCTTGTATTATGTATATGTAGTATTATGGCAAGCATTAACTCTTGTATTATGTATATGTAGTATTATGGCAAGTATTAACTCTTGTATTATGTATATGTAGTATTATGGCAAGTATTAACTCTTGTATTATGTATATGTAGTATTATGGCAAGTATTAACTCTTGTATTATGTATATGTAGTATTATGGCAAGTATTAACTCTTGTATTATGTATATGTAGTATTATGGCAAGCATTATTATGTATATGTAGTATTATGGCAAGTATTAACTCTTGTATTATGTATATGTAGTATTATGGCAAGTATTAACTCTTGTATTATGTATATGTAGTATTATGGCAAGCATTAACTCTTGTATTATGTATATGTAGTATTATGGCAAGCATTAACTCTTGTATTATGTATATGTAGTATTATGGCAAGTATTAACTCTTGTATTATGTATATGTAGTATTATGGCACGTATTAACTCTTGTATTATGTATATGTAGTATTATGGCAAGTATTAACTCTTGTATTATTTATATGTAGTATTATGGCACGTATTAATTCTTGACAGAGTCCCCATTCCTGTTGTTCCTGAGACTAAATTTATTGGAGTAATTTTATTTTTGATAAAAAAACTTTCGTTTATTCCTCACTTAAAATACTTGAAAGCAAGATGCCTCAAGGCAATGCACCTTATCAAAGTAGTAGCTCATACGGACTGGGGAGCTGATCAAAAGGTCCTCCTTAGACTGTATATAGTGCTAGTTCGTTCCAATCTCGATTATGGATCAATTGTGTATGGATCAGCCAGACCATCATATATCAAAACACTTGACCCAATACATCACCAAGGCTTACGACTTGCACTCGGAGCTTTCAGAGCATCACCAATAGCTAGTTTATATGTCGAAGCAAATGACCCACTCCTGTACCTCAGACGTGAAAATGTATCTCTACAATATGCCTTTAAGCTTAAATCAAACCCAAGAAACCCAGCGTACAAAGTCGTGTTTGATCTAGGCACTACAACTTCACATGAGGCGAAGCCAAAGACGATACGTCCTCTTGCTCTTCGCATCAAGGAAGCTATTCATAACGTATATTTTAAGATTGCGTGTGTGCGTGTGTTTTTGTGTTTATTTATCGTCGCTACCGGTTGCACATATGAGCGACGCCTTCTGAAGATATTAGTCATTTTAGATTTTGGAGGATAGTGCATGATACAGACAGATATCCATTCCAGAGTCTCATCTTGTTCTTTTACGTGCACGGTGTAAAGCATCGACATGAGACCTCGGTTTAACGTCCCATCTGAAAGACTGTTAATTTTATTAGGGTCAGACGGGGGATCGAACCTGCGATCTCTGGATTACCAGTCCAGCGTGTTACCACTGGACTACAGATCCGTCTGTGTTATGATGCGTGGGTGGTGTTTATATGCGGGATTATTGTTCTATTGCAGGTGTGGTGGGTTATGAATACTGTGGATTTCTTAAGTATTGTGAAGACGGCTATTACTGCTGTGATAACAATACTCGGTGCTGGTAAGAACAATATACGTAATTAGTTAGGCCCCTATATATTATCTCCCTTGGCAGACAGTGTCCGATTTATTCCGAAATGTATATTGATTGATTTAGTTGGAATCTTTTGTTTTTACTGTTGTTCCATAAGCAGATGGCGCTGTATGATAAATAATCAGTTTATCAAACTCGTGTTGATTAATTGATACATTTTGACAGTGACGTTTTCATTGGATATCTGTTGAGATTTAATAATTATACGACAAGACAAACGGATGATAAAATTGGTAGCATGTGATGCAAAGGAAACAACGATAAAAACAGAGGAAAACAATTAAAAAGACCTATCCTCATTAAAGAATATTCTGGTGGGCAGTGTAATGATTAACAACAGTAAATGGTATTCCAACACAATGTATGCAAACCAGTGTTTACCTAACACAACTAACATGGGACAATTAACTTTTATTGGTTGATACTTTTGCGGCTGGTGGATAAAATTTTACGTTAATGATAACAGAAATAGACTCGTTGACTTCCGATCTAGTCTAAAACAATAACCGAACGACATGGTATAAAACAATTACCAATAGGCTATAATATGTCACAGGCAGTTAGCCAGTAACTGACCGATATCTGTCACTATAATATGTGGAAAGAAAAGACGATATGGAGCGATTTTATATTGCAATGGCACAATGCATTTATCATGATTTAAAGTTTGTCATCAATTATGTTTACACTGGTGTAACCACTGAATGTCTTAGGGGTTACTCTAAGATTGCTCGTACGTACATGTGTCAACAAGTAATGGCACGCCACGACAGGACTGACATCAGCCCCTCGACAGCCTTTGGTCCTGGAAGGATGAAGCTTCCGGTCAACTAAATTGCCTATTAAATACATAGTAAAAAGTAATAACATACAGTCTGTTCATTTATATTTCCAATCTTTCATTTCTTCTGATACCACATCCACTGTGAAGAGGTATTCAAATCAGCCTGAAACACACCACGATTATTTACAATTTTATGTTTCAAATAGCCAGTGTGAATAACGTCACTGTGTTTACACACTGTATTCCTCCGCCAAATAATACAGTATACCAACCTTCAGTTTGCAATGGTCTGAATTCTTATACCACATCTTTTCTACACATCAACTAGTCTGATGTCTTCTCAAGTCACATAATTTCTCCAAAAACAACACACAAACTATACACTGCCTGTCATGAAAATGCATTTCTACCAAAAAGAAACATTTACTATATTAGTTATTGGGACTACATTCGACTGCGGATGCACTTCTGCCTATTTACGCATATATATACAACCATAAAGGATAGCAAACATTTCAGACGGATCTGTATTCCAGTGGTAACACGCTGGACTGGTAATCCAGGAATCGCAGGTTCGATCCCCCGTCTGACCCTAATAAAAGATGGGACGTTAAACCGAGGTCTCGTGTCGGTGCTTTACACCGTGTACGTAAAGGAACCAGAGGAGACTCTGGAATGGGTCTCTCTCTGTATCATTGCATTATCCTCCAACAATCTAAAATGACTAATCTCTTCTGGAGGCGTCGCTCATATGTGCAACCGGTAGCGACGATAAATAAACGTAAAATACACTCAATAAAATCAGAAAATGTGATAAAACAATTCCATGCATTCTAAAAACGGAAAATGAAGGTCGCCATCACCCGGACACTATGTGGTGTAGAGCTGGTCAAGTTGCTTAGATGATGAACCAGTAAGATGAAACAAAGTCCCATGCACAGGTGCTATACATCGGACGTGTAAAAGAACCAGGGATACTTCTGGGGGCATCTTCTGTATATTTGACTACCCTCCAAACAAATAAAAGGAGTAATATACTTATGGATGTTTAAAGCGACACTACATCAGTGAAAACGCAAATTTCTCCAGAATGTATTTTCCTATGATATGGTATAATGTTCCCCCAAATATTTGCCTCAAATACTGAGTAGTATTTCAACTAATAAACAAACGTCGTATACGCGGTTTGTTGATACAACAACATAATGTAAACATCCATGCGTAATACAACTAGTGTATCCTGAATAACACAGTTTATGGTAGATATTTATCGTTATATCTCACATTTGTGCCTATTTATATGTAGATTATTCTTAGTTAAATTATCTCTAAAGGAAATTATCTCGCGTTTAGTATTGACTCCGATACGAAAACAAACGTCAATTCAGGAGCGTGGATGACCATTATATGAAATCATACTTTCAATCCACAAAAACACTGTTTATTGATTCAATGTTAATATTAGCATGTATTCGGAAGAATTTATAGTAGCGATACATTTATACGTGAACAATTGCATTTGATTTGCTTTTTGCGATATAATGTCGCTTTAACCTCGATTAACCAGGCGGCAAAAATAAATAAAAGTATAAAACAATAAAATTATTGCATATCTGATAAGCACAAATAAAACAATGTTCAACAAAAACTGGTGTATGTATATGTTTCAGTGCCAATGAGCTTGCAGTGGGTATTATACTCGCCATTGTTATCGGGTTCATCATGCTCGTAGCCTGTTGTGTGGCGGTGTGCTTTGCTGTATGTAAATCGAATAATCGACCAGTCCAAATTGTTCAACCAGCACCACAAATGGGTATGTTCCAGTTTTACATGTTTCTTGAGTTTTATTCGATATTGTTGAACCAACGTTCGTTGACAATGACTTTAGTATGCAACTGCGGTACAGTACAAGCATAAAGTAACATATCAACCACCTAGATCACTGTTTATTATCCCCCCTACAGTTCGGGGAGGGATACTTATTGTGAAGCCGTCGTCCGTCTGTTCGTGTGTCTGTCCGGAGCCAGTTCTCAGTAACCAACAGGTGCATTGTATGGGGTTTGAAATAAATACGCATAGCCTATAGTGTGGTGGTGCAAGTGTACTTTTCGTCGGGATGGACTCAGTAACACCAGAGTTATTGCCCTTTAATCGACTAAAAATATCCTCCGTTTTTCAGCGGATATCAGTTCATTAACATTGCTTGTTAAAATAAGATTCAGCACGTTAATAGAAACGAAAAAACGAGAGCACTTGAGTGCAATCAATTCGGCTCTATTTAATTAACATGTGTTGACGTAATGCGTCTTTGGCCACACTACTATCTGCATTGTGAATACGTATTTGGCAACACTACTGTCTGCATTGTGAATACGTATTTGGCAATACTACTGTCTGCATTGTGAATACGTATTTGGCAACACTACTGTCTGCATTGTGAATACGTATTTGGCAACACTACTGTCTGCATTGTGAATACGTATTTGGTAACACTACTGTCTGCATTGTGAATACGTATTTGGCGACACTACTGTCTGCATTGTGAATACGTATTTGGCGAAACTAGTGTCTGCATTGTGAATACATATTTGGCGACACTACTGTCTGCATTGTGAATACTTATTTGGCAACACTACTGTCTGCATTGTGAATACTTATTTGGCGACACTACTGTCTGCATTGTGAATACTTATTTGGCGACACTACTGTCTGCATTGTGAATACGTATTTGGCGACACTACTGTCTGCATTGTGAATACGTATTTGGCAACACTACTGTCTGCATTGTGAATACGTATTTGGCCACACTACTGTCTGCATTGTGAATACGTATTTGGCGACACTACTGTCTGCATTGTGAATACGTATTTGGCGACACTACTGTCTGCATTGTGAATACGTATTTGGCCACACTACTGTCTGCATTGTGAATACGTATTTGGCGACACTACTGTCTGCATTGTGAATACGTATTTGCTTCTACCTAAGATTACTTTTAGTCCGACTGCGAAACTAGATCTTACAACATTGTTTTCGAGTCATCATACATTCGTAACGGAGAATGGCTATATTTGCAGCAGTTCAAAAGTTTATTAAACATGGCTATATTTGCAGCAGTTCAAAAGTTTAATTAAACATGGCTATATTTACAGCAGTTCAAAAGTTTAATTAAACATGGCTATATGTGCAGCAGTTCAAAAGTTTAATTAAACATGGCTATATTTACAGCAGTTCAAAAGTTTAATTAAACATGGCTATATTTACAGCAGTTCAAAAGTTTAATTAAACATGGCTATATTTGCAGCAGTTCAAAGGTGTATTAAACATGGCTATATTTGCAGCAGTTCAAAAGTTTAATTAAACATGGCCATATTTACAGCAGTTCAAAAGTTTAATTAAACATGGCTATATTTACAGCAGTTCAAAAGTTTAATTAAACATGGCCATATTTACAGCAGTTCAAACGTTTAATTAAACATGGCTATATTTACAGCAGTTCAAAAGTTTAATTAAACATGGCTATATTTGCAGCAGTTCAAAAGTTTAATTAAACATGGCTATATTTGCAGCAGTTCCAAAGTTTAATTAAACATGGCCATATTTACAGCAGTTCAAAAGTTTAATTAAACATGGCTATATTTGCAGCAGTTCAAAAGTTTAATTAAACATGGCCATATTTACAGCAGTTCAAAAGTTTAATTAAACATGGCTATATTTACAGCAGTTCAAAAGTTTAATTAAACATGGCCATATTTACAGCAGTTCAAACGTTTAATTAAACATGGCTATATTTACAGCAGTTCAAAAGTTTAATTAAACATGGCTATATTTGCAGCAGTTCAAAAGTTTAATTAAACTTGGCTATATTTGCAGCAGTTCCAAAGTTTAATTAAACATGGCCATATTTACAGCAGTTCAAAAGTTTAATTAAACATGGCTATATTTACAGCAGTTCAAAAGTTTAATTAAACATGGCTATATTTGCAGCAGTTCAAAAGTTTACTAAACATGGCTATATTTGCAGCAGTTCAAAAGTTTACTAAACATGGCTATATTTGCAGCAGTTCAAAAGTTTATTAACATTGCTATATTTGCAGCAGTTCAAAAGTTTATTAAACATGGTTGTATTTGCAGCAGTCCAAAAGTTTATTAAACAGTCTGTTAAAAGCGTTTTTAATTTGTTACCCCGTCAGCAACTCGACAAACTGTACGATACTTCGGTTCGGAGCGCACCACGAGGTCTCTCACACGCGGAATGAAACCTAGAATCAATGGTATGAATGAAGAAGTGAAAGTTGACATTCATTCAATTTCAAACACTACATTTTGCGCTACATTGTACATGTACTACATTTAGCGTTACATTGTACATGTACTACATTTAGCATTGCCTTGTACATGTACTATATTTAGCGTTGCACTGTACATGTACTACATTTAGCTTTGCATTGTACATGTATGTACTACTTTTAGCATTGCCTTGTACATGTACTATATTTAGCGTTGCATTGTACATGTACCACATTTAGCATTACATTGTACATGTACCACATTTAGCGTTACATTGTACATGTACTACATTTAACGTTACATTGTACATGTACTATATTTAGCGTTGCATTGTACATGTACCACATTTAGCGTTACATTGTACATGTACTACATTTAGCGTTGCCTTGTACATGTACTACATTTACTACATTTAGCGTTACATTGTACATGTACTACATTGAGCGTTACATTATACATGTACTACATTTGAAGGTTATTGTGAACTTCCTTTTATAGTTTGCACACATTATGGCCTACTACATTTAGGGGTTCGTGCCCAATGCATGATTAATCATCTATATGTAACATTATATTTATAAATGCAGGTGGTGTGGCTTTGGTTACAGGACAACAGCCCATGTATATACAACAACCAGGCCAGCCCATGTATGGACAACAACCAGGTCAGCCCATGTATGGGCAGCCCTCGTACGGAGCGCAGCCGCTGAGTGGTGCCCAGCTTGCTACCCAGCAGCCATTAGGCGGCGGTTGTACAAACGGAGCCAGCAAACCTGAAATTCCACCACCTCCTACTTATGCATAATAATGATGCTACAGCATGAATCAATGTGTTATTGTCAGCTATAGAGATTTTAGTATGTGTGCAGTGCCAGCATACCGGAATGAGTTTAAAGCGACACTACATCAGTGAAAACACAAATTTCTACAGAATGTATTTTCCTATTATATGGTATAATTATTTTCCAAATATTTGCCTCAAATACTGAGTATTTCAACTAATAAACAAACGTCGCTTACGCGGTTTGTTGACATAACAAAATAATGTAAACATCCATGCGTAATACAACTAGTGTATCCTGACTAACACGATTTATGGTACAGATTTATCATTATATCTCATATTTGTGCCTATTTATGTGTAGACCATTCTAAGTTAAATTATCTCTAAACGACATTATCTCGCGTTTAGTATTGACTCCGATGACAAACAAACGTCAACTCAGGAGCATGGATATATGAAATCATACTTTCAATCCACAAAAAGAATGTTTATTGATTCAATGTTAGTGTTTGAACGTATTCGGATGAATTTGTAGTAGCAATGCGTTTATACGTGAACAAATTATTTTTATTTGCTTTTTTTGCGATGGTGTAATGTCGCTTTAAGGTTTGGCTTTTATAGGAGCTGCTGGATATTGACCTAAAATAAATACATTGACTCAAGTCATTATGATTCTGTTTTGTATATTACTATTCCGAATGTCCGTCGTATACACGTTGCATGGGGGAACGAACAACTGTGTTTAATGAAAGACATCTGTAATGTTCGTATTTCCTCCCTGGGCATACCAAGTCGGCATTTTATCATAAATAGACGTAGTACACATGTCTTTAGCTCTATTACTAAAATTTGTGTATCCCCATATTTCGCACCCACATGTTAATGAGAGATATCTGTAATTTTCTATTTCCTCCCTTGGCAGATAAAGTCTGATTTGTTCCAATATGTGAATAGGTCCTTTTAGTTAGAATCCTTTGTTTTTACTGTTGTGCCCTAACCAGATGTTGCGGTATGATAAATGCGATTTTATCAAAATCGTGTGAATTAAGTGATAACATTACTTTAGAAATAAGTACCCATTGCATATACTGATGGAGATCTGTTGAGATATAGTAATTTAATAATCATAAGAACCGATAGTGGTATTACCTTGCTAGCATGTTGTGCAAAGGAAACAACGATAAAAACAGAGGAACTACTTTTAGGTAGTATTCACGGGCAGTAACTGACCGATGTCTCTCATTAAGGAATGAATCGCAGTTTACATCGGGGTGTGAACTACATTGGGCGTGGCTAAAGTGTGTGGAGGCCTGTGAATGACGTCACTGTGATTTACATACACACTGTATTCCTCTGCCAAATATTACAGTAAACCGGACATTCAGTTTGCAATTGTCTGACCTCTTAAATCACACCTTTCTACACATATACACTGCCTGTCATGAAACTGCATTTTTTACCAAAAAAAGAAAAATGAACTATATTAGTTATCACGACTACATTCGTATATGCAACCTATGTGCTATGCAAGTATGTCTTTATCCTCGTGTAATATAATCTTTAACAAACTACCATAACAATTTTGCATATGCAAATATGATCTACAACAGAAACTATGCATCTAAGAAGTCACTGAAAGCGCCCCCCGTGTAAAACGTCAATTTTGTTTTACATTTTGGCCCTTGTGAAATTTTGATGCTATCTTCCAGAACACGTCATTTTTTAAAACATTAAACTGATCTGGCTGTAAGATAAGTAATATCAAAAGCTTAATTGCACAACATACCATCCAACTAGTATTTTCTGAACACATGTGCCACCATAATCCTACATTATGTAGCAGAATGGTCATATCAGAAGGTGGCCCATATACTTTAAAGCTAACCAAATGGGGGGGGGGGGTATCTACACATGGTTACAGCGTGCACACAAATAAGTCTGTGTTGGGCATTATTAGCATCCCTTCAATGGTATTGTAGATACGTTATATATTCTGGGGGAAATTGTGCCAATTGTAACTACATTGAATGTAGGGTAGACTTTGGTTAAATAACTACTTCGCATAAATTACGTTATATATACATGTACGGTCATATGTCAGGGACACCACACATCCTAATATGCATGGCAGCATGCAGGAACCAAATCATTCCTGATGGAATCCATCGCCACGAGGGAGAGAGTAGAGGCATCGTGGAATTAAATGCATTGCCTAAGGGCACACTCGTAACGGCTACAGCGGGGCTTGAACTCCGGACATTTCGCACCTGAAGCGAACGCACTGCCACTACCAGTTTGACCATGCACTTGTGAAAACTTAATTCCATTGTAATCAACTCGGCATTTTATCATAAATAGACATAAATACACATGTCTTTAGCTCTATTACTTAAATTGGATGTCCGATTAGCGCAGTGGTTAGCGCGCTCGCTTCTCACCAATGCAACCTGGGTTCGATTCTCGGACCGGGAAGTATGTGAGATGGTGCGTGGTCGCCATATCGGACAGGTAGGTTTTCTCCGGGTACTCCGGTTTCCTCCCACACGAATGACCACATGTTACGCTTTCATCCCCGCCAACGAGAGTGATTACTATTAGTTGTTAAAACTTGCTTCGCAATCGTTGTAAAATAAATAAAGTTTAAAAAACAATTACTTCAATATTTGTGACGTTTTTGAATTATGTATGGAGGCCATTTTGGATTTGGCATATTGTAGGTACTTTCCCCAAGTTAAATGTTGGTAAACCTTGTGTTGCCGTAAAGTAGATATACAATAGAACTAAAATCCACCGAGAACCCGTTTGTGACAAATCTTTTGAACCTCTATGAATAAAAAAAATCTTTAATGACTGGACTAGTATGCGTATGTGAATGTTCTTATATAATAAATGCTTCTCACCAACAACATTTGATAGGTAAATATTTTTTTTGCATTTCATATATTTGCAAGAAATGAAGAAAAGTGCATTTTTGTTTCATTATTCTCCTGATAGTTTCACAGAGCTCTATAAGTAGTTGCTGTTTGCCATGCTCATATATCTTATATCCTATGAATGTTTTACTGGTTACTGTTTACATGTTTCATTATGCTATTTCATGTTTTAATTTGCTGAGGGTCTCATGGTAGATTGACTTAATTGTTCAAATGAGTTCTCTCGTTAAATAAGGTATTTATTATTATTATAATAATATAATCAATAGTAAACTACCATGACAAATTAGAACAATGTGTGACTATTATTTACAACCATAATTAAGTTTTAAGAAGTACGTCGGCGGCCAATCTAATTATTTGTACATTTCTGCCCGTGAGTAATTTTGATCCAGTTTTCCAAAATGCTCCATTTTTTAACATTAATCTGGTCATTCTGTATGCGTGTGTGTATGTTATTAAATAATAAATTTTGACAATTATATATCTATTATATACTATATATATATTTATAACCTAAGTAGGTAGGTAGGTAAGTAGTAAGTAAGTAAGTAAATTGCTGTCCAGTGGTAACACGCTGGACTGGTAATCCAGGATCGCAGGTTCGATCCCCCGTCTGACCCTAATAAAATTAACAGTCTTTCAGATGGGACGTTAAACCGAGGTCTCATGTCGATGCTTTACACCGTGCACGTAACAGAACCAGATGAGACTCTGGAATGGGTCTCTGTCTGTATCATGCACTATCCTCCAAAATCTAAAATGACTAATCTCTTCAGGAGGCGTTGCTCATATGGGATAAATAAACGTAAAAACGCACACACAGTAAATTGCTCCCAGGTTATATTGTTCAACATTGTTTAGTCATACTTTACCAGGAAGAGAACAATTATAACATTTCAATCTGATTTTCCGAAATTTTGGTAATTTGATGTGTTGTGTATATCGACTGTATGCAATAAAACCCAAATCATTTGCTTGCAATTCACAGACGGATCTGTAGTCCAGTGGTAACACGCTGAACTGGTAATCCAGGGATCGCAGGTTCGATCCCCCGTCTGACCTTAATAAAATTAACAGTCTTTCAGATGGGACGTTAAACCGAGGTCTCGTGTCGGTGCTTTACTACGTAAAAGAACCAGAGGAGATTCTGGAATGCGTCTCTGCCTGTATCATTGCACTATCCTCCAAAAATCTACACACTCATCAATAACTTTACATATATTTACACACTCATCAATAACTTTACATATATTTACACACTCATCAATAACTTTACATATATTTACACACTCATCAATAACTTTACATATATTTACACACTCATCAATAACTTTACATATATTTACACACTCATCAATAACTTTACATATATTTACACACTCATCAATAACTTTACATATATTTACACACTCATCAATAACTTTGCAAAATTAATATACAAATATAAAGAAAGCACGATAAGTGGTTTTATTCACTTGAATGAATTCAATCGCATATAGGGACTTTAAAAATTGGTGTTCAGCTGTAAATATATTCTTCATACTGTAGTATATCTTGGCAGACTGGTAATCCAGGGATCGCAGGTTCGATCCCCAGTCTGGCCCTAACACAATTAACAGTCTTTCAGATGTGACTTTAAACCGAGGTATCGCGTCGGTGCTTTACATCATTCACGTAAAAGAACCAGAGGAGACTCTGGAATGGATCTCTGTATGTATCATTGCACTATCCTCCAAAAATCTAACATGACTAATCTCTTCAGGAGGCGTCGCTCATATTGGTAACCAATAGCGACGATAAATAAACTTAAAACACACACAGTATTTCGTGCACTGCTTTGTGGTCTCTAACTCTTGATACTGTGTATTATGTTAATCATGAGTATGTATTTCACGTGCATAACAACATAATAAACAACGATATATAACATAAGTTAACTAGGCCTCCAGGGACGCGCTTGCTGACCTGCTGATCGTTGTGGATTCGATGTTTGAATGATTATTAAGTATTTTCATTCTTAGAACAATACTTCTTGCATAAATATATATAGAATATCCGCCTCAAGTTACACTCGATTTTAGTATTATTCTTTATACCTACCAAAAACGTTACAAATATTTAATATGTACATTTCCATTGGAAAGGAATTAATATAAGTTTTCTGAAAACTTGTTTTCCAATCAAAACCATTCACAATTTATGTAATATGTTACATTTTTTGTGTTATACATGTAAATTTATTGGAATAAATACTGTTTAAACCAAGTTAACTATGATGTTTTAAACAATATTTTATTTCATAATAAATTTACACAGTGAAACAAATTACAATGTACACATTTCAACAGAATACATAATTATGTTCGCAAGTAGAAATAAATAAATATCTGTATTCAATTAGCACCGATTGGCCACATGTTCACAAGCAATTGGCCACGTGTTAACAAGCAATTGGCCACGTGTTCACAAGCAATTGGCCACGTGTTCACAAGCAATTGGACACATGTTCACAAGCAAATGACCACGTGTTCACAAGCGATTGGCCACGTATTCACAAGCGATTGGCCACGTGTTCACAAGCAATTGGCCACGTGTTCACAAGCAATTGACGTGTTCACAAGCGATTGGCCACGTGTACACAATCGATTGGCCACGTGTTCACAAGCACCACATTCTATATAATGTATTTACCATTGATTAAGCTTTTGACAGCTGATTGTTTGCAGATTTGATCGTTAGTTCATTAGTGCTTGACGAGATCTATTATACCGTCCCGTCCTATTGATTGTCAGAGATCCCAATCCAGTCTTGTCTGGTTTAATGATAAGCTTAGCAACCAATACATCATTTTCAGCACAAGACGGATATGTAGTCCAGTGGTAACACGCTGGACTGGTAATCCATTTTTAGCCTCCATACTTTAAACCAGTTATTCCTTGTAGATATACACGATGTGTAATGGTCAGTGAGACGCAACCGTGCGTAGCGAGTTTAACTCGAGGATATGTGTATGATCGTTATGTAGCGTGGTATTCCAACGCAGTCACTTCCAATATCGTATGATAGTCGGACGTCTTTTATAAAGAGCATTTTATAATATAGTTAGAGAATAGAGGTCTTCAAAAGTATTATTCAGGTATATATAGATATGCGTGAGATATTGAATTGGTTGATTTGTACGCTGTAGTATTGGGTTCATTATGTTGTACGCGGGTTCGGTTCAGTTAGTCCTTTTTGTCGTTGGTCCTTGAGTCTGTGCCCTTGGTCCTGGCTGTCGGTATATCAAACCTCATTGTTGCACATAACTTAACAGACGCATGTTATTTACAGTTGTCGCCGGCACCAGTGAGTGAGTGGTTGAATGTGTAGCGGACGGTGGAGAATAGCGAGAAGTGTTACAGAGACCATATCTCTGCGTAAGTTATTGTATTGGTCTATATTGTATTGGTCTATGTTATATATGTCTATGTTGCATTTGTCTATGTTGCATTTGTCTATGTTGCATTTGTCTGTGTTGCATAGGTCTATGTTGCATATGTCTATGTTTCATCAGAGACATGGATGTAACATAGATTACCTCTGTGTTACGGATGTCTTATATATATTGGAGTAAGAGTAAGCGTTATTACGAACCACGAACTTGACGAGAGTATATATAGTGCCAACGTATATAATATGTTGTTGTTGTTGTTGTTGTTGTTGTTAACCCAAGCACCGCAAATCATCTATTATATATTTATATGACGCATATGTTTTAATCCTATTCTTAATGTGTGTATATATGTGTATTGTAGAACCAAAGCATTCGAGAGCCTTGTTGTCTACGGAGATCGAATAGAGTGATGAATCGTATAGGGTGTTGTCATTTTACTGATCCCCCAGAATACGAACCCTACCACAACGGAGCCCAACGAGGGACGACGAGGCAGAGTACCGAACGTACAGTTCAACATAGGAGCCGATCAATTTTTGAAGAGCGTGTATACCACATAGTGAAGCTGACGGACAGTTGTGAACACTATATTTTTTTTATTGTGTAATTTTTATTTGTGATAAGTGTGGGTTCACTACCTACTTAGGACACATATTAAGTGCAGTGCTGTGGGTTCATCATATTCATGGATTTATAGAAGTGTTCCAGGGGTGAGTGTACGTAGTGATAGAGATTTTTGTATGTTGTATGATTTTTCAGCGAGATGACGACGACGATTTTTGAGTGTCTGTGCACACATCACCAGCATGAAGATAGCCTCATAACCATTCACGTCCATTTGCATGAGTCACAATTCTTAACCTATTATCATCAGAGTAATTCACCAGATTGCCGACAGTCAGCCAGTTGTATTTCTTGCCCTGTCGATTTCCCGCCATATATTTTCCCGTTTATTTTTGTAAAAGTTCTCGTGGTTTCTCAGGTCCAAATAATCCATTTGCCTGTTGATTGGTCGTAATATTGCGTTGCTAAGACATAGTTGAATGTTTAAGTAGATAAGAAATACAATGAGTAATGTATAGTAGATTGCATAAACACGTTTGTTTCAGTTTTTCATTGGTGTAGCCCTACAAGACCCGTGACGTCAGATGATGTGCCGATATTGTTCAATTAGATTTCACATACTTACCACATGGTGTAGCCACGTGATATGATATTTCCCGTGACGCTATAGTATTTGTTAGTAATAACCATTCAGAGCGAAGCACGTGCCCACATTCTTGCATAATTAGATAAATAAAGATTGTGTAGTAAAATATACTTTTATTTCAGCTGACAGTTTTGACAACTCCGAGATAGTTTATGATTTAGAGAATTGATGAATATACTAATTGATTAAGCTTACATTGTTATTACCCATGCATTTAATTTTCAGTACGTTGCAGACATTATTTTCTGACTGCTGCTGATAAGAGTGATAACATGCATTTAGCAATAGTATAGTTAGAATAATTTTGCTATTGATTTAGTTTTTCAGAGGAGGGTCCATACCGTTTGTTATTCTATAGATGCTAACACTTGTGATTATTTAGTTTTATATATAGACGCTCAATAATTAGTATGCATGCATATAGAACCATAGTTAATTAGGAACTAAAACATACTAACACATAGATTTAATTGGTTGATACTTGTAGTAAGTGGTTGATGCTTTAGTTACAAGCATATATAGATGTTAAGAAATTTATTTTCACCAAAATACTTTGATTATATTTTTTTACATTTATGAATTAAATAAACAATAGTTGAACTTCTTATGCATACAGGTTGGATTTGAAGTCGATTGATAAGAATTAATGCTGAATTAGTGTGACATTAGTGACACATAGGGTTGTGAAATTATCTGAACTGATCTGGTTTTTGTAAATTGTGTACAACTTGCAAAGCGAAAGTGAAAGTAGCTGAAAGTGATAGTTGAACTTTGATTTTTTATAGTTAATTTTGTGTGATGTACTACAGTTGAATTCTTAATTGAATTAATTAGTTGAACTTGAATCAATTAGTTGGATCATTGGTTCCATGGTTCAGTGGCATATTGATTTAAATAGTTTGATTGATTATTTTTTGGTTAGTGGTATAGTGATGTATAATTAGTCTTGATTTTGAAATAAATCTGACTCTTGTATTGGAACTTATACAATACTGATGTATCAAATGAAATACCTAGCTGAGTGTCATATTGATGTAACTTTTACATAAAGTCAGTGCACATATGAACTAACTTGAATACAGCTTTGGTACTTCAGTGTTTGATTGAATATGGAACAGTGCTGTTGATTTTTATTTTTCTTGATCTTATATGGTGATTTGAAAATTACCATTTGGTGGAATACTGCTTTAACTGTTAATAAGGATCAATGTACTGATTGCTTTGAGTTTATTGAGACAATAGTGCATTACTTGTAACTATACTTTACACTTCAGTACTTACAGGTATTTACAGGTATTTAGTTTGGTGTACTTGCACTAGTGAACTTTTGATCTTATTGAAAGGCAGTAGTATCAGTATGGAAGAGGATAAGTTAGGATATGCTGCAGGAGGGGAAGAGGAGGAGGATGTGATTTTAACAACAGAAGACCTTGAATTATTAAAGGCATTTAAGAGGTTGAAAAGGAGACCTGTTTCTTCAAAGGAGGAAGAGATGGCTTCATTTATGAGCACCATGGGAGGAGTTAAGGAGGAGAGAAAGCCTGTGCATACTAGGATGGAGATGCTACATGATATGCATAAAGGAAACTATCATTACCCTAAGCTGTCTACCTTTTTTGGGACTGATAACAAAGGTGAAGTGTCATTCGAGACATTTAAATTTGAAGTTGAAGCTGTGTGTGCTTCGAAGTCCTTCACCGATGCACAGATACTGCTTGGAATACGTCGTTCCCTGAAGGGACACGCAGGTGATATAATCAGGAGATTAGGAGTAGAGGCCACCAGACAGGAGATAATGCTTAAGCTTAATAGTACATTCGGAATTATCGAAACATCTGAGACCATCATGAAGTTGTTTTACTCATGTAGACAACAGACGGGTGAATCGATAACCACCTATGCTTCCAGACTTGAAGAGTTGTTTAGTAGAGCCTGTAACCTCAAGGCAATGAAGAGGACAGATAACCATATCCTGAAGAGTGTTTTATACTAGGGTCTACACAAGGACTTGAAGCAAATGGCCATCTTCCAGTACAGCACATTGGAAGATTATGACAGTTTCCTGATGGAACTTAGGAAGATAGAAGCAGAGCTAAAGGGCGACGTAAGTGAGGAGCCAAAGGCCAAGCCATGCAAGCCAGCTGTCAAGAAGGAAGATGAGGGGAAGGACAACGACCTTCTGAAAGCTATGGCTGAGCAGATGGAAGAGATGAGGAAGACTATTATGGCTATAATAGACAGCCTGGAGAAAGGTCAAGAGGGAAAGAAGGCATACGGGGCCACATCAGAATATATGACTTATACCAACCGAGGAGGATATCGAGGTAATAGGAGGGGGCGAGACAACTATAGAGGGCGATTCCAAGATAGAGGCAGAGGGAGAGGCGACTACAAGCCAACTAGACCTACAGGCAGCACTACCTTCCAGCCCACCTGCTATAACTGCAACCAGAAGGGACACCTAGCCAACGCCTGTCTCAAGAGGGATGAGAGAGCCTGCTACACATGCAACGAGACAGGACACATTGCAAGAAACTGCCCAAACATAGTAAGTGACTCAGTTACGGGATCAAACTCGGGCACCGGTGCAGGATACAAAGGTCCCAAATTAGTTGGTGAAGTAAACGAGGCAACAGCTACCATCAATGGAGTGGAGACGAAAGCCTTACTAGATACAGGCAGCTGCATCAGCTTGATGTCAGAGAAGTTTTATACAGAGCACTTCAAGGATATCCCAATACAGCCACTGATAGAGATCATCAATGTAGAATGTGCGGATGGAAGCAAGCTACCATACCAAGGATATATAGAAATAGATCTTCAGATTTTGACAGGACTTCCAAATTCTACTTCACATCCCTGCCTTCTACTAATTACACCAGATACTCAGTACAGTGCTTTGACACCTATTCTGCTAGGAACCAACATCCTTAGTGAGCTGATGGCAGAGTGCAGAGAAACACATGGTGAGAGATACCTACAGAAGGCCAAGTACACACTCCTTGGTTTTTAACATTCCGATGCATGACAGTGAGAGACAAGGAGTTGAGTAGGAATAAAGACAGAGTGGCAGTAGTGAAGTGCGCAGAGATAGCCAGAGTGATCATAGGTCCCAATGATAGTGTGAACCTACGTGGCTATACTGACAAGGAGATAGATCACCAGCCAACGACAGCGATGATACATGAGTGTGAGGACTCTGCACTACCAGACTTCATAGATCTGACCCCTACAGCCTTGCACTACACATACAAGAAGAAGGGAGAGGTTATTGTGAACATCACCAACCTCACTACGAACACCATCACAATAGCTCCCAAAGCTATTATATGTGAATTACAGCCAGTTACCGTAGAAGAGACAGAGAGTGCAGAGAGGAGAAACGACATAGAGAAAGTGTTTAGCGAAATTCACATTGCTTCAGACTTGGATCAAGAGCAGGATACTAAGCTGAGAGATGTATTGGCAAAGCATGTTGAGATTTTCTCCAAGAGTGACACGGATATCGGCAACTGTGATTTGATCAAACACAGGATAGATCTCATAGATCCGATACCATTTAAACAGAGACATCGACGCATAGCACCAGCTATGATAGAGGAGGTCCGGAAGCACTTACAGCAGCTTCTGGCAGCGAAGATCATTAGGAAGTCGAAGTCTCCATGGTCTTCGAATGTGGTGCTAGTGCGGAAGAAGAATGGCAAGTTGCGCATGTGTGTCGACTACCGGATGCTCAACAACAAGTCGGTGAAGGACGCGTATGCACTACCGAGAATCGAAGAAGTCGTCGACGTCCTTCACGGTGCCAAGTACTTCAGCACCATCGACATGAAGGCAGGGTACTACCAAGTCGAGCTCGAGGACACACACAAGGAGCGGACGGCATTCACAGTTGGCCCACTTGGCTTCTACGAGTACGAGAAAATGCCGTTTGGCCTAAGTAACTCGCCAGCCACTTACCAACGCCTGATGGAGGAATGTCTTGGAGACTACAATATGACGATTTGCATCATCTACTTAGACGATCTGATCATATTCTCCAAGACCTACCAGCAACACATAGAGAGACTAGACCTGATAATGACGAGGCTACAGGAGTGCCAGTTGAAGTTATCATCAGAGAAGTGCTTCTTCCTACAGAAGAGAGTGAACTTCCTGGGTCACGTAGTTAGTGAGAAGGGAATCGAGACTGACCCTGAGAAGATCGAGAAGATCAAGAATTGGCCACAACCGAGGAACTCTGATGAGCTACGGTCATATTTAGCATTTACCGGTTATTACCGAAGGTTTATAAAGGATTATTCGAAGTTGACGAAACCACTGTCAGACTTGTTGCCACCCACCTCGCAGAAGAAGTCCAAGCGTAAAGACCAGAAGAAGGAGTGGAGATGGACCACCAATGAACAGCAGATCTTCGAAGACTTGAAGGAAATACTCACCTCGCCACCGGTTTTGGCGTATCCTGACTTTACCAAGAGCTTCGAATTGCATACCGACGCATCAACGATAGGACTCGGAGCTGTGCTATTTCAGATGGTTGACAACAAGAAGCGAGTCATAGCCTACGCGAGTAGAAGCTTGTCCAAGAGCGAGAAGAATTACCCGGCACATAAGCTAGAATTCTTGGCGTTGAAGTGGGCAGTCACAGACAAGTTCGCGGACTACCTGAAGCTGAACCATTTCATCGCCTTGACCGACAACAATCCATTGACCCACATACTTACCTCTGCAAAAGTAGACGCCACAGGTCAGCGATGGATTGCAGCCTTGGGTGAATACGATTTCGACATCATATACCGACCAGGCATCAGGAACGCTGACGCTGATGGGATGTCAAGATACCCGTATGAGAGATTAGAAGAGGATGGAGACATGGTGAAGATTGATGACCAGACTGTGAAAGCTATATGCAGCTCTGTGGCTCCGAGCCCATACATAGAAGCGATTCCAGTTGGTAACATTAACATCATAGATGCGACAGAGACACCAGGAACTCCGATGGCGCAGATATAGATGCGAGAGATCCGGAGAAGTCAACGAGAGGACCCTTTGATAGGCAGATGGACAAGAGCCACCATGGACAGAAGATTACCCAATATGAGACACCAGACCGATAAGTTAGATGTAATCATGAGAAAGAACTTCAAGTATTTTTCCATGAAGAGAGGCGTACTATACAGAGAAGTCAAGGAGGGAGAGAGTTCGATCACCCAGCTTGTTCTGCCAGCGATATATAGAGAAACTGCACTAAGTGGATTGCACGACGATATAGGACACCCAGGGAGAGATCGAACATGGTCGCTAGTGAGAGAACGATTCTTTTGGCCAGGGATGACTGCGGATATTGAACGTCATGTAAAGAAGTGCGGACGTTGCCTCCGGCGGAAGAGTAAGACCAACATGAAAGCACCATTGGTGAACATAGTGACAACCTACTCGTTAGAGCTCATTTGCATGGATTATATGACCTTAGAGCCATCCAAAGGAGGTACTTCAAACATCCTTGTGATAACGGACCATTTCACCAAGTTCGCCATGGCCATCCCTACCAGAAACCAGACAGCAGCTACCACCGCCAACGCCTTCTACGAGAATTTCATTCTTAATTATGGTATCCCCACCAAGATCCATTCAGATCAAGGCGCTAACTTCCAGTCGGAATTACTGAGGGAGGTGTGTAGACTCACTGGCATTGAGCAATCGAGGACTTCCATATACCATCCGATGGGAAACGGACAAACCGAGAGATTCAATCGCACATTACTTGCCATGTTAGGGACACTTGAGCCAGAGCAGAAGTGCGATTGGAAGAAATACGTCACGAACTTGGTCTACGCCTATAAAGCAACGCCTCACGAGAGCACCAAAGTAGCGCCCTTTGAGCTGATGTTCGGCCGAAAACCAAGATTGCCCATAGATTCCGTATTCCAGACTGATGTCAACAACGACCTGAATCAGTCTACAGTCACATACATCACAGAGCTCAGGAAGCGGATGAAAACAACACAAGAGATAGTCAAGAGAACGACCGATAAGGCTAGAGAAACCCAGAATTTACAATATGACAAGAAAGCAAAGGCAGTGAAGTTGGCCATCGGCGACAAGGTGTTGGTTAAGATCGTTGCGTTCGAGGGTAAGCACAAGATTGCGGATAGGTTTGAGCAGGAGACATACGAAGTCATTAGACAACCTATAGAAAATATCCCAGTGTATGAGGTGCGAGCACCAGACGGGAAGGTGAAGAAGCTGCACAGGAACCATCTGTTGCCATTAGGATTCGTCGCTGATGAACCGGAACAGATGGCGAAGATTCCACCCGTACCAAGACCCAGAAGAACTTTAGAGAGAGAAGTCGTTAGAGCACCGAGCACAGAGAAGACAGCTGCAACGAAGAACAGTGGTACCACTGAAGAGAGTAGAAACGAGGAGACGTCAGATGAAGAGTCATCAGATGACGAATCAGATACACTTGT